>OY728140.1:1047517760-1047924304 GCA_963277665.1 Viscum album | reverse complement strand
AGTTAATAAATGTTAATATTATTTAGTTACTACAAAAACAGTTATTTCCAATTCTATTAAGTTTCTTTAAATTCTGAAGTCTTGATACTATAGTTAATAGTAATGCTCTCTTCTTGAAAAACTACTCCTTCCACATCATTCATACCTATTTTAGAAATTATTGGAAATCTATGACAATCATACCCCACATAGTCTGCTGGTACTAAAAAACAAAAGCTTCAAGTCATTTTAGAGGATGACACGTTATCATCCTACTCTTCCCACTTCATTTTACATGTATTCTTGTAATTACCAAAACATTTACTATTATTTATTATAGAGGCTTTCAAATAAATTATAGCTTCTAGGGTGATTTTGTGAACATCATGTCAGAGTACTTGGAGAACAACATGGAATCCTCTACAGTAGTGATCTTGCAGTTTGTTAGGGCAAAGCGGTTGACCTGTAAGAAACCAATCTATGCATTAAAAAATTATTGTTACATAATATCTATATGATTGAATATCATATAAGTTATACAGTGCTCTATTCCTTTTACATATCATCAATCTGTATAGTTCCAAAAAAATTAAATTTCCAACAACTGTTCTGTTCCATAATATACTATTCCATACTGAAAACTGTATTGTTATGCATTATTGTAACTTGTATCATTTACAAATTCCGCTAATGAAAATCAGCATGTTTAATTGGAATCAGGGTATTTTTTCAATTTTCAAACTTCAATTTTGTCTCATTATTTTCTACATGTCCCAGCATCTGTTATTATCACCACTTCAATTAATTCATCAAAATTACTAATCAACCTTGACATCCCAGAATTCCATGAGTTTAGAAGTTGGTATACTATCAACTGCCATTATTTGAAAACTTTTTCTTCCTACAAATACCAGCTATATGACCAAATTTAACATTTTTTTGTTCATGAATAAAGATTTTACTTCATTAATCCGAACTATCTTTATAAGTCATTCCCAGTTTCGAAGTCCTCCATCAACATGTTCAAATAGATGCGTTATAGTGATTCCTTATTAGAATAACAAAAAATTCATTTCTGATGTTAAATAGTTTTTGTAGGTAAGTATAGTATCATGTTTCCCTTATTTCAGGATGTGAACTATAATTCACTACATGTAATACCTGCTTTGATAACAGTATTAATATTACTAATTATTTCATTGCTGAAAAAGTGTCTGATTGATGCTACAATAATAAAAATTCAAAGCACCCATCACTGGTATTTTGAATCATGCAACTCCTGCACACAAAAAAAATACAAGTTGCTAATGGAAACATTTTGTGCCAAAATTGTAAGAAAACACCATCCCTCACTACTCCGAGGTATTCATTTAATTTCTACCATTATTGCTAACTATTTATTCATTAGTATGCTTTGAATACTCCTTAAGTTGTAAAGACACGACACAAATATAAATATATCAGGTTTAGAGTACAATTGTTGGTTAAAGATGACATAGACTCGCTATCTATTATTCTCTTTGATAAGCAAGTCATGCAGTTTATAAAAATATCAGTTTCATAGTTGAGTGATGATATGATACAAGTAATATTTTTATCCTATGTGTTTTTGGTCATGTAATTCTTTTTAATTAACTTTCCAATTTTATTATAATATGGGACCAGTATGTGTTTGGTTTCCCCCCTGAGCTAAATGTTTTCAAATCAAAGAAAGTTCTGTTGTCACTTGACATGACAGAGTACAACATTCAAAATAGAAAACACAGTTCATAATAGAACACATACACAGTTCACATCATCATTGATAATGAAGATTATATAAGTAACTATAATCAGAGTTCTATAGATAGCCAGTTATGAAGTCTCAGTCTTTAATGAGAATTTCAAGGCAGCATGATGAAGATTACCAAACAACAATATTTTTAAAGTGCATAAAAATAAGTTCTTTAACTTATCTTTTTTATAATTCAATTTAGTAACAAAACATAGACCACATACTTGAAATATTTAATCCATATTTATTAGAAACATCAAAGTGTTTCTTCTTTAGTACTTAGCTTGAACAATTCTGCTGATGTTGATAGAATTACTACTGCTCTCTCTTCAACCCAAGTATAAATTTTCCAAATTCGTACTCTCTTAAACTGATGTTGTACATTTTATATATAATAATGTATCTTTCTTCATTTTTGTTGACCATTACATATTATGTTAATAACACTCTATTTATGGTGATTTTCCATCTGTAAAAAAATAAATTCAAGTTTAAATGGTATGACTAATAAGTACTAACAGGTTCTTATTCGTTATAATTGAACATTCATGTAGAAAAAATTGAGGACTGACTTCGATGCTGAAGCTAGTATGGAAGGCTCCATAACTCAAGACCCCAATCCAACATCATATTTTTCCCATGAACATCATATCCAATTTATGGAAATGAGAAATAGAAAAATAGCCAAAGTAGACTAAATGTATTTATGCCTGACCCAAGTTAGTTTTTACAACTGACTCTATCTAACTGTTTTAAATTGACATTACAAATTTAACTCCATACATAATTCATGTTAAGTCTCTTTACTGGATTAAGGTTGTTTTTGTGACCCTTCATTTAGAAAATGTTCCTTCTCAATTTTTTTACTTTTCATATCTCAAAATTTTGATTATTACTGTATTCTATACTCTATAATTGGTTTAGTTATGTTTAGTTTGTATCATTCATTATCATTATTGTGTGATGTGCCATGATGTTTACTATATTTCATTGGTTTTCTTCATTCTAAAAAAATGAAAACTGTTGATCAACATATTACTTTTGTTTCATTTCCAGCTATCTTTATTTAATTATATTGAAATTCTTGTTGTTTTTCTTTGCTAATTAATTGGGTGCATTGCACTGTGGATTTGCATCTTCATATGGATATCTACCAATTCCATTCAACAACTTTACCCTAGAGCCTCTTCAAGGAATTTTTTATTCAGCATTTTATGTTGAAAAATTACGATCTAGTCATTTCCTTTTTCGATACATGACTATTATGTAATCTAGATACATTATAGTATCAGTTTTTAAGGATTTTTATGGACATGTTTCCCTATTTATGATTTTAACTGTTGTTTGGTTGATAGTCACAAATTATAATGGGTTTTTAGTTTTCATGGTGCATTCCATTGTATTCTTCTAAGGTCAAAACTTGTTATATGAATACTAAATCATTTGGAGACCATGTCCTTTGCCATTTTTTCAAACGGATTCTCCATTGAGGTACCAAAAACAACTGTCTTTGGAGACATCTGTAATTTTTTCGTGTGAATAGTATGATGAATCTTAAAATTTAGGATACATATGGCTGTTTCCCTTTGATAAATCATTAGTACTTAGTTCCCTTTGGTTAGATTCACATTGTATATTTAAACCTTATGACCTACTGGTTTTGAACACAAACATTCTAAAGCAAGCAACATTCAAGGTTTTGGGTTTTCGATACTGAAATGACACAGTACTGTTTACATTTCCTTATTTTAATTTACACTGAATTACAAAATAGATTAATTTTTTTTCATATCATATTTTTACTATGAGTATCACTATTTAGCCACATAATTAAGTGTACCTTTGTGGTTCCCATTTATAGTTATCATTTAAACTTCAATAGTTTAAAGACTTTTTCCAAAATGGCTTGTTATAATATCAATGTTTATGGTTTCTGAGACTGTTGAGTACTAAAAGCTTCTTGCATAGAGGCTCAAGGAACAACAAGAATGCCGGACTGACAGCATCGCCAAGAGAAGATCCATGATTTATGTGGCTTAAAAGCCACTTACTGCTGTGTTTTCTAAAGTCGATGGAGAGCCATTTTTTCTATGCTGGAATTCTTTGATGGTTAAGATCAGTTGTCTTTTCATGAATTTCATGGTGGAATGTTAATGATTCATTGAATTTCATGGTGGAATGTTAGGACTGTTTGAATTTCAGACCACTACTGGAGGTATTTACTAAGATATGGTTGTCTGCTGGTAATCTCTCTCTCAAGAACACACAAGACATTATGCAAAACAATTTATCATACATAACTATATCAACAGATGTGAGACATGGCTATGTCCACCACATTGATGGTAACTTTATTTTACAATTTCCACTAAATTAAAATTTTCTTTCATTATGCAAACAAATTTATCATATATAACTATATCTATCATCTCCCTTTCTGACATGATACATGTTTCCTTTTTTTAAGCTTTTACATGATTAATTAATGTTGACAATTATTCCATAGATGAACCTGTGACACCCATTAACAACGCAAAATGTCGAAGACGCATGTCGCTATCACTGTTATTCATAAATGGTATCTACTTTTTCATATGGTCTTACAAATTACTTTGGCTTCACAATGCATAACATCTGACCATATCTTGGTAAAATTTAACTTATCTTACTTTATCAGTCTATGAAGACTGTTCTAATCTGTTTAACTTGAGTGCTACATCATACAAGAGAAGACACCGAACTGATATCCTCATATGTGTAGTATCCATTCTGTTAGCATCCTATCTTATTTATATAAATAACATTACGTTTATTATCTTATTATTAACAATAAAAAATTACCTCATAATATTTCATGTTTGAAGGTCTTCCAAACAATGGTTGTACTACTACAGATTCAAGAATTACCTCCTCATCACAGTAAGTGTGTAACAGTATGCAATTTCCTATTACTTTCTCCCATTTCAATATTAATTCATATGTATTTCAGTTCTACAATCAACAATTCACCTTTTACTGTAACTGCAAATGTAACGCCCCGACCCCAGCTACCCAGAGTCGGTGCATTACTTCGTAACATTGGCATGATCACAAGAAAGATCAAATCTCGAAAGACCGATTGGTTTAGTAGTCTTGGAAACACTAGATATATTCATAAGTTTTACATTACATCATAAAATGAAAAACTACTACAACAACATAATGTTTCCACAATCCACACTATTAACCCCTCATAAAAATCCCTGCAGGTCATTCATAACTTACTTCTTCACATCCTGGGAAAAATAAAACATAGAAAAGGGGTGACCTCAAATGCCCAGTAAGGATAACAATATAGCGGAAATTTTCATAAATAAGAATAAACATTTAAGGCAATGTATAACTAAAACAAAAGCCTTTTAAATATGAACTTTCAACATGGTATGGCATAAATAAAATGAAATAATTCCATTTACATATTCACATGGATATTCTACTAATCGAATAATCACATGCAAAAATCAATAACCACTTTCATAATGTTGGAATGCATAATGCCAGACTATCATAACCACATAGCCAAGGCCTTGTGCCAAGACTACAAATAAGATTTTGTCAAGGCCATGTGCCAAGACACTAGTTTGTCTCATGAGACCTACCGATGAAATTTTTTTAGAAGATACTTACGTTTAAAATTGCTAAAATATACTCTAGTGTTTTTCTGAAAACATTATACAAGCTTCTTGAAAACAAAATAACTAATTCTGAGACTACTCGATTAATTACAGGCCATGATGGGTCCACTCCCAATCCCTTCCTGTCTACCACACTCGAGAGTCGGGTTTTCTGAAAACATTTTTAAGCTTGCGTTAAATACGTATACATTTGCACTGGATTTTCATATATTTGAGAGAAATATCTCTTTTTTTTGAAATCATTTAAAAATCACATAATTATAAAAGAAAACCTTTATTTTGAAAATATCCTTATAATCATGTAAGGGAAGCTTCAAAGGGGTATTAACGGTAGAGAATAACCGCACCTACCGTATAAGTTTTAAAAAAGACATTCTTACCTTAATTCTGTCGAAAAGGTTAAAAAGGACCTTGTATTGAAAACGACGGAATGATTCCTCTTATAAAAAGTAAAACAAGGGTATAAATGACTTTAACCCATATTCTTGTAAATAATAAAAATGTTTTGAAATACATTTTGAAGAAACATGGATGTGGATGATAAAGAGATCCCAGTAGATTATTACGTATAAACGACCTCGGATAATGAAGAGATTGTGAAATAACCCTTACCAATTTGGTAACTTATGAAACATACAACCCATGAAAGAGGTATCATACAATGAATATGTCAATACACATAAATTAGAGTGTATTACACAAAGAATATAATTATGGGCAGTATATACACCACACAAAAGGTGATGGTGGCAATATGGCATGAATCTCACGGGAATAAGGAGTGAGATGAAAACCCCTTACCTTGTACTTTTCCTTGGTTGGGGTAGGTTAACCTCCTGTATAATGGTGAAATAGTTTTTATTAAATTATACAAGAATCATATATATTAATATGATATCATATATGATCTTTTAACATTGATTTGTTAATAATATCTTAGAATTATCGTCGTTTCGGGAGTTAACTTACTCATTTTATTTTATATGTTTTGTTACATAAGCCATGGTTGTTGTATCTTATTCATATCCAGAATGATATCTAGTCCTTAAACATCATTTTTAAATCATCAAATGATAATTATACTTGAATGGATATGATGGAGAATGAATCTCATCGCGTTCGTGGAGACGGTAGTCCGTACGTACGCACGAGTGATAATATCATTCTTTTGATATTAAAATAATATATAAATGGATGGTATATCATATATACAGAATCATTAACATGTTATATTTATTATTTACATGAGTTACACATCATTATTATACCCATCCAAATAATATTATATTGAATAACAATTACACCACGACGTGGAGACGGTAAGCCGTACGTACGCACGTATGGTGACATGTTATTCAAAGGGTGGATAGAATACTGAATATGGTTGTACCATATTTATAATAACATCACAGTATATGTGAGATACTGGAGTTATTATTTTAGAATGGTAAGAACAAAGGAAGAAGAAGTGGAAGAAGAAATGAACTTGGAGAAGGGTGGTGAAATCATTACCTCTTCTTCGGGTTCTTCCTTTTGATTTGATCAAAAGGGCTCCTTAGGTTGGCTTTCTGATCAAACTAAGGCCTCTAGGTTGTAGTGAGGGATGTTGGGAGAGTATTTGGGCAGATTGTGGCCGAACCAAAAGGCTTTGAAGGTGTGAAGAAATGAGAAGGAGGAGTGCCCTTTTATAAGAGGGGTGAGGGGCACCTTTGGAAAAGCTAGAAATATTAATTTATAATAAATTCATATTCGGTTTCTAATAGATCCAAAGCTTATTATTCAAAGGATAAGGTGGGGATAGGTCGAAACCACTCAACCAATAGAATTTAGACAGGTTTGGGTACTTATATTAACCTTATCTTTAAGTATTAACTCTATGTTAATTAGTTTCACTTTTACAATGTCTCTTTGTATTTTTATATAATATGGTTAATAAACCTACTATATACATCCAAGAGACCCCCAAGTGGTACATTAATGATGAACCTATCATGATATAAGTCTCTTGGCCGAACTTTAGATTTTTAGGATTTTAATATCAATTAATAATATAATATTTGTTTTAAGAACTCTTTTATGTCAATTTTGACACTATTCAATAGTTGATTTTTGTGAAACTCATAAAAGATTGATTACTTCGAACAAAGTCAATTAAATCAATACTAATATCTCATATTATCCTATAAAATTAGTTTAATTCATTAAAAGTTTCATATTATATTTATTTGGGTATTTATAATATCAATTATTTTAATTTTTTACTATTATAGTAATTACTGCATCATCATTGTGTCATAAATAAAATAAATTATTTAATGTCTAAAATTTATAAATAAAATATCATTATGTAGGAAATCGTTTTAGCTTTCTAATGAATATTTATAATCTAAAATCCAACATATATAACCCTATGTAACAATTGTTTTTCTAAAAGATATATGCTTGTGTCATTTTTGTATTCATTTTAACTTAATTAAAATAAAGTGTCATTATCAGTTACAAGTGGATCCATGGGGTCCCAAAATAGACCCAAAGATTCCCATGGTCGAAAATGTATCAACCAATAGGGTTAAGACACGTTTTAGGGTAATTTAGTTTTATTATAATATTATTTTTTAACCCTTATTTACCGGATTTACCCTTAACCATGGTAAATAAAATATTTACCGCAGTAATTATTCAAAATGTCTAAAAATAAAAGTTACCTATTTACACAATTTGAACATCCTGATTCCAAATATGGAATCCATTTTCCTAAATTCAAAACACAGAAGTGGCAGAAATTAATTTAAAATTAATTCCCGCTGTCAAAACAAAAAGCGTGTTTTTAAGAGATAATAACTATCAAAAGATTGACACTTGTTTATGTTCGGTTTAATTGTAAAATTATGTCCAATGACCAACATTATATTAAATGGTAAAAATATATTCTAAATATACTTTAAAACCACTCAAATTCACAATTTATCACTATTAATTATTTTGATTAAAAAAGTTGTTTTTAATTAAAATTTAGTAATTTTCACTATTCATCAAAATATGAAAGTTATCCGAAAAGTACCAAAATATTACCTTAGGATAAATTTGATATTCCAAATCCAAAAATGAAGTCCATTTTAAAATATAAAATATATATAACTTCAAAAAGTAGGTATTACTATTCATAACAGCTAGTTTGATTGGTTACGGTGTGTTAGAACTCGAAGTTGCGTACAACACACGCTACTGTTTTATTCAAAGGAAAGCGTACCGTGGAAGCTTGGGATGTTTAATTTTAAATTTTTGATGTACCCATTTAGTCAAAAAGTTTAAAATATTGTATTTAAAAAGGTTTCACTATTAGAAGTTGATAAAAGTGAAATACTGAAAATGAATCTGTTCTTGCAATATGACTAAGAATCTCATAATAGGGATTTTAATTTATAAGGATTATATAAAGTTCAAAATGTAGTTAATACTATTCATTACCTCTTTTAATGGTGTGATTGAACTCGGTGTTGCGTGTAGTGAAAGTTATTGAATTATTTTTAAGAAATAACACACTCTGAAATCCTGGGGTGTTACATTCTCTCCTCCTTCAATAAATTGCGTCCTCGTAATTTGAAATTGTTCTTCGAAAATAAAAGGTTGAAAGTAGAAAATATATTTGTGGGAAAACCCACATCGGAAATTGGGTTACTAAAATTTAGTCTTAATATGAGGAAAAGATAAATGAAAGGGTCACCACCAAATTATGATCTTGATTAGGAGAACATTGGTGGAAATTAGAGACATATAATTGGAGGAAAAACGTAAATATTTATAGGTAGTGATTGAGGTCATCAATCACAAACAAGTGTATAATTGAGGTCCTTAAACTCATCAATCTATGATGATTTGAAGTACCATCGGTTCAACAAAATATAGGGTATTGGGATAACACATTTTTGACGTTTCAAAATATCTTAGTTGAAATCCCACATCGAAAAATGAATTAACGAGGCCTCTATTTAGAATAAAGAGTCGAAAGTATGAAGATTACCGAAAATAACACATACTAGGGTTCCATGTAGGAAAATATGGATATGGAAGAAAAATCTAACCATCAATTATCTGATGGAGAGTGGTAGAGAACATGGCTATGAAAAGGCCAACAATCCCAAAGCCATAAATTAGTGATGATTTAAGGTACCATCTAGGAAAACATTTTTGTTCAAAGTTGCTTTTCTTAATATTGAGAAATTTATTTATGAGATTGTCTAAGATCATAAGGAGATATACTTACTTTATAATTAGATTTTTATCCATTAATAAATTTCTACCACAAACTCATCTTTCACTCTAAAAGATAATAGAATGTAAAAAAAATTCTATTTACACTATTCGTATAGGGTTCCAAAATAAACGAATTTATAATTCATCTACATGATCTTTTAATAAAAACTACATTATTTAATCCAGGACATCTCATGGTCCAGTGGTAGGTGATACACCCTTGTCACCCTTCGGTTGCGGGTTCAAGTCTCGCAGCCTTGCCGTACGCGACGGGTTGTCGCCCGACCTCCGGGTTGTCCTTTTATGGCAATCCAAAATAATCCAAACTAGAACTATCCAAAATACTTCTGTCCAAACTCACAGTCTAACATTTATAAGGAAGGTAAACATAATATAGATCCTTTTTACCCCGTAATAGCATATGAATACCTTCATCATGTATTACCATATTCCTTATTGATTACATTCATGCTCCCTTATTCCATATAGAATGCTGGATATACTTCATCAATCCAAAAATGTTTTAAACCCCAACAATGATGGAATATACAAATCATTAATCAGTTCCAAGGTAGTCAAGAATATCCAATATATTTTTTCCCAAATAATCATGTATTATTCGAAAATCACTACCTCGGTATCAGAACTATATTATGGTTTATCATTCTCTCAACCATATATTTTCCAAATATTTATCCTGCTATTGAGTCACTTTTCTTTGTTCCACACAATCTCAAGTCCTTAATGAAATAGTACTGCAGTACAATCCTTATATACTCCATAATTATTATAACAAGTACATTGTTGATACAACACTCAATTGACATAATCAACATAAGAACTCTAATCATTCCTCTTCATCTGTGGTAGTATCATAACTTGATTATTATCCAATAGCATCATTTGTGTCATAGACTGATGACTGGGACATAGGTTCGCGTAGTGTCCAAACTCCTTGCAAATGAAGCATTGTACATTTGAAACCATTTTCTTACCCTTGTAGTCACGTACTTTGTGCCCTTTTCCTCCACACTTATAACAAACTCTCATTCCTTTCAGGAAAGTTCCAGGGTGTTTCTTTCCACAGTTACCACATATGGGAAAATTCTTCTTTTCCCTCTTCCCTTTATCCATATTTCTCTCTTCCATCCTTTTCTTCTCTTGCTTCCCTTCAAAGCTACAGGACTCAGTAAACTCTTTACTTATCTTATCAACACATGATATTATTTCTTCATATGATGATAATACATGGGAGACTATTTCTCTTATAAATTATATCTTAAGACCATGAGAGATATGATCCTTCCTTCTCTTTGAATCATGTTCATTTCTGGAGTTATCATTCCTTCTACTGGGCGCCATTTCTAAACAATGGCATAAACTAGATTAGTTTATGAGTAAAAATACATAATCCCATACTTATAAAACACTTAACATAAATTGAACTATTTATGGATATAATCCATAATCATAAAAATGTTTTCTTTGAGGAAGTATATACTCATAAACCCTTCATAATGGTTTGTAAAGAAAATGAGAATTATCCTAAGCATATCCCCCGGGAGTGTCGTAACCAAGAGTGCAGCAAGGCCCGTTGTCGTGCACCAGTTCCCGTTCGAGTCTAGCTCAAAGCGGTGTTTTCGGGTTTTACCCCTAGGTACATCTGTGCCAGAGCCGCCTCTACCTGCTCGTATCCAGACAGGGATGTATTTCTCGGAAAACTCACAAAATCTCTACAATACCAAAATTCTAGGAAGTTCTTCTACACTAATCCTCAAAGTTCATCTTAGGTCTACGTGATCTAATCAGAGTTTATCTAAATCTAGCTTCCAAGGTTTGTACTAAACTTCCTCTGATACCAACTGTAACGCCCCGACCCCAGCTACCCAGAGTCGGTGCATTACTTCGTAACATTGGCATGATCACAAGAAAGATCAAATCTCGAAAGACCGATTAGTTTAGTAGCCTTGGAAACACTAGATATATTCATAAGTTTTACATTACATCATAAAATGAAAAACTACTACAACAACATAATGTTTCCACAATCCACACTATTAACCCCTCATAAAAATCCCTGCAGGTCATTCATAACTTACTTCTTCACATCCTGGAAAAAATAAAACATAGAAAAGGGGTGAGCTCAAATGCCCAGTAAGGATAACAATATAGCGGAAACTTTCATAAATAAGAATAAACATTTAAGGCAATGTATAACTAAAACAAAAGCCTTTTAAATATGAACTTTCAACATGGTATGGCATAAATAAAATGAAATAATGCCATTTACTTATTCACATGGATATTCTACTAATCGAATAATCACATGCAAAAATCAATAACCACTTTCATAATGTTGGAATGCATAATGCCAGACTATCATAACCACATATCCAAGGCCTTGTTCCAAGACTACAAATAAGATTTTGTAAAGGCCATGTGCCAAGACACTAGTTTGTCTCATGAGACCTACCGATAAATTTTTTTTAGAATATACTTACGTTTAAAATTGCTAAAATATACTCCAGTGTTTTTCTGAAAACATTATGCAAGCTTCTTGAAAACAAAATAACTAATTCTGAGACTACTCAATTAATTACAGGCCATGATGGGTCCACTCCCAATCCCTTCCTGTCTACCACACTCGAGAGTCGGGTTTTCTGAAAACATTTTTAAGCTTGCGTTAAATACGTATACATTTGCACTGGATTTTCATATATTTGAGAGAAATATCTCTTTTTTTTAAATCATTTAAAAATCACATAATTATAAAAGAAAACCTTTATTTTGAAAATATCCTTATAATCATGTAAGGGAAGCTTCAAAGGGGTATTAACGGTAGAGAATAACCGCACCTACCGTATAAGTTTTAAAAAAGACATTCTTACCTTAATTCTGTCGAAAAGGTTAAAAAGGACCTTGTATTGAAAACGACGGAATGATTCCTCTTATAAAAAGTCAAACAAGGGTATAAATGACTTTAACCCATATTCTTGTAAATAATAAAAATGTTTTGAAATACATTTTGAAGAAACATTGATGTGGATGATAAAGATATCCCAGTATATTATTACGTATAAACAACCTCGGATAATGAAGAGATTGTGAAATAACCCTTACCAATTTGGTAACTTATGAAACATACAACCCATGAAAGAGGTATCATACAATGAATATGTCAATACACATAATTAGAGTGTATTACACAAAGAATATAATTATGGGCAGTATATACACCACACAAAAGGTGATGGTGGCAATATGGCATGAATCTCACGGGAATAAGGAGTGAGATGAAAACCCCTTACCTTGTACTTTTCCTTGGTTGGGGTAGGTTAACCTCCTTTATAATGGTGAAATAGTTGTTATTAAATTATACAAGAATCATATATATTAATATGATATCATATATGATCTTTTAACATTGATTTGTTAATAATATCTTAGAATTATCGTCGTTTCGGGAGTTAACTTACTCATTTTCTTTTATATGTTTTGTTACATAAGCCATGGTTGTTGTATCTTATTCATATCCAGAATTATATCTAGTCCTTAAACATCATTTTTAAATCATCAAATGATAATTATACTTGAATGGATATGATGGAGAATTAATCTCATCACGTTCGTGGAGACGGTAGTCCGTACGTATGCACGAGCGATAATATCATTCTTTTGATATTAAAATAATATATAAATGGATGGTATATCATATATACAGAATCATTAACATGTTATATTTATTATTTACATGAGTTACACATCATTATTATACCCATCCAAATAATATTATATTGAATAACAATTACACCACGACGTGGAGACGGTAAGCCGTACGTACGCACGTATGGTGACATGTTATTCAAAGGGTGGATAGAATACTGAATATGGTTGTACCATATTTATAATAACATCACAGTATATGTGAGATACTGGAGTTATTATTTTAGAATGGTAAGAACAAATGAAGAAGAAGTGGAAGAAGAAATGAACTTGGAGAAGGGTGGTGAAATCATTACTTCTTCTTCGGGTTCTTCCTTTTGATTTGATCAAAATGGCTCCTTAGGTTGGCTTTATGATCAAACTAAGGCCTCTAGGTTGTAGTGAGGGATGTTGGGAGAGTATTTGGGCAGAGTTTGGCCGAACCAAAAGGCTTTGAAGGTGTGAAAAAATGAGAAGGAGGAGTGCCCTTTTATAAGAGGGGTGAGGGGCACCTTTGGAAAAGCTAGAAATATTAATTTATAATAAATTCATATTCGGTTTATAATGGATCCAAAGCATATTATTCAAAGTATAAGGTGGGGATAGGTCGAAACCACTCAACCAATAGAATTTAGACAGGTTTGGGTACTTATATTAACCTTATCTTTAAGTATTAACTCTAAGTTAATTAGTTTCACTTTTACAATGTCTCTTTGTATTTTTATATAATATGGTTAATAAACTTACTATATACATCCAAGCGACCCCCAAGTGGTACATTAATGATGAACCTATCATTATATAAGTCTCTTGGCCGAACCTTAGATTTTTAAGAACTTAATATCAATTAATAATATAATATTTGTTTTAAGAACTCTTTTATGTCAATTTTGACACTATTCAATAGTTGATTTTTGTGAAACTCATAACAGATTGATTACTTCGAACAAAGTCAATTAAATCAATCCTAATATATCATATTATCCTAGAAAATTATTTTAATTCATTAAAAGTTTCATATTATATTTATTTGGGTATTTATAATATCAATTATTTTAATTTTTCACTATTATAGTAATTACTGCATCATCATTGTGTCATAAATAAAATAACTTATTTAATGTCTAAAAATTATAAATAAAATATCATTATGTAGGAAATCGTTTTAGATTTCTAATTAATATTTATAATCTAAAATCCAACATATATAACCCTATGTAACAATTGTTTTTCTAAAAGATATATGCTTGTGTCATTTTTGTATTCATTTTAACTTAATTAAAATAAAGTGTCATTATCACTTACAAGTGGATCCATGGGGTCCCAAAATAGACCCAATGATTCCCATGGTCGACCATGTATCAACCAATAGGGTTAAGACACGTTTTAGGGTAATTTAGTATTATTATAATATTATTTTTTAACCCATATTTACCGGATTTACCCTTAACCATGGTAAATAAAATATTTACCGCAGTAATTATTCAAAATGTCTAAAAATAAAAGTTAACTATTTACACAATTTGAAAATCCTGATTCCAAATATGGAATACATTTTCCTAAATTCAAAACACAGAAGTTGCAGAAATTAATTTAAAATTAATTCCCGCTGTCAAAACAAAAAGCGTGTTTTTAAGAGATAATAACTATCAAAAGATTGACACTTGTTTATGTTCGGTTTAATTGTAAAATTATGTCCAATGAACAACATTATATTAAATGGTAAAAATATATTCTAAATATACTTTAAAACCACTCAAATTCACAATTTATCACTATTAATTATTTTGATTAAAAAAGTTGTTTTTAATTAAAATTTAGTAGTTTTCACTATTCATCAAAATATGAAAGTTATCCGAAAAGTACCAAAATATTACCTTAGGCTAAATTTGATATTCCAAATCCAAAAATGAAGTCCATTTTAAAATATAAAATATATATAACTTCAAAAAGTAGGTATTACTATTCATAACAGCTAGTTTGATTGGTTACGGTGTGTTAGAACTCGAAGTTGCGTACAACACACGCTACTGTTTTATTCAAAGGAAAGCGTACCATGGAAGCTTGGGATGTTTCATTTTAAATTTTTGATGTCCCCATTTAGTCAAAAAGTTTAAAATATTGTATTTAAAAAGGTTTCACTATTAGAAGTTGATAAAAGTGAAATACTGAAAATGAATCTGTTCTTGCAATATGACTAAGAAACTCATAATAGGGATTCTAAAATTATAAGGATTATATAAAGTTCAAAATGTAGTTAATACTATTCATGACCTCTTTTAATGGTGTGATTGAACTCGGTGTTGCGTGTAGTGCAAGTTATTGAATTTTTTTTAAGAAATAACACACTCTGAAATCCTGGGGTGTTACAGAAAACTACAATTCTTCTTCAACCACATGTACGTCATATATTCCAACTAAAATATCACCATTAAGTCATCAATATATCTATAATTATATGAATATTATAAGGCTTCATAATATTTTACAGTTTGTTTTCATTCAGACAATGTTCTAAACAGATGCATTAAACTGTTTAATAAACAGTATGCACTTTATATTGTTTCATCAATTTTGATGTCCTAATTATATTATACTGTTTAAACAGATAGGATAATATCAGTTGTATTCTTTTGGGTTTCAATAGACACTCATTATACTGTTTGAACACACAGTATAAATGATGAACAAACAATATAACACATTATACTGTTAAAATAGACAGTATAAACAAATTATACTGTTTAAACAAACATTATAATGCACTATACTATCTCAACAAATAGTATTAACATATTATGTTGTTTAAACTAATAGTATAATCAATGTTCTAAACAGACACATTATACTTTCTGAAGTTATTTTTTGATGATATCTTGATGATGTTCTAAACAGACACATTATATGCAGTTTGTACTGTGATTGTCACAACTACAATTAAAATATTCTTCACATGAGAATATATTATTGTTTGTTAAATTTTTCAGCATCTGTTATTGTCACATCTACAATTAATGCATCAAAAATACTAATCAATCTCAACATTCTAGTTGTTTATAACTTCAGAAATTGGTATAATGTTTTTTGAATATGTCATTGTATCTGTTATGTTTCTGAAAACCAACATCATCCATGAATTCACTAAAAGGGATTACTTATAATACCTTGTCTTCTACATTGGATAGGTCTTGGTTGATTACTCCCTCACAACTTCATAGTCCTCCTTTAACACAGTCAAATACTTATTCTAGCCTTTTTCTTTGTTGGATTAAAAAAACAATTCTAGTTTTTAAAAAGATCTTGGAGGTAATAAACATATTCTGATTTTGTAATTTCAAAATTTACTCTTCATTTTTATACAACTATGTTTTTCTACATAATATAACATCCTTTTCCATGTTTTTCTACATAATGTAACAGCCTATGTTTATGTCTATTTCTGTTAACTGCAATACAGTATCTATAATAATTTTCTTCAAAAATAACATTTTATTTATGCATTCATCTCGGTTTATATTTTATTCTGTAGTGATTACAATGGTTCTGTGTTCTATTCCATGTACAGTGGTGGGATCCTGTATAATGGTTATGAACCACGCATGATATGTGGGGAATACAGGCGGAGTTAGATATATTGCTAAAGATAGGTGTACTTTGAAGGGCACACATATAGGTATTGAATACTATGGTTTCTACTACTGTTTTCATCCTAAAATTTTCTACCTAAACCAACTGTTAGTTCTGTTTCTGAACTGACATCATATTCAATATTTTGTACCATTGAAAAAATCTTTTTGTATCTCATTGTTTACTGTTACGATGTATTATTTCAATCCTATGACGTAAGTTGTAATTTCGACATTCTTATTCCTTTATTTTCATCACAACATTCTATTTTTTTAATTTCATTCTTTATTAATAAGGAAATATAGTTTTGTCTTCTTGAAAGTAATAATTGAACGTATTGTCGTGCGAATGCATGGGTAAGTACTATTTTAAGTAAAAAAATAACAATTTGTGTTTTGAAACCCATGAAATCATATTCTGATTATTTTGATATTTTAGGATAATGATATATGAGTCGTTTTTGATTTTTAGAAGTCAAACTCACCTCAATATGACTTATGATTTGATTGTTATGACTCTATGTGTACCATTTTATCTAAAATTGACATTAATTTAATTAAAAAATAACAAGTGACATACTAAAGAATAATCAAACTCATTTTTGATTGTTTTGATACTTTATAAAAAAATACAATGAGTCATTTGTGAGATGTGGGAATCAACCGAACCTCAATATGACACATATTATCACTGGTATGACTAAAAGTGTATGTTATTATTTTAAAATTCACATTTTAGTTCAAAACATGTTTCTCCCTGAAAACTAAGAAAATGTTCTATGATTATCATGATAATTCAAGAATGTGATTCGTATGTCAGTTGTGACATATATGAAGTAGTATCACAAAAAAATGACACATGATGCGACTGATATGACTGCTAATGTGTGTTTCCAATTTAAAATTGTACTTTTTGTTCAAAAAACACAACTGGGATACTGAAAACTGAGAAAACGCAATTGGATTTTTTTGATACTTTATTAAAAAGATAAATAAGTTATTTTTTATTTTTAGTAATCATATTCACCTCAATATGGTAAATAGTGTGACCAGTATGACTCCAAGTGTGTATTTTTATTTTAAATTAACATAAATTTTTGAAAAAACAACAAGTACCATACTGAAAACTAAGAAAACACAATCAGATTATTTTTATATTTTAGTATAATGATCTGTTTGTTATTTTTGACATGTAAGAGTCAAAAAGAACCCGAATATGATGCACAGTGTGACCTGTATGACTCCACGTGTGTCATTTGAATTAAAATTAATATTAATTTAAGTAAAAAAGAACAACACACATACTAGAAATTGAGAAAACACATTCATATTTTTTTCATATCTATGAAAACTGATCCATGAGTCGTTTTTGATGCGTAAAAGTCAAACTCTCCTCAATTTGATGCACAGTGTGACCAGTATGACTCCATGTGTGTCTTTTTATTTAAAATTGACATTAATTTAAGTAAAAAGAACAACTAACATTCTGAAAACCAAGAAAATATATTCAAATTCCTTTGACAGTTTATGAGAATGATCGATGAGTCATTTTTAACGTGTAGGAATTAACAAAATACCAATCTGATGAACGATATGATTCGTATAACTACAAGTATATGTTATAAGTTTATAATTGATATTTTAGTTCAAAACAAATCACTCACTTAAATCCAAGAAAAAAGGCACTGATTGTATTGATAATTTAGGATAATTATTCATAAATCGTTTTTGATGTGTATGAAGCAGTCTCACATCATACCAATAGAATATGTGATCAATATGAGTCATAATGCATGTTTCTAGTTTAAAATTGACATTTTAGTTCAAAAAATCCACGGGCATACTGAAAACTAAGAACACACATTTGGATTTATTTCCTATTTTAGAAAAATGATATATATGTCATTTTTGTCTTGTAGGAATCATTTTAACCCCAAACCAATACATGAGGTGACTGGCATGACTCCAAGTGTGTCTTTTTATTTAGAATTGACATTAATTTAAGTACAAATAAAAAGTTACATACTGAAAACTGAGAAAACACATTATGATTGTTTTGATATTTTATGAAAATGATCCATAACTAATTTTGGACAAGAAGGAATAAACTAAACCTCAATACATGGCATGATATGACTGGTATGACTCCCAGTGTGTATTTTTATTTAAAATTGAATTTAATTTAATTAAAAAGAACAACTGGCATAATGAAAATTATAAAAGTGATTTAATATTGTTTTTTTATTTTAGGAAAATGATTCATCAGTAATTTTATACATATAAGAGTCAACTGTGCCTCAATACGATGCACAGTGCGATATGTATGACTCCAAGTGAGTCTTTTAACTTAAAATTTAAAAACGAATAATTGACATACTAAAAACCTAAAAAGCACATTTTTATTATTTTAGTACATTAGGAAAATGATCCCCAAGTCATTTCGGATTTTTAAATATCAGTCATACCTCAATATGATGCACGGTGTGGCTGGTATGACTAAAAGTGTCTATTATCATTTTAAAATTGACCTTTCATTTCAAAATGTGTCACTCACTAAAAACCAAGTAAGCACTCTCTAATTGAATCTATAATATAGGATAACAATTCATAAGTCATTTGGGATATGTATGAAGTAGTATCACATCAAACTGATGCATGATGAAACTAATATGAATCATAATGTGTGTTTCCTATTTGAAATGACATTATAGTATGAAAACACAACTCACATATAGAAAACCAAGAAATCACATTCAAATTATTTTAATACATTAGGATAATTATCCATTAGTAATTTGTGACAGGTAGGAATCATCCTCACCTAAATTAAATGCATTTTGGGAAAGTTATAACCCCAAATGTGTCATTATTGAAAATAGACATTAATTTTACTAATAGAAAAGGGTACATACTCAAAACTGATCAAACACATTCGGATTGTTTTGGTATTTTTGGAAAATGATCTATAACTCATTTGTGATGTGTAGGGATTATCCCCACCTCAATATAGTGCACATTGGGATCAGTATAACTCCAAATGTGTCTTTTTTTATTAAATATTGTGATTTTATTAATGTATTATTTCTTATTAATGTTTAATATATTAATTTATAATATTACAAACATAATATTTGTTTATATATAAAAAGAATATTCTTCTCAGGATGAGATGATTTTTTCAAAAATTGATACAATTGTTGGTCATTTTTGAGAGGTGATCACGAGCACAAATGATGAAATATTAATGATTTAAATTTTTTTAGATAATTGTAATTATAATTATATAAAACATTGTTTGAAATGTAAATAGTAGTGTTTATTGTATATACCATTGGTGGAAATTTTTTTATTCATGATGTCAACTAAATGTATATATAATTGTTTGAAATTATTTTTTGTATATAACATTGTTTCAATTTATAAGGTTTGCTGGGTTTGATGTTATATTAACACCCCATTGCAACCATCAAGGACTTTATCAGTGCTATTTTTAGTGCTAATTAAGGTCATATTTTTCTATACTATTTAAAGTGTTAATAAATGTAGTAATTTATCATCTCTTCTTTATCATTAATAATTTCCCTCTTTGTTAGCGCTTTATTAGCACTAATGAAGGGGACCCCCCTTTTATTGGGACTATGATTAATAATGCCTTTTTAGTGCAGTTAAAAGCCAATTTGAATTATATTAAATGGAATATTCATAGTAGTGTATTTTATTTACATTGATGATAATCTTAAGTAGGATATCTAGGTTGTACCCAATGATGGGTTTAGTGTAAATATGTAGGGGTATATTGTAGAATAAGAACTGGAGACAGTCGATAATGATTAACATATGGATGAAATAATCTTAGATGTTCCTGGATAGATGGCTTATGTTCCTCTTAGATATCTGTGTACAAATAAACATCTCCCCCTTAATGAGGATACAATTAATGTTCTTGAGGGGGATATTTATATCATTACCATGGCCTATATTAAAAATAAATAGAGGATACGTATAGTCTTATCCTATACCGAAAGAATATCGGTAACTAGATGTACGATAAAGGGATGTTCAATTGAAACACTTGAAAAATCCTCATAAGAGGATAGTATAGATTATGGGTAAATGGTTTCCACTAATAATAACTCTTTAGGGAATATTCGTTGCATTATCACTCCCTTAGTTCATTAAAAATATTCTATTAGTTATAAAGGATAAGTTTTTTATTGGATTTCTATTATAAGGGGATCTATATTAGAAAATGAATTTTTAGACTATGATGTGTAGCTGGTGAATGATGTTCTAAATGGTCATTATAAAGAATTTTATTTCTTTATTTATTTCTACAATAATTATGTCAACAAAAAATTACATTCGTGTTTGTGTGGAATGAGAATTTCCCTACCAATATTGACTCCTTAGATGACATGGGTATTAATATTATTTTTAACATCGCCTTTCTCCATGTATATTATTTAAAATAGATGAGAAAATACATATTTTCAGATTTCTCATGTCAGTTATATAATAATTGACACGAAAAATCTATGTCCATGGCATTTTCACATCGGTTCTAAATAACCAATGTGAACAATCTATTTTCAAGTCTTTTTCACATTGGTTATTTAATAACCGATGTTAAAAGGTATTTTTCACATTGGTTATTTAATAACAGATGTTAAAAATGATTACGAACCTAATTTTTATTTACCAAGATTCAATTTGACATGTCACATATTTCAAACGGAGTTACAGATCAAATTTTATGATAATCGAAAGTTGATAATCTCTAAAAAAAGCCATAGGGAAGGCCAATTTCAGAAGGCCACAACTGTTATTCGGTAACTCCATTTGGGTTCTGTGACCTATAAAATCAAATCTTGTAAAATGAACTACATTTTTGTAAACATTTTTCACATTAGTTACTAAATAACCAACGTGAAAGATTCCTTTTTTACTTTAGTTATTAAGTTACCGATCTAAAAAAGTCATTAAAAATGATTTTTCATTTAGGATACTTATTAACCGATGTGAAAAAGTAATGAACAATGATTTTTCAAGTTAGTCATATAATAACTGACATGAAAAATATGTGAAATTTTTAATATTTTTTCATGATGGGTTTTATAAAACTGATGTGGAAGATAATTTTAATATATTTCCAATGCAAAATTTCAATTTTTTTACATCGCGGCATCGAAATATCCAATTGCCGCATACTGTTTTTAATACTTCATTTTCTTTTATCATCTCAATTATATGTTTTCATTATAATCATATCTTAATTTAATGATCATTTCATTCAACGATCATCGTTCCCCCAACTCAACTCGATTGATCTTCAACGTGAATCAATTATTTCTACTTTCCGTGATCTCGTCATGGTATTTTTAATTATTTATCCATGATTTATGGGTTTTATGATTTGATTTCTTAATTTTTATACCATTTAATGGTCATTTATTCCAACCATCATCATTCTACTAACTCAAATTGTTTAATCTTCCACATAAATCTAATATTTCTTCATTCCGTAATCTCATCAAGGTATTTGTAATTATTTCCCCATGATTTATATTTTTATGAGTACTTTTCTTAACCGATAAAACAATTAATAATTGTTATTTAGTTATAACAAAGGATAATGATTTATATAATGTTTAAATGAAAAATTCTCCTTCAGATTCTAATATTCCTTTTGTGATAAAGGTATAATTGGATCATTTGATCTTTCCTCAAAAAAATATATCAGATTTTTTATTGTCAAAACATTTGATCTATAACTTTGTTTGATCACTAAAACAAGTCAAATAAAAGATTATGAAATTATATACAATATGTTTAAACATTTTTTACATCTTTTCTTTAAAAACTGATATTAAAAATGACTTTTAACATCATTTTTTAAATAACTAACGTATTTTTTTTAATGTCAGTTATTTTAAAACCCGACTAAAAAAATTGGTTTTTGACATCTTTTTTAGAATGTCTTCCATGTCGATTTTTTAATAAAAGATGTTAAAAACAATAAAACCCATTTTTTAACATCAGTTATTAAATAACCAATGTAACAATTCATATTTTTAACGTCACTCAAAATATGTTCACCTCAAAACTGATGTTGAAAAAGAAAAAAAACTGATGTAAAAAAAGGTTTTTGTACTAGTGTGATAACTTTAGGTGAGGGGTTGATTTCCATGTTTTTTCTTATTTGTGAGAACTATGCTTCTGTTACACTGTCTTGTTGTTTTTTTTATATTTTTATAAGCCGCCATGGTGTTTAAAAGAATGTTATTGATGGTTTCATTCACCTCCATCCATTGTATACAAGATAAAGTATTTCTGAAGAATTTATTTCATTCTTATCATATTTGGTGTTGTGTTGTTTCTTTTAGTTACTCAATTTTTTTTTGAACTAGGTGTTAGTGGTTGATTTATTTCATTGACTTATTTTGGTTTAGGTGTATTGGGAATCTATTTTTGACCTCTTCAAATTTTACCAGGGTCTTTGTACTTTTCTTTTTACCAATATGTAAGAAATATTCTAATTTTTCAAAATAATTAAAGTCCATTGTGTTTTAATTTCATATATAAAAGAATAATCCAATAGAATATTTTAAATTAATTACTTTTACCTTGTATTTTTGTTATTTTTTATAAATTCATATTAATTAATTTACTAATTAATGAGATAAAAAAATTCATAATAAAATTATACTATTTAATTTGATGGTTTATGGTAAAGTATAATTTAAAAAAAACATACATGTTTCTTTTTTATCAATTCCACTTCTTTCAATAAGTTTATATAGTTATATAATTTTTCATCATCAACTAATGAACCAAAAAACGTAAAAAAATTAAATTACTAAAATCATTATGAATGAATTGAATAATTATATAATAAAATGATAAATAAAGATGAAAAATACAATATAGACTATCCAAATTTATTCAATGAACTACATGCTAATTAATTTAAAGTGAATCATATATAGATCTCTAAATTTTGTTCGATATCCCATAATTTTCAAACCATTAGTTCTAACTCCCAAGGTATTATAATAAGTTCCACAATATATTATATCATGAGTTTCCATTATGAATTCTATATATCACATGTATGCTTTTATAGAAATATATATAAATCATTAAATATATATCTCTTTTTTAACTCATCCTCCTTTAATGAAAGTTAAATACTACCTAAAATATCCCTTAAAATATTTCTATGATCTAGAACATAATGTGCCAAAATGATTGGTGGGTTTTAATTTCCATTTAAGTTGTTATATCTTAAAATATATTGTTTCTTATCCTCATTATTCTTAAGAAACATTTAGTAATGTTATGATATGAAATAATTTCCATCGAACCAAATATTGAAAATATCTCGACTAACCAACAATGGATATCTGTATTCTATCAAATAAAAAATTTGTTCTAACACAAAATATGTTATTTTCAACACTTTTCCCACACTTCCAATGATATTTTAGAATAAATTCCAATACTTAAAAAATAATATATATATATATATATATATATATTATCATATCTAATTATTTTTCATCATTCAGGATCAAATAATTATTATTTTGAAAAAGTATATCTTCCCATTTTATGGTTTAATATGCGTGGTTATATGGTGATATTTAAATCCATCACCACTACTTTTAATTATCCATAATTCAATATGAAATACATAGAAATAATTACTTATAATATTATTATCATTTATTCACTTCAATATTATATCACAATAAGAGCTGTTTAATTATTCCCTAACAAAAATGACAGACTTCAATCCATTATACCTAATCATTGTGGTGTAGACATCATTAATTGGCTATAATTTTTTATATAAAAAAACTATCAAAATTTTAATCATTCATGGGATATACAATGAAATAGATATTTATATTTTAAAGATATATATTTTTTTAGTTCAAATAAAATATAACTCTCCTTGGGAATTATGTGATAATATTTACATGTTTTATTGTTGTTTCTTGAAAATTCTGATCTTTATATTCTTATGATTTATTATGGTGTAATTCAATATATTTTGGAGTGAACTTTTCTTGTTGTCTTAAACCATTCATAATAGTTCAAAATTATCCAAAATGGTAATTTTTTTCTAAAACAAAAAATACCTTAGTTAGGAAATATTAAGGCCAATTAATAATTAAAATTATGGAATAAATATATATGAAATTTAGGTCATAAAATCACCCAACACTTGGATATTCTCATATCCCAAAGAAAAATATTAAAATGAAATCAGAATAACTACATACATTAATTGAAGAAATATTTATTTTTTCATGCTAATAATAATAAATTTTTGATTGATTTGTTTGAAAGAATCGTCTCATCAAATATAACACAATCATTTATTTTGTATAACTAAACTTGTAAAATCTTATCTATATTTATTCCAATTATTCAATAATTTTTTAATTTATGCCACTTATGATCTAAATTAGCATAAAATCATTACACTCTTCAATAAAAATTTTTTAATTAGGTTTATTCATAATCCTAATTATATGCACTCTCTTTATAAACATGTAAAATATATAAATTTCCACCATCAAAATTTTACAAATAAATAAAGAGGAAATATGAAAAGGTTATTATGGGGAAATGGTTTGGTGTCCCATTATTTACAAATTCAACATAACGGTTCAAAGAGGAGGCTTCATCCAAAAATTATAATGCCTAAAATTTATTTATTCTCATTTAAAATACTAAAATCTTTTCTATGAAACGAATGATTTACTACAAATCAATCCCCCAAATTTTCTCATTGATTCACAAACACGATATTCAGAAAAATGACATATTTTAAAATTTTAAGATTATATTACACATTTTCTTATTTATTCAATTTTTTAGAGGAAATATGGATCACATAAAAAAATAAGAAATATATTTTTAACCATTATTTAAGAAACAAAGAAAAAAATCCCCACATTGCTCTTTTTTTCAATCATTTTTTCCTTGTATCACTATGAAACAAACACAATTTTTATATTTTCATATGAATTTAAATCATCAATTGATAGTAATTAATTTGTATAATAAGGATAAATCAGTTTATAATTTTAAATTCATAACCAATTTTACATACTATTTATGGTATTTAATAAAGAACAAAATTATTGTACATTAGAATGTCCAAAGGGGAAAAAATAAAATAAATGTCTAAAATATTTTAAATGTAAAAAGTAATAAATATCATGTTCTATTATTTATGTTATCCTAATATCATATATGGAAAAATGTTACTAGAATGAATTCATCAATGGTTTTAGATTAGCATAAGGTAATTGGGTATATAAAATATTATTTAATCAATTCTTGTAAAGACTAATAGTAATCAGTCTATGATATGAAAATTATAATGAATTAAAATCAACATATGGATCCATATCAAATGATGTTTTACGGAAAATCTAATATTCAGATGGAATTTAACATTTTATAATTTTCAAAAAAATATTTTACATTTATATTTTTAGTCAATAAAAATTTTGTAATAAGTTATATAACATCTAATAAAAAAATAATATATCATAAGATCATTTATTTAATAATAATGGTATATATATTTCATAAAAAAGAACCCAGCACATGAACTAAGCATTTAATCAATGTTTTAATTAAAGTGGAAGGGTTATAAAAATTTAACCATGAATTCGGTGAATATGATACATTTGAAACATATGTACAAAATATTTATTTTTTCAAAAACATTAGTTGGTTTTTTAATATTATTAATTATAAAGGAGTTAAATTAATTTTAGTATTTATATATGATTAAAAATTTATTCCAAATTATAAAAACAACTAGGATCTTAGAAAGAGATATATATATATATATATCAATATAATACTCCCCTCTATGCTAAAGTCCATCCTTTTTTAATTTTAACTAGGATATGTATTTTTTTGAAGCTATGATTTCAAAAATAAACAACTATTGATTAAGAATAATTCCATATATATTTAAAAATATGAGGGAGTTTTATTCAACCAAAATGAAAATTCATAAAATAATTTTTAAAAATAATTCATTTTGAAGAAAACAAATGGGTTCCTCTTGAATACATATTTATTTAATATATTTAAGCTAGACATTACCATATTTTGAGACTCATAATTGGATAATGGAAAGAAATTAACCGTTTTAGATTTAACAAATACGTAAATTTCATATCATCTATAGATATTTCTCTACCAATTCACCTTAATAGTATATTGAAACTCTCTTGGGGTAGGAAAAAAATGTATAATTTCTTAAATAATGAACAAGTAACTCATACACTGAAAAAAAAATTAATACCCTTACTTTATCAATTCATCACATTTCTCCTCTTCAAGTTCACTAATATAAAACCTTACTTTAAAAGATTTATATTAATCTTGTATAATTATATATTTTGTTTCCTCTTATAAATTTTACTCTTATTTGATTTCAATATTTATATGAGTATCTTATTTTCTAGATTTCATCTCAACATCATCATTAGTACTCTTGAACTCTTTAGATTTATCCTTGGAACTGAGAGTGTTAATATTGAATGATATTGTAGTTACGGAGGTGTGATTAAATTTGTGAATCAAGTTGGTTTAAAATCATGGATATAATGAAGTGATATTGGTGATTTTTTAGATGTAAGAGTGCTTGGTGGAGATTAAAGAATTTTGGAACAGTGTAGTGATATTTAATTTTCTTTCAATATGAACTAAAATGATCAAGTTAAAATATTATTGATCATGTTTTGAGGATGATTAAATTCCAGATATCTAGTATATTTTTTGATCTCAAACACCAAAATCCTATCAGTTTCTTTTAATGGAATATGTTAACTCCATAGTTGAAGAACATTGAAAATATGGTGGTATACTATCCTTGTTTGATGAAGCACTTATGTTGCAAAATTCATCATCCCATCAAAATGGTTGGTATGCATGATTAAATTTTTTAGAGGGGGATATTAATAGTAAAATTTTGTAGTTCCATGTATTCAATTATATTTTTAAATTATAATTGTTAAATTATATGGTATGTGTACCAAGAAGGAAAATATTTTTGAAAATAAGTCTCATCCCACAACTGAAATAACCTATATATTTTAATGATATTACTTTTTGGATGGTGTTTCATATTTTTGATCCAAAATGGGGGAAACTCCATGAATTGGGAATAAGATAAGAATTTTAAGGTTTGTAAAATATTGGTAAAGTTTTTTTAATATGTCTTTAGTATGAAATTCTATTTTTGGGACTCATGTTAAATTCATATTAGTGTTAGGGTGACACAATAGAATAATTTTAGAAAATGCATTAAATGACACCCCAATGAGATGATCATGTCTTGTTGACATACTATGATTGTGTGTTTCATGCTTAGAGAGGGTCTCACCGAGAGGGAGGTTAGACAAGGGACAGGGCCTCTACTCAGCCGAATGTTCATCAATAATAATGGTCACTCTGTGACTATTTTTGGCGAGGGGACGAATTGTTCCATGGACCTCATTGGCGCATCCTAATAAATGATTGAGAATATTTTTAATTGGGAGAAGACTAATCTTTTTGGGGTCAAAATCCTTAGATTTTTGGTTAACTAGTTGAGGGGAGAATGCCATTTTGACCTTACCTCACCCACTTCCATTCCCGTTATATTATCTCTTTATTATAATTGATTTATTCACAATTAGAAAATAATTCCATTTTTATTAGTACATTGTTTCTCCAATTCATGGTTCTGTTTATAGCCATCTGATTTTGGTAGTTTATGGGCTAGGATTTCAGTTTTTTATCTATTGGATCATGATGTAATTGAGTGAGGATGATTGGTATTTTCCATATCTATTCTAGAGGGAATCCATAATTGATTAATTTACACTGTTGGTGGTAGTTTTGGTGAAGCAGTGATTCCTGATGATTCATTCAATGAATAAAACTCTTATGGATATAAAAATATTTAATTATAATTTGTTAAAAATTAATTATTATGATATTATGGAATGTGATATAGGCTTAAGTTGTGGTATGATCATGGGTGAGTCATGGATAGGCCTGGTTGAGGTAGTGTAGATAATATCTTCGGTACTAACTCCTTTGTGGATGTAGGTGGTTTTCATGATATAAATTCATATAACTATTTAAACATGGTTTCATATATTTATTCATTTTCATGGGACCATGTAAATGGATATGTATTGAAATTTCCTTAGATAAAAATATAATATGGATTGAAGTATACTGTACTAAAGTTAACTAATATTTAGAACTTTCGGTAATTTGGGAATTCTCAGATACATTGTCTTAAGGGGGACATGGTGTCAATTGAGCTAATGAATGGACATGGGTAGGTATTAGGATATACGATGAGATCATGGTATCTTTTTATCATCCCTGTAGGAATAGTGGGAAGGTATGAAATAATTCAACATAGTGGGAATGGTGATATGAACATACATCCCATGCCCAAAAAAGAGAACCCTCGTTAGTGTGGATAAGGAGTTTATATGGGCCACGATCAAGATAACTAAAGTCGGTCCTAGGTTAGTAGGACCTAGGTTGAAGTGGCATTTTGATGATTTTTAGACTATCAAAAGGAGGTCTTGACTAGGAAGATCATATGGGCTATGTGAACACCTCTACAATGATGGATATGGTTTAGTGATAGTGAGAAGAGATCATGGTGGGTCTGGATGACCCTATTGGGAATGTTGAAAGGACATATGAGATTGTTGATATGAATAATGTGTTATGAAATTACAAAAATATATATTAGATATAGGATGATGGGTATTGATATACTAACACACTATGAATACTTGGTGAGATTATGTGATGGCTACATGCCCAATTATGATTGCATTTCCTTGTGATAGGTGAAAAATCTGGGTGTGGGTGTTATGGATTTTAATCCTTAGCCCAAAAATGAGTTAGATGCCACTAGAATGATCACAATGAGTTAGATGGAATCAAAATCTTCATGAAATTGGGGTCAACATTGAGTAAGGATGTATGCTTGAGAAATAATGGCCTCACATTCAATGAGAAGGTAGTGGTCAATATGATGACAGTTTTTAGTAAGAGGAATGGACCAATTGGGGCATATATGGTGGAACCCTCTTTTAATGAAAATTTAGTGTTCGATATGTCATATGGAGAACTACCATAAGCCATAATGTAGAGGCCAAGATTTGATGAAAACAAACCTTGAGTAATAAAGGTTGGTCAAAGACAAGGATATGAGACTACATTGAGTGAGAAGCTGAGTCCAGGACATGAATATTCGGTCGTACATTGCTTCTATAAGACAAGGTTGAGTAATGTTGGATTCCCCTACATGTTTATTCATGTATGGGATGTGGTATGTTTTTTGGAACAAAGAAAATTCCATGATGAAACTAGATTCTATCATGGGGTCAATATTGGAATGATTGGGTATCATAGTGGTCTAGTTAGAACATGGAGCCCTGATGCACATGGAATCATGGATCCATGGTTAGTATAATTATTTATGAGGTACTAACGTGAGAATATTTATTTTCACCATTCCATCATATATATATGACAATATATATTAGGAGGACATGGTGAGACCCTAATAATAATTACTACTCACACACTACAAAAGAACTATGGAGTGTGTAAAGACTTTTTTTTATAATTTATATGTCATACAAAAAGGTGTGTAGTGGGTTAGGATGGGGAATATCAATGGGTTCTTGAAAGTAAGATTGTGTCAGGCTTGGTGATGGAAGTAGAGCATGTTATTTATTTCACCATTTTTTATATTTTATATATATGATCAGCCGGATGGGGGATCAGTTGTGATGTATGTGATATTCTTTTATTTGGATCATTTTTTTATCATTTGGTATATATAATTATTCATATTATAATGTTTTATATAAATATTTTTTAGTGATTTTTTATTATTTTCAAACTCTAGTTTGAGGTAATAGTTACCACAATGTATGATTTACTCCCTCATTACAATTTTGGTGACCAATAGTGTAGGAGGAGGTTATATTGAGGTCAAGTGACACCTCAATCAATGAACTAGTGAGTGTCCTCTATATATGGAATCAAAAAGTGGTATTAGAGTGTATTTTCATTATTCTTTTATATTTAGATTTTGTATAAAAGGAAGAGGTATGTGTCAAATTATGTGAAGAACCTTAGATTGGTGAGTCATGACCACTATTCCAGTGGGAAGTCTTAATTACCAGGGGTATGAGATTTTTTTTCTTTTCATTGTTAGGTTTAAAATGTATACTCAAATATGATGTTTTTAGAAAATGATTTATTTTACTTTTTCGGGTCTTGGACCATTCGAAATAGGCATCCCATCCATCATATTTATTATATAGTATTAAAATTCTATGTATGTGTTTGTGTGTTATTTTTTCACTAATTAAGAGATATGTTTTTTAAAAGAATCATCAACTTCTATGGATATATCTCGTATAACATGTTTGGGTAATTATAATCAACTAAAAACATGGTATTTTGTTAGATTTAAGGTCTTGTGGATCTTACAATGAAGAATTATTCCATGCTGAATATACATTTACTTTATAAAGGGGTGTAGGTGGACTCTTAATGAGTTTATTGAGGAATTGTATGATTGATAAGAGATCTAAGGATATATATGGGTTTCCTTAAAGATGTTGGTTCAGTTATTTAATATTTCAAAGTCTAATTATATTGTATTTTCCCAGATATATTCTTCATGGAATTCTACTTAATTAAACTCGATGGGTTTGTAGTAATGCCTGAGGAGGATGAATAATGGAATATGAAATTACTTAGGTGCTTTTGGTGCATGGAATTCTAGGTTATTATTGTATCATGGTTAGCTGAGAGAAATGTCATTTGGATTTCTAACCATGTTGATTCTAGGTTTTCATTCTATGGGATGGTGGGAGAGTGGGTAGAATCTCATCATTTTAGAATTACATCGTGTGGTGGTTGTTTTTTTGGTTATCCTTAGAATGATATAAATTCATATGTATTATGGGATTTTATTGTAAAGTTCGTGTAATAGGTTTAGTGGGTAAGGTGATGAGTATAGGTACTGTGGGATGTAACTCATTAAACAATGTGTCAGGTTACATTGTTGTGTTATATAGGAGTGAAATCGTATTGTTTTTTGGTGAAATAAGTTAAAATAATTAGTAAGAAAATTTCATAGGGTTCATATAGCATCACTATACCATTGAAAACAAGGTTATTTTTCTTAGAAATTTTGTGGAAGTCTCATTACATGGGGGTAGGTGTCTGCTAGTTAAGAATCGTGATCATCAGTTTGTGAATTTTTCAACAATTCCATGTCATTCAAGGACCAATGGGTTTTAATTCGATTTTTAGATGACACTTATAAGAAAATATGGTTATATAATAGATTACATGGAGTGTCCTGGTATTCTTGATCCAAGATTGTACATGATAATACTATCAAGGGTTGACATGATGGGTGAGTATGGATCAAAAAGAGTGAAACCCATGTAAAAAAGGACTCTTCTAGGTTCGTAGTTAGAGAGAGGTGTAGGGGAACAAATATGGTATGAGGCATAATTGTATGTTAGATGGTGTGACCCTAGTTTTGAGTGACGTTTAGTGTATTTCAGGGCTGATGATTCTATTGGTGTTTTAATGGGTGATGATTTGTGCTTCAAAAAAAAATTTAGGTATGCGTAGGATGTTTACATATAGGAATTGTGTATGATAACAAATGGAGTGTTTGATATATATAATTTCTCTTTTAGTTTGGTGGATTAATGATAAGAATAGTCTTTGAACTAGGATCATTGAATTGGTCATGGTTGAATAATCCTCCTACAAGAAGGGTTGAGGCTATGGTGTGATCAATTGGAGGATAGTTGATATGTTAATAGGATAATTATGTGTTGGAATATATAGTTATATATTGTTCCAATGATTAATATTATACTCAAGATTCAGATTTAGATTAGAATGAGTTCATTGTATTTTCAATATTCTCAAGGTAGTGTTAGTGTGATCTGAGAGTGAGGTGGATCACTAGTGTGATGGTTCTCAGAGTTATAGCATTATGTAAGGTGAGGTTGGTTTGGGATCTTAACATTGTATCAGACTATGAATAGGGTTTAAAATTTTGTGTTTTCATTTATATTATTATTCTATGTCTTTGGAAGTTAAGGTATCTGTATCATTCATTGTGATAATACTTCAATTGTTTTGGTTGGTCCTTTTTTAGAGAGGACGATTAGGGAATTAATGGATGGTGTATTCATGTAATATTAGATTTTCTGAGATGTAAACCACATTAATTGTGTCAATGAACCACTGAGTGATAACTTTTGGTATCTTATTCCTTTTTTTCATAGAATTTTGACCCATAATAATCCAATTTCTGAGTGAAGAATTATGAGGGGGAGATCTACAAGCCTCTGGTAGAACCATTTTTTAATGAAGCAGTGTTGTGTGAGAGATGGGTGCATGTGAGACTTCAATTATTATTAGTGCTGATGGTGAGAATATAGATTATCTTTCCCAGATTAGTGATCCATGGTATTTAGAATTGTGAATTGGGAGTGAGATTGGTGATAAAAGACATATCACAAATAGATATCTCTCAATTAATGACTTTGGTAGGTTGGGAATGATGGTTCAAGGACTAAAGAAGCGTTTGGAGTATGAAAACAATTATGTAGGGGAGTTTGAAATGATCCACGGATTTCAAGGTTAATAATATTTTGAGGTTGTTTGAACTATTTTATAGACCGGGGTCATTACATTAAATGAGACTTCAGATAGATTTAGAGGGTGGTAACATCGTGGAAACATGTTTTTTGATGTGTAATGAGGCCTAAGTGGGGTTTTTGACAAATGGGTGAATGGTGAATCTTAGATTAGGCTGAACCACCTACTAAATTTTAATAGTTTTAGTGGGTCACATAGCAATGTCTATGTCTCACTACGATTTCATACTATGTTGTTGTTCACCAAACTATGAGGAACAATTAGTCTATTAATGAAGGGTTGGCCATCAAGAGTGGTTCAATAAATGGGTGTTTCATATCTTACCCAGATTTGTCATGTCATGACGGTGTTAGTCAGGGGTGGTATCCTCTACCTTGGGGGTAGTCACACTGTTAACTTGGGAGGGTTTAACCACAATAGAGGCTAGTTGAGGTTCGTTCCCTCTTCTTATGTAGACATACTATAACCTCAATGTTTGTATCACCACCACATTGGGAAAGAGGAGTAATATCACTATGACCCTCATGTCCGCACTCTGATCGATGTTTGAGAAAACATTTATTCAAGGAAAGAATAGAATTTTATGGATTGGCCTGTATGGTTTTTATGCTAACTATAAAATGAAAGAGTGATATTATGGTACAAGATCTACTTATATTCATCCTTTTTAAACCCTTTGTGAGGGGTAAATTTTATTTAATTTAGGTGGAGATTATAGCTACATTATTTTGTATCTTCCATCATTCTTGTTTCTCTTTGTATCCCACTAATTGTGATGGTTTCTAAAAAATGGATTAGACTTCATTTAAATTGTAACATTTTAGAATAAATTATAGATAATGATTACTTTTCTTTTATTGAATAATGTTTTTCTTTAGAGGATGAATGCATGTCATTAGAGGTGGCTTTGGGGAAGCAGTGATTCCCAATGAGTCTTCTCGAGAATATTCATCATCATGTTAAGTTAGAATATTTATTATAAATTTTGATAATTAATTATTTTAATATTGTGGCATCACATATGAGCTCAAGTAGAGGTACATGACTGGATAATTCATGGATGGTGTTGTCTAAGGTAGTTTGGAGCATGTATTGGGTGGTAACTCCTTCATGGAGGCATCAAGTCCCTAAAATATAATGTAATATACAAAATTGTGTATGATTGTATTCTTGAATTAATTTTAATGATAACAAATAAAGGGATATATGTTTAGAGATAAAATATGAGAAAGATAGATAGAAATGATGGATTTAATCATAATATTCTCATGTTAAGTTCACTGATTCACATTAGATAATTTGGATCACTCAATGATTATGTCAGTAAGGGGTGAGGGTTAACCTGACTTGATCAGAGACCGTTCATTGGTATTAATATGTGATATGAGACATGGGTATATGTTTATTGTCTCCCTAGGGATATTGGGTAGGTATTATAGGCTTAGGCCTTGTGGGTAGGGTTAGATAATCCTACCTCTTAGGCATAGTAAGGAGAAAGCTTTTGAGGGTTTATTAAACATTAGTGTACTCCTTGAGCATGATATTTGGGGAAATTCCCTGAGTAGTAAGACCAAGAGTGATGATGGTTTTACATGAGGTTTGTATATCCCTATTGATTTAAGGATTAGAAATAGACTATATGTGGTGGGAAATAGCCTATGTTTTTATATGAGTCTTGGTTCTACTGAATAGAGACTGTGGTGAGTCTGGAGGACCCTAATGGATTCCCTAAAGGGAAAGATGATAATTTCAACAGAATGTACATAAAATCATTGGAAAATGAGACTTTTTTTAGATGAGGATATAGGTCTAGTGTATATAAACCAAATAATAAAATGCATAGATAACACATCGTTTTGATGAATACTCAATGTATCTCATAAATAAACATGCCAAAAAATTGTAAAGGTTTGGTGTACTAGGAGACTAACTACATAAAAAACATATTTAACTACCATATTCAATATGTATAATATATTTTTCCATATAATGTATTATTCAGTACTCATGATACTTATTACCCTTCTTCATAAGTTGTGGAAAAACTAAAACATAAGAATGGATGAGCATAAATTCTTCGTAAACAAGGGAGAAATCAATCAATGATCATATGAAATAATATCATGGTCATAAAGGTATGAATATATGGGATTCTCAATAAAAATATAATTCCCAAAAATTCATATAACATATTCATGAGTCATGGATGAAAACATTAATATGTCAAAATATTGGGGAATCATTAAAAAATCAATCAAGATCAATGAGTTAAAATCATAATCAAATTCACATGTAATAAGAGTGTGGTACCATAGTAGGAATAAAAACTATATCATATGTCAAGGTTAACTACAAGAAACATCATATCATAAAAAATCATTCATCGCCAATTATTTCTTATACCATAATAGAAAGAATATAACCACTTATTTCCCATATCATAGTGTATTAGGAATCACCATATATTTCATTATCATTATGGATTAGGCATCCCTATTTATTTCCAACATTATATTAAGAACATAAACGTATTTCCCATTATTATATAATGATATATAAGGCATTACCCAATGAAATAGATATTTATAATGGACCCACCCATCAAATAATGAAAAGAAACATGTGTATTCCATTAGATCATAAAACATTCATTATCTCATCATAGAATAACCCATGGAAAATAAATGAGTTTCAAAAATATTCTATCATTTCATCATAGCTTAATTGTTGGAATAGAAATTTGTTTCAAAAAGGTTTCTTCGAAACAAAATTAACCTATGAGAAATAAAAAAGTTTCTTAGATCGTCCCTAAATATTATCATTATAAGATAAATATATCAATACTATTTATTTTATGATAAGATCATACCTCTAGTTAAGCATAATAACCTTACAGAGTGATGAAATAGATTAAAAATACCATTTAAAGATCATAGAAACATTTCTTTGAAAACATGATAAAATATACTTTTCAGTTTATAAAATTTTGACTTAAAATTCCAATGTATCGATAATGTAAACTTCATTTAAAATAACCATATAATCATGTAAAGAAAACATCAATGAAATACATTTTCATGATAGTAGTAAAATATGATCATGTCACATATGTTAAAAGAAAATATTACTTCCATACTTTTGTAAAACAAAACATTATATACCATTAAAAAGGATATTAATTATAAAAAATATTATAGGCGTAGTATATAAAACTTCTAAACATAAATTGTTTCATAACTCCAACAATGTATCTACTAAAAAATAATGATATTGAAAACCCATACATTTTGTCCAACTTGATTCATAAGAACATTAACCTCCTAAATAAAGAATTTAGATTTATTATACCCCTATAAAGGAACCATATACAAATATAAAATATCATATATAATCATATTATTACATTTAAACACTCTTTTATTAATAATTATTTATTAAAATATTTGTTTCTATGTACTAACTATTTCATTTATCAAAAATGTTTTTTTTCAGCGGTTCCATTCTCTACACTTTGATCATGGTTCCATCATCTCCAAAATGATAATAATTGTAGAAATTTTATATTTGATAATTATAATAAAATTAAAACTATTTGTATATATAAGTGATGATAAATGAATTGCATCACATCATGGAGATTATAATTCATACATAAACATGATTGATGTTTCAACTTTTCTATGGATGGAACAAAAAAAGGTAAACAATATTTAACCAGTATGAAATAATTATTATATCATAAATATGGTATATATATATATATATATTAAATTTATCTTTATCACCATACAAGTAATTTGAAAATGAAAAATTAATCATATCTCTTCGTGGATGTAGTGGTCATGACATACACACTAGCAGCATTATCATTTTCCAACAGATGTGAAGGTAAGAAGGTAGATAAAATAATATAATTTGAAAATAATAATTATACCTTAAATTTCATATATTGAAATTTAATCAATAATAATCATCTTTCATTAATTATCATGATGGAAAATTAATCACACCGATACATAGAGGTGGTAGTGCACACGCATGCATAAATGATATTTTATTTTCCAATATGATGGAAGGAAAAGGATAATGATTGTTACATGATCATAAAAAAATTTAGTATATTAAATAAACTAATGGAATTATTTCTTAATGGTTTACATATAATTAGTTGAGGTAAAAGAACCAATATTATTGTATGTATATGGTTAAGAGTTAAACATATTAGCTGAGAAACCCCCTTTATCATACATAGTAAGTCTTGAAAGGATGATATTTTACTAAGAACGGAAGATCTAGAATATGGGGAAGAAAGCTAGGATTGTATTAGGAAATATTTTGGTTAAGATTGAACTATTTATCTTTGTGAATAATCTAAAATAAGTGGTTCTCGTTTATAAGAGAGTGAAAGTACACACATAGAATGACATAAAATATTTAAATATAATAAATTATTTTTCATATGAAAGTGGAAAAAAGATGATATATATTAAAATATTGGGTGTTTATGTGAATAAATACTTACATAAAAAATTAAACTCTTTTTTATTTTTCAATCCTTATCACTTAGTATAATCCCCCATGAATTAACCATTTTGATTATTACTGTGATATAATATTTTTACACTTTAGTGGCCTTGCAAGTTACAAAAAAAAGAACAAGTAACTAAGAAGTGGAAATGATTTCATATGATCATCAATTAATTACTTATCCTAGATAAACATTATTATCATAAAATAAGGATTATATTATGGGTTATCAGTCCCTCAATCAAGTTTTTTCCCAAAAAAATTTACCTAACCACTAAATCAATTTACTAGGATGTTAGTTCCATTACACATGTATTTGAAAACCCATAAATAAAAACTATTATATAAAAATTATTAGATGTTTCATGATCCTTAATGTTATAATATCATTTATAAGACACTTATACCACATAAATATCAAATCCCAATACATAATTACTTCTGTAAATCCACCTCAATGATTATCACAACATATGACCTTCCTTTTTTGAAGACATAAACTTGACATTATGTCATTGAATAAGATAATTCCCAAGTTCTAAAAATGTATGTAAATGAAATATATATTATACCATAGAAAAAAATTCATTTCCAACCTTCAAAATATTAATTTTTCATTAGTGATCACTTTCTATATGAAATTTTCTTCCACACATAAAACATGTTCTCATTCCTTTGAGACATTTCCCTAGATCTTCTTCCAACTCCCTTGACATGTTGGAACACGAATCTTCTTCCCCACATGGTATTCATCTAATGGAAACCAATGAAACTATATTTTTATATTATTATGTGTGTTAGGAAACTCATCTAAGATTAATTTTTTAATCATATAATGAGACATATTATTATAAAAAATAACAAGGTTTGATAGTATAGAACATGTTTTATTTGGCTTCCCCTATGGAAAATTATTCCACTTTTTATTAGATTCATCATCAACCTAATTCCTATATGTGCTATCCATAGACTAAGATTAAAAATAAAATTGTTAAAAATGATTATCATAGTATTAAATCATAAAATCAAGAAATGTAATTTATAGGATATCAAAATTATGACACCTTCTTTTCAATCTATGAATCTTTAGGTTTAACCTAGGAAATTCATCGTCAATAGCACTTCAAATCCATTACAATGGTTCAGAAAAAAATTTAAATTAATTAAATAATATCCCTCGAGAGTGTCTAATATAGTGTACAGTATTTTTCCAACTCATCATACACTATTTATGATCATGTTAAAACATAGTATTCACATTTCATAGTTATTACCCCTAGGTGAATCTGTGCTATAACTACATCCACTTTTCTATATCCCGACATGGATGTTTTTGACAGGGAAACACACAATATCAAATTTACAACAAAAAAAATAGTATCTTATACTATACTTAGACTTATCCCTAAGGTTTTCATCAAATATTTTTAATCATAATATTAAAAGATAACTAAACCCCTATATAATACAAAATCAAGTTACTGAATTATTACGTAAATAGATGTTACATCTTTTTAATAAATTTTTAATATATCTCTCAAATAAAAACAACTCAAGAACTCTAAATATATAGTGTAATCATAGAATTGATACATAGACAAATAATTTAAGGGTTATATTCATAATCTCTAATATATTTATTTTATAAGGTACCCTATTATTCTAAAAATACTTTGTACCCTTATGTATAACATCAGAAGTATTATAACATAAGAAGGGGTGATTGTAGAAACATAGTAAGGGAAAATATGGAATATATCAATAAATGATAATATGTAAGAATATCAGGATTATAAGGGTATGATAAAATGTTTTTATCAATAGAAAATCTTAACCAACATTTAATAAATCATAATCATGAGTTGTGGGAGAATGTGCCTCAACCTAATTGGTGAGGAATCCTTAAGTGCATCTAGGAGACCTGGGATCAAATCCAGGAGGAGGCCAATTTCTTATTTATTATAATAGTGTTGTAGTAGTACTATAGCTGTTACTGTGCAGAACTGTAGCAGGTACTGTAGTGGGAACTGTACTAGGCATAGTTTGGCACGGTAACAGCTAGGAATATTCCCCCGTTTGGGCCTTCAGGCCACCGATTTGGTCCCCAAGTCCTTTAAGTCCTTCAGGCCACCCGGGCCTTCGGGTGAGTAAGGCCTTCAGGCCACCTCATGCCCTTCAAGCCACCATAAGTTTAGATGAAAACCAGGAAACCTACAACGGAACAAACTTTAGGAGGAGGAGGACCAAGGAGCATTCACTATATTAGAAGCTAAACGGATTTCAAGAATGAGAGGGTATGGAACCTACCATCAGGAAAAGTCTATGCATGCATGAGAAAGCCTAGTTTAACATCCATGCGAAGATGGAGAGATGATTTTACGATGAAGATACTCAGGAGGAGCAGTTCCAAGAAGTTAGTCTGGGTTGTATGTAATGTTTGAAGCCTATGGACAATGAATTCCTCTAAAGCCTGTGATCCATGTAATACTTATGCCTAAGGGCCTTGTAAGGGTTCCACCTCACCCCTTGAAAGGTGGATTCTCAAAATCAAGAAAAAAAATGAAGGCCTTCGGGCCATTGGAGGAATAATCATGAGTTGTGGCATAAAACACTAGTATGTAATAATGTTGGGGAATCATCAAAAAATAAATCAGGATACACAAGTTCAAATCAAAAATATATAAAAATTTCGTAAAAGTGTGGCACCATCATAGTCATAGAAACCATATCATATGTGACGTTTAACTACCAATACCATCATATCATACTAGATTAGGAAGAAACACATGTTTCTAATATCATATAGGATTAGATATCACCACTTGTTTACTATATCATAATGGATCAGACATCACCATGTAGTTCTGATATTATTGTGTATCAAGAAAACCTAATGGTTTCCTATAGTAGATCGATAAAATTATCACATTTTCCATAATTTTTTTTTGAGAAATAATTCATTACCCAATGAAATAGAAGGATATAACAAGGTCACCCATCACATAATGAAAACACACACATATGAGTGCCATAGGATTATAAAACATTCATAATTTCATCATATTATAACCCATATAAAGGAAATGGTTTTCATAAAAAAATCCATTATTTTATCATATCTTAACTCTAGCATAATAAATGAGTTTCAAAAGTGTTTATCATAACATAATTAATGAAATGAATATAATTTTGATAAATTCATCTTTAAATCATCATCATTATATGAAATCAAGAGAATGAAATTTTATAGTTTCAAAAGATGATATCCATAGTGAAGTATAAAATTCCTTAAAGCATAATGACATTTAATATAAATACCCTTAAAATAACATTAAAACATTTCTTTAAAAAATGAGAAAATATATTCTTCCTTTAATTACATTTTAATCAAAAAACAAAAAAATTGAGAAAATAATTTACTCGGAATACAACCATGGAAGTATGTAATGGAAGACTCAAAGAAAAGAATATTCATTATAGTGATAAACTCTATTCATGTGGTATAAATTAAAATAAAAAATTCTTTTCACACATTTATAAAAAGTAAAAAATGACTTATCAAAAAAAACATTCAGAAATATTTCTCTTCAATAATTTGTAAATAATTTATAAGTTATTGAAAATAGAATTTTTAAAACATTTCATTTAGAGGTAGTATTGTTTATAAAATAATTTTTATGACTATGGACATGTATAAATGTTTTGTCAACTAAAGAGGAAATATGACCATCTTTTCTTAAAAAATGTTTTCTTAGTCATTTTATGTTGACAAACATATTAAAATATTGTCAATAATAATAATTATCAGAATAACAATATGATATAAATATATATAGGTGTTCTAGGAATATATACTTAATGTTTCCCTCATTTGAAATTTAGTATAGAAAAACTCGAAAAGAAATGAGATTAGAACATAAACCCTAATACTTTTGGTAAGTATTAAATTGTAACATACATGAGAGTAATAAAATCAAATCAAGATTTAAATACCATTAATATAAATAGATTCATGATATAATATTTTAAATGGGTAGTATATACACCAATTGAAATAAATAAGTTGTGAATATGGAATACACCTCATAGAAATAAATATGATGTGGGAAACACTTACTGATTTGAAAAATTTTGAATAATAAGCCCCATGAAAGAAATAGCTTAAAATAAAACATTAAATACAATTAAAATAAGAATATTAAAAATAATAAATATAAAAATATTCAATGATCCACCATATAAACATAAATATGCACATAACCGTAAATGTGTCTCAACAAAGTAATAACTAGATAATCAAGACTTACCATATGCATGACTTGATTCATAAGTTCTCTAACATCCTATAAAATAAATTTATATTTATTATAATTTTATAATATAACAATATAAATATATATAATATCATATATGACCAGATTATAATATTTCAACACCTACTTATTAATAATTATTTATTAAAAACGTTTTTTTAGGTGCTAACTATTTTTTTATTCATGAATGTTTCATATCAGAAGTTATGGTCCTTGGAAATTGATCATGGGTTCATCATATCTGGAATTCTAATAATATCAGATGCATCATATTTAATAATTATGTAAACTTTTATAAATATTAATATATAATCATTGTGAAAAATAACTTACAACACTTACTAGAGATGATAATTTGTACATACACGCAAGTGATGTTTACACTTTTTGATGGACGAAACAATAGAAAGGTAAATAATATTTCACCATTAAAGAATAATTAATATATTATAAATATAATATATATTTATTAAATATTTCATTATTGTAATAATTGTGATGTAGAAATGAAAAAAATTACATTGCGTCTTGGAGGTGAGAGCCCATACATATGCACGGGTGATGTTATAACTTTTTAAAGGAAAAGTAGGAATATAGATAGATAATATAATATCATTGAAGTATAATATTTATTCTATAATATAATATATTAACATAAAATTAATTGTAATAACTATCCATGAATTATGGTGATGGAGAATGAATCTCATCACTATGTGGAGGTGGCAGTCCACACATCCACATGTGTAATGTTATCTTATCCCAGAAGATTGAAAGGAAATGGATAATGGTTGTTTCCTCATCACCAAAAATTGTTATATTAAATATAACAAATTAAATATTTGATAATTGATAAAATATATTTTAGTGATTCATATTAAGAAATAAAAATTCAAAAAAGTCAGTATGTAATTATACCTCTTCATTGAGAAACATCTGTTTTCTAACACGTTAAGCCTTGAAAGGATGATATTTTTGAAAGAAAAAAAGAACAAGGACATGGGGAAGTAAAATAATATATTAGTTGAGTAGGTATTGTCCAAGATAAAAGGATAAACCATTTTTAATAAGTGGGAAGACGGGGATCCCTTTTAAAAGTGCGGTGAAATACACACATGGAATCACTTAAAAGATTAAATTATAATAAATTAATTTTAATTTTAAAGTGTAAATAAGTTGATATATTTAAAATATATGATTATCATGAGTATAAATTATCCCCTGCTATAACATTTAGAAAATTTTAGGTTATTTTTTAGCCCTTCTCTCTTAGTTTTAACCCTCTGTGAACCCTTTTGATGATTAGTATGATGTCAACATTTTTTACTCATTAGGAGTCATAAAAGTTACAAAAACATATAGGTGAACCATAAGTGGAAAGTGGTTGATATTATCTACCATTTACCATTCACTATGACAATTATGATATTTTTTGAATGTTAATGAGATTAAATAAATATTATTCAACTTAAGATACAATTAAAGTCTCTTTAAGGACCATTCAAATACATCAACATTGAAATTGAAAATATGAAAATCGGGTTCAAATATGAAATTTTAACATATAAAAATATATTATATTTTTATATTAAATTTATAGAATACAATAATTCAACCAAATTTTATTACTTTTAATATTTTTAGATTAATTATTTTATTTTTATATTACATGAATAAGTACTATTTTGGAATTTTGTAATCATTTATGTTTATTATTATATCAATAAAAATTAAAAATAATTTAACACAATAAAAAATCACATATATTTCAAATAATCATTAATAACTAATCATGAACACTTTTTAACCCCCTGAAAAAATATTAGAGATAATTAAACAAAGAGGGTCACATTTTGTATTTATTCTTTACATAAAATAATATTAAGGTCATTATCAATGGAATGTGGAAATAAATTACCAAAACATATAATAAATGCTTATTAAGGTATAAATGAACCTATAAAATAAAATAAAATCAATTAGTTTAGATATTTCTTGGCCTTAACTCATAGTTTTAACATTATTTTACCCATTTTACCCTTACCAAGGTGACAAATATTTACAATTGTTACCATTCAAAATGAAAAAGGGACCTATTCATAAAATTTAAAACTATTTGTTAAAAATATTGAATCAATTTTTTCATGAATAAATTTATATAAGTTTCAAAAATCAATTTTATCAAAAATGGAAAAAATGTAATGAAAAACAGTTTTTTGAAAATGTCTTTCTGATACTAAAAATGAACTCACACCAAAATCAAATATAATGATAATTACTATAAAATTAATTCTATTATCTATAATTAATGTTTGATAATTTTAAATTAATATAAAATTAAAAACATAATGTGACTTTTAAATTACTTGAGTTAATGAAATGGTAGTTTTATAAAAAAACTGTATCTTTCACTATTCACAAAAGAAATAATATTTTTAAAAAAACAAAAAAAGAATCACCAAAAAATAATATTGAAATAATTATTTAACAAATATATTATTTTCACAAAAATAAAATCAAATAATTTTTTTAATGAATTATAAATTTTTCAAATAAAATGAAATAAAAGCTTTTTGTAATAAATTTTTTTTTGTAAAGTATATATAACATTAAGGAAAATTGAGTTCTTAGTTATAATTAATTAATCACTAAATTTAATTATTTAAATACTTTTAACATATTTGTTATAATATATATTTCTATTCATACCTTTTAATTTAGTGATAAGGTTATAATTGATTCATTTGAATAATATTGATTTTATAGTATATCACAGATCACATAATGATCTCAGTTGGATGTTAAGAAATCTATAGAGAATATTATACTTTTAAACTAATTTTTTAGGGTGTTACATATTTCTTTTACAAACATATTCCTATATGAGAATTCTTTTAATGACTATGTTCCATGATGGGATTTTACGAGCTTGTGATATGTGATGGATTCTTGTGTGGGTGATGCTGATCTTGAGGCCTAACCTCGCCACCAGTTGGATGGAACAAGTAGTATTACATAGATTGAGATTGAATCTGAGTTTGTATGAGGTTTTGGGGATATCTTGAGTGAGAATTCATGTCTTGTGACCTGATAGCCTCACCATAAGTGATAATGTGATGTTTGAACCACATCGGAGTAAGAAGATACTGCTCGAGATGATGGATTGTCTTGATTAAAAAGGATGGACTTAATGGGATGTTTATTATGGATCATATATTTATCGATAAGTTATTAGTCAGTATGTGATATAGGGCCCAATTCTGAGTGATATTGGATATTGTGATAGGTGATGGAAGACCCCCTTAAGTGATAAGGGACAATACATAACTTGGATAGAGGTCCGAATTGAGTGATAAAGTGTTATGTGATTTTATTATAGACCCTTCCCTACACCTTTGTGTAATTATTTAGGTGAAGTGGAAACTATGTCTTGAGTATTTGGGTATGTTATAGGGAATTTTTAGTGGAATTATATTAAAACATGTGGTGACAGGATTCTGGAATGAGGCCAAAGAAGGTATGGTTGGAGTATTGGTGGCATGGTTAGCAAATAATAACTCAAAGTATATTGAGCCATGGTGTCCTAAGAAATCTCATGACATTCAAATATTCTTGATTTATCATTTTTATTTATTTTTTATATTCATACGTGTATATAATGATATATATTTATGGTACATTCTAAGACCTCAGAAAGACATATTTTTTACACCTTTCATGGGACTCTGGTGTGTGATCATACCTTTTATATGTTGTATAAGTCAGAGAACAAGATCTGCATAGGATCATCCTAGGGAAACATGTTGGTTATTGTATATAGGGATTGAGGTGTGGAATAGGGATGGAGGAAGTTTCACTAGTTAATTTTATCATTTTTTAATTTTTTATATTTGATCTTACGGTGAGAAATCAGTTGTAATGTGTTTTATATGCTACTACATACTCCATTTTATTATTGTATTTTAATTATCTTTTTATTGTATCACTTATGTTTACAATAGATATTTTTAAATTATTCTACATTTTTTTCCATGATATTAGGGAATAGTTTTCCCAAATTTATTATTTGGGACCTTGTTTCTAGTTGGCATCCTTAGATATATGAGATGGCACATTTATGGTCACAATACACCTCAGTTAGAGAACTGAAGATTTTCTTCTAGATGATGCATCATCACAACTATGTTAGATAACTATAAGACGAATGTTTTAGGATTAATTCCATGGGTTTTGTGATTTAAGAATGTGGAGACCTTATGTACATAGGATTAAAACTACTTCCCAAAAATTCCAAGTGTTTAATATATTTTAAGAGATAACATAATGATTTACCTAGAGTTTTAAAATATATTTTACATAGATTCTTTTAATAAGGTTTTTTATTATTGATCTCACCACAAACTAAGAAAACATTCAAAAATCCAGATTTTTTTGTACATCAAGATCTAATAAAGGAGGATATATTATGGTATACTAAATTTGAGGATATTATCTAGATTCATATTAATGTCATATTTTTGGTATTATAGTTGCCTTTATAAAAGGTAATTTTATATTAATGGAACGGTTAAAAACCTAATAAATGGGTGAAATGTGGAAAAATTATGGATAATGATTTATATAGATTTAGAACATTATATTGATAGAATTATATAAAAGAAAATCAGATATATTACACATTGATTATAATAGGAAAAACACCTATATGAAGAACATACCTTAAGAACTACATACATTTGTTCTTATTCTTTTACTGTTGGGTGGGATTCAGGCAATCCTCCTACCATCATAATCATGATATATAATATTAATGTTTTTTGGGATCTAGGGATTAAAATTCATTTTGGATAGTGACTCATCCACCATCAGGCATCAAGAACCTTCCTCTTCTCCTTCCTCCTAGTATCAGTGAGTTTCCCACGATGGATTATAGTGTGAATGCTTCCATCAAATGAAGATATCCAATCATAGATGATCTAAAACCTAACCCAAAATCTTCATTCATTAATGATTCTATATTTTACATCCAAATAATATAAAATACCCAAACCATTTCTTCATTACCACTGATTATAGTTGTAGACAAGGGGCCACAAGCAGTTTGCAGTTACCTACTCTTCACTATATCAACGTACGAGGAGGGTTTGGCTATAGATTATAACTAATTGAATCTATTTGATTAATTATGGGGAATGTATGATCTTACAACCATTAGAAACTATTTATTCCTAGAATATCACTTCTCTAACAGTTATTTTTATGCTCAACCATGTAAAATATTACATCTAGATTTTCTAGAAGGAATATTTTTTCTCTTCCTATGTGAGATAATATTGATACTATAATTGATAAATCTTCATATTATTTCATTGTATTTTAGAGGTTCATGTGTGGAGGGATACTAAGTTAGCTATAATTTATATTATTTTAATTGGGATTCCACTTCCGTTCCATAAACCCGTGTTTTTTAAGGGTATCCCTGATTCCCATATTTAGTTTATTTGTGTAGATGGAGGTTCCTTAAAAATAAAGATGACTATGATTTCTATCATTTTATTCACAATTGATTTATCAACTATCTTTCCATAGATAATTATTTCTCATGCATGTCCCACTTTATTCTACCAACTGATATTCATCAACTAATTTAAGGTGACATTATGTCAATAATTCTGCCTTTAATGTCAACCGGGGTCCTCTTATAAATGATAAATCCTAGGGAAGGTATTTTTTTGAACATTTTGAGGACTAGTTCTGGAAATAGTCCCCTCATCAATATCTCTCTATGGTGAACCCTAATAATGTTCATCAGTTCTCCCCTTGTCACGATTTGTTCTAGAATTAGAGTGAATTTCTATTCTAAGGGGATTTTGGCTAGATTTATTTAGTATATAAGTCGATAATTATTTAGGAATTGACTTTTATGACCAATATTTTTTCGTTATTATTTCTACATGACTTATTGAATTTTTTTTTGGGTGTGTTGTTATGTTGTTGATGTACTATCTTTGAAGGCGCTACATAGGGTTTTGACCCCACATACCCTATCTTTTTCTGTAACATTCCCAAATATCCCCAAATTTTATATCTCTAGTTTCATAATATATGGACTAGGTACCCTTCAATGGGGTATCCAATTAAAGGTGTGCCATTTTTGAAGTACCATATTAGTGGAAACTCTTTTGAATATTGGCCTCCAATGATTTGAGACTGATTTTTAGGATATATTGACTTCCTATATGTATTGTTTTTCTATAATATATTTCAATTATTGGGATCATTCTTTTAAAGGATAAAGTAATGATGTCATGTTTCATAATACTAATTCATTGAATAATCTGATGAACATGACCTTTATTATAATTACAACACTATGTATGTTTGATCTATTTTCTCTATAATCCCATTATTCTTTCAAGGCCTTGGTGTATTATTATGAACTATTACATGAATCAACTCCTCAAGGATATTATAGGGGGGTGAATATCACCCTTAAATTCCCAGGTTGTATGAAAACTATATCCCAGTCTAAATCCCATTTCTAAGCCCCTCATCTTCTCTCTATGTTCTAATAAGTAGGACTCCAAAACCCTTAATATATTCCTCACATACTTAAAAATGGTCATCATGATCATTTTTATGTACATAGAAATGGTATCCGTTGGTAAATTTTATTTCCTATAAAATGAAAACATCCATAAGAGGGTTTCCTCCATTTACATCCTTTCACCAAAGTATGAGTATAACTCTATTCAGTAATTTGTAGACAAACTATATGTGGGGAGATATATACATGATATATTATCTAAAAAACATTTTTATACATTTTCTTAAAACCATATTAATGTTAAACATGTTAATTTATCCCCTTAAAACATCATGGTCAAAGTCAATCAATCCTATCTCTATGTTTACCAATCCATCATTTTTGGTAAATGTATATATCTTGAATGAGTGAATCTCTATCAATCCCTATTTTCCTTAAAATAATTCCCCCATGGATAGTTTATTAGAGGATATTTCAATATTAAACTTGATAAGAATATGAAATATCTATTTGAGGAAATATATGAAATAAATTATATCCTTTCTCTTTGAGAACACCCTCTTTGATCTCATTTTTTAGTTGATAAAATCTTGTTAATGTATTAAACATTATGTAAATTGGTGGAACTGGATTCATTTATACTTGTTTTTATCTAACCTTCATGGAATCTCTTATTTCCTCGACACAACTATTACACATATGACTTGGGAACTTTTCAAATAGTTGTTCCTATTAATCTAGAAAAGTCTTTTAAGGGATTTGAATCATTAGTTCACATTTATAAAAAATAGAATTTTGGATTATGATTTATTATACATAGCATAATACTAAAAGTGTGTTCCCATATAGGGATATACATTCTGTAAGATACAATTATTTTGAGGAGGTAATCCATAATTATTTTGAGTTAACTCCATTTATAATGGATAATTAAATTCTTCCCAACAATATGTGGAGACATGCGGTTGTCATATGAGTCCTAGAATCAAAAAAAGATGAAAATAAGTTATAATGTGTCAGGTGAATGTATGGGGCATGGTTAGTAATTATCATGCCCTTTAACCATGTATCATTTATTGGGAGGGTGAACAATTGAAAAACATGAAAGGATGGAAAAAATCATGTGGTTTTGGACATATTCAAATCCACTATCATAGCCCGATGCACCCGAGTCTGGCCTGTAACTACCCCAAGACTTCTTTCAATATCCCTAGGGATGGAAACCAACACTGAGTAGACATATCCCAAAAATGGGAGGCATTATCCTAATTTACCTTTACACACAAACACATCTCAAATACCACACAATGATGAAATGTAAAACAAGTGAAACTAATTCATGCATACATCTATAATCTCACAACCAAATTATGATGGTAAAATATTAAAAATGAAAAAATGGTCCAAATATAAGTTCAACAAAAAAACAGTAAAGATTCCAACCTACTCTAAGTTCTAGTACTAAGGTTAAATGAAATCACATAGGAAACACCTTGGTCTAACAATCCCATGTTATTCTCCACCAACTCTACATCATTCATATACATCATAAAAATGGTCATCATTTTCATAATACATAACATGTTTGGGAAAAACCACTCAGGGGTGAGTTAAAAAATACTTAGTAGGATGCCCAAAAAACACTAAACATTATGAATAAAGTAAATTAATCTCAATATAAGGATGGAAAATGAAATGTATAATAGAAAACACCCAGATATGCACAACAAATACATCTTGTCACTATGGAGTCACAACCCACTACCAACCAAAAGATTCTACAAAAAGAAATACTAGTTCTTGGAGAATACACTCCAGGATCCATGTATCAACATAAAAACTCATCCAAGTGGACAAGATCATTTGGTACTGCCAAATAAAGATCAATGGTCCAAGAATACCATGATACCAAGATAGGGGGTCATACCCATAATCATTGGGGGACACCACAACCCCAATCTGGAACAACCAACTATGTAGGAATCATAGGAAAATTATACCATGAACCCTAATGATATGTCCTGCTAGGTGGAGGACCAATTCTCTTCATAATGATGTGATTACAATTATATAAACCCCACCTAGGGTATAAATATGAAAGTGGATCACACTACAATCTCATGGGGGAACTAAAACTCTATTTAAGACTCATCCTATAGAGGGGATGAAATTCCTATGATGTGGAAGTAATGTCAAAATATACTTTTAAGGGAATAAACCAATGGAACGCTCTTAACAAAAAATACTATGGACTAAATAATTAAATATTTACAAACACTCTTTAAAGTGTTACACAATGTGTAGAATGGGTACACAGTATGTACTATCGGTACACAACATGTCTAGATATCTACAAGTTTTTATTTTTTATAAAAGATTCATGTGGAATGTAAATATCTAAAAAAATATAGTGTATGAATAGTAAAAATCATGTAGGGATCACTCGACACCTAACCTTAGTCTCACGTCCATGTTCATATACTATTTGTCATGTCTGTGTACTAGCCTTTGTAAAGGTGGCCGTGTCTATGTCAAAGTACAAGGAATTCCACTGGTCATGTACTTCTGGACATGTCCATGTACTTATCAAAGTACACACTGATCAATCATGGAGGGGAAAAATGAAATGTGAGCATGTCACAAGACATGTTATATTTAACTCTTTCAAAAACCCTAATGTTGTAGATAGGGGGTCCAAGATGACTTGTATTCCCAGAGTACATGCCGCATTGATCCATATCTCTCTAGATCCATTTCTTCTACTATATTCATCCTCTACACCATTACGACCTTGTTTCCAACTATAAATCACTCCGAAGGGTTAGCCAAGCCCCACTGCCACATCATTATTAAAATTCGTCCATCAAAATGGATCAACAAAACATCATTGGCTTCGGTATCACTATGCGCCACTCAAGAATATAAATAACCCTTAATTCAGTGTCGTTATCCCTTAATTATGTCCACCATTGTCATATATTCTCAAATCCCAACAACAATCACATGTCATACCCACAAATTTGATCTATCTCACTAAAGAATGGTCTCACAACGATCTGATACCAGGTAATTGTCAAAATATTGGTAAAAGAAAATACCTATAATGACCAAAAAAAGAAACAAATGACGATTAAAAAATCCATAAAATTTGATGAATAAACGTAGGATTTTTTTTCAATCAGCATCATTTCATTATCATATAAGAAGATGAATGAAGAGGAATAAATTCTAATAAACATATAAAATTAAATCTATTTAAATCTATTGATGATGAATGAATCAATACATTTTGTCGAATTGATCCGTCTTAAAATGGGACTAAAGAATAGAATGAAAAAAATAAACATCCTACCTGGTGTTTGGATCAATAATTGATGGAGAACATTTTTATAGTTAAATCATTGATGGGATCCACTATCTCTGTTAGCAAAAATATACATGATCCTGTTTAGATTTGTCATCATTCACCAATTAATCTATCTAATTAGCTATATAGATCACAAATTTTTTAGAATCCAACCTAGAGTAGAGTCTCATAATCGTGTATTTAAAGGATAACCTATCAATTCAAAAAATAAAATCAATTAAAAAAATTTAATTTAATTATTTTATTAATTCTGTGCCCATGATTTTTTTAAATTTTTTTTACACTAACAATGATTATGTCATGAATAGGGTAAAATCCACATTCTAAACTTAATAGTGCTCTCATACTTCTAATATTGTCCCTCTATTTGAGAGTTATTCCACTATTTTATAAAAAATACATGAGTGTTTTATTTAATATATTTAATATATTTAATATATTTCAAATATTGAATCATATTCCACCTTAGTTCATGGTGTCAAAAATATTTCATATATTTTCCAAAAAAAATCCTAGAAAATATGAGTCATTTCATTCTCCCCACCTTAGGGATTTTTATCCAGATAAGAGAAAAACCTACACAAAATGTTGAGGGTTCTAGACTCATATTCAGGTTCCCCACTAAAAAGTTCTTTCCTGATGATTCTCATGCTTACACCAGGCACACAATAGGGGAATCGATCACCCATGAAGGATCCTCTTCTGCTGAACCATGATCTCAGCCTAGTACTCTGGAAAGGTCATTCCATAATCGATTTCCATCTCTCCCTAGTTGATAAAATTTTATGGGTCAGGAATGTTCCTCATCAACTATGACATGTGGATGGTTTCATGTTCTAAGTCCATCTATGGTAGTAGAGCTATGCAGTAGGCCACCTCTCCATCTCTACACAGTTTCTGAAAAGGACTAATGAATCTCGGAGAAGGCTTGCCGCCCTGACCATATATCCCCAATAAATGTTGATATGAGGCACTCATGAATAGATGGTATCCCTCCTAAAACTCTATAGGTCTTAATCTTCAGTCTGTATAAGACTTCTAAACGTTCTGTTCTGTCTTCATTTGCTCCGAGATTATCTATAATTCTTCTATTGTATCTCTAACTAACTCTAAGACCATGTGTCTTGAATTTCCTGGATAATTCCACCAAAGTGGTGACCTAATGTTTTTCCCATATAAATCCTAAAATGGTGTCATAATAATGATTGAATGGTAGTTTTTGTTGTATGAAAACTCCACCAAGGGTATATTATCCTCCCATCTTTGGAAAAAATACAACATGAAAGATCGCAACATATCCTCCACGATTTGAATGGTCCACTCAGTCTGGACATAATTTTAGGGTTAAACACTGTGATCAAGCATAAATAATTTTAAACATTTTCCTTTAATCCTCTCCATAATTATGAAAATAAACAAGCTTCATGATCTAAAGTGATCGTCGAGGGATCTCCATGAAGTAAGAATATCTCCCACATATAGAGGCTTCTCAATATTTCTAATGAACTATACTCTCGAATAGCTTGTAACTAGGAAGAATTTGTATCACCCTAATACTTTTCCATATTTTTTCTTTTAGAATAAATTTAATTTTTTTGATAGATTTAAAACATGAAATAATGAGTTAGTTTACAATGCTTGCAACACCAAATTTAAACAAAACATTGTTTTGTAATGTTTCCACAATTAATTATAATATAACACTCTTAGAGAATTCATATTGTAAATTCACATGTTATATATCCAATATAATATTTTGACATTCATTTAATATATTTTATCACCATAAGATAAGAAAAACGCCAAATTTTATGATTATGAAACTATAGTTTTATAATAAAAGTTTTCATACATTTTAATGGAAAATATATTTTAAATCTTTGTAATGTAAGTTTTTATAAATTTTCTATGTAAATAAAATTAATTTTTTCAATAGGAATATCAAAATTATCTTAGGGTTATTTTGTTTTATTTTTCTAGGAATTTTCATTTTTGATAAATAGTGAAAAATACTGGATTTTAATTGAAAACATAGAAAAATTTTGAATGTCAAAATATTTTAATTTATTTATAAGGATAAGATTGTATTTTAAATATATTTTAAATATATATGTATTAAATATAATTTAAATATATAAAATTATTCCAAATATATTTTAATTTTCCTATAATGTAAAAATATATCTATTATACATAAATTAATCCAATTTATTTTATTGTAATAAATTTAAATTTAAATTTCGATATAAAAACCTAAGAAACTGTTGAATATTTTTACAATAAAAACATGCATTATTGTCTCATCAGAGGGATTACTTTTAAATTAGTTTCTCCTACTTCAATGACTGTAATTTAAAAAACGTAGTTCCATATTTGGATTGAAAATTATTTATAATATCAAATAATTTCAACATATTTTTTGACCAAACATATTAGTTAATGAAATAAAAACTAATTAAAATTATTAAGAGAAATTTTATCATAACAAGGGACTAAACCTAAAAAATATGATAAAAATGAATTATAAAAATGTCAAAAATCAAGGATGGATATTTTGAGACCCTATACTCACTTTTCTATAATTTTGTTTCATTATTTGAGCCACGTGAAAAGGAAAAAATGTGGGTGGAATTTCTTTTCCAAAAATTACAAGAATGTCAGTCCTCCACTATAAAAAGGAAATCACACCTCCCAATTATTCAAACATCTAATGACCATTGTATCATAAAAAACTAACCCAAATAATTTCCCAAAATCCCACCCCAACTCCAAGAATACTCACCTTGGCCATAAATAAATCCAATTTTGTCTTTTTCTGGAAACTAAAAGGATTTAACCAAAAATGGTAACATTCTTCAATGATCACTTTAATTTAATTTATTTATCCTCCCCTTAAATTCTTATTATATCATTCATAGAAAAAATCATAAGTAGCCCAATTATACTGTTATTTTCTTATGATAATATTTATACCTACACTTCAACACACATCCGTCGAAAGTGATATGTAATCATCATTCGCGTGTACGACGGACTATCACCTCACGAACAGATGTCGCTAGTTCTTCCATTACCAGTTTTAAAGTTTTGAATAGTGATTAATTTATGGTTTATATATGATATATATGGTATTAATTATGTATTTTTTCTAATTTAATTTTAATATAACCCATACCTTTATAGTTTCCATTTTGTGGGAATTAGATAACTTTATCTGTGGATACGTGGACTACCACCTCCTCAAAATGATGTGATTCATTCATGATTTACATGGGATGTGTTAAGGATGATTTTAATAAAAATATGTGAAATATATGACATAAAAATAATAATAGAATTAAAAATTACATATATATTAGTTACATTTCTTTATTTTAATATGATAAAGAAATAGAAGTTGCGTTATTGTGTATGTTCGACTTACTAACTCCATTATTGATGCATTTCATTTCCTATATCTAAAATATATAGATTGTTATAATTACATATATACCAAATTTATATTATAATTATTTCATGATTTAAATTTTAAAGAATATTCAATCATGATCTATGTAATATGAAAAAAGTCCCAAGTCAAAACATACATGGAAAACAAAGAAATTATCGCCTGATATAATGAAAATGACAAATGATTATTAATGAATGGGTTATAATATCTGATAAATGGAATATATATGATATCATGGATATTAATATTTTTATAATTTTAGTTTATATAATTATTGAAACCATTATTCAATAGTTTAAATACCATTCAACTAAAATTATGTGTAAGGTAAGGGATTTTTAGCTCACTTTTTAAATATGTGAGATAAAGTTAAAATTCACCACTTAATTATTTTTGTGTGGTGTAACTACAACAAATTTTCCATTGAATATCATGATAACTCATATATCATGATATTTTTAGTTTAAATTTGAACTACCTCATTCTTGGGGTTTAAAATTGTAAATTTCCATGTGGTGAAAGATATATTTTCAATATCACATTCTTTTGTGATTGTTAACTTTATCATGAATCAATCAATTCCTTAGGATCGTTTTTAATATAAATTGTATTTATCATAAATATCTATATTATCATGAAATTTATATTATTATTTAATAAACCATAGTGATTTTCTTCATATGGTGTTCACCTTGATAGTTATTAGATTAACTTGGGAAGTATTGATAAATTCATATTTTTATTCAATTCAAATATTTGATAAGTAACATTGTTCATGAATAAACCGATTACTCGATATGTGAGGAATACTATGAAAAATTATAAAAAATAAGGGGCCTAGTTATATATATCAAGTCAATGAATCAGTAGTCTTATGAGATGAATTATTTGAAATATCTTATGGGTTTCTAACCGACATTTTATAAATTGTTTTGTGAAAGGACTTGATAGTAAAGGTACCATATACCTAAGAAGCATGGTTTCTAATATTTAATCTATTAACTTATTTATATTTAGTTATAATCCATTTATGACATTTTTTTTCATTAACATTATCTATGGATTTAGTTTGTTATCAATTTATTGATTAAAAGTAATGTGATTCATTTACTTACCATTCCATATTGATTTTTCCAAATCCAGATATATAAATGAAATGTGTTCTCAGTTATTTAACTTTATATATTGATTATACTAATTGATTCATCACTACTTCAATTTCACAATTACCGTTACTGAGAATTTGAGCTAACCATTTTTCTTTCTATTCCCCCTGATATGATGATGGATTCTTGTAATGAGTTCCATGGATGGAGTTTATTATTATTTGTTTTTTATTATATATTATTTTCTATTTCCCAATGTAATATGGGTATCATGTATGAAATCTAGATTTCAAAAAATGCTAAACTGATCGGTATTTCAGGATTTGATTTTATGCAATCATGAAAATTTAATAAAGTAACGCACCAACTTTGGGGTTCTAGGGTTAGGGAATTATAGTTGGTATCAACAAAAGTTTAGTAGTAACTTTGAAATCTATATTTAGAAAACAAATATTGGGGAAAATAACCCTATAATATAAATTGATTATAAATGACGCATGCCTATCCTGGGGTATGATAAAAACAAATAATTTGTAAGTTAAAACATAGTATAGTGGTCAACCTAGGTTTTATCAGATAGGAATTTTGAACTATCAGGCTATCACCAAAAAAATGAGAAAGAAGTGGAAGTTATTTTTTAAATTGTTTGATTTTAAAAAGAAACAAATCATTTGAAAATAATGTTTGAAAAAATTGTATGAAGAGAATGACGATGTTAGTGTAGGATCACATTTTTCAATTTCATCATAATCATAAAAATCATTCACCCTCTATTCCCATTGATCAATAAATGAAAAACTCCTCAACCAAGTTATCAGTCACCCTTGGTCGAAAAATACAATTGAACTCACTTCTATCAGCATGAAAGTTCATAAAAAATTCCTAAAAAACTAATTTAAGTATTGATCAAAAATTATTTATCCTTAGAAATATATAAATGATTCACTAGTTCGACACATGTGCCAACAATCTCTAGCCACTCACCACCTAACACAATATACTCAATCGATACAAATTGCACCAGGTAGAGGGATTTAATGGTTCTTCAACCAAATCTACAAATAATGAATACACCAAAACTGAAAACATGATCACATTAATATAATTTAGAAACACTAAAAATATAAATAAGTTAATATAAAAACGATTTTTACATTTTAGTTCAAGACTCTGACATTACAAAAGTGAAACTCTCCCTTCCCCAATCACCAAAAGGTTTACCCCTCCATGTGAGGGGTAATATAGTTGAACGGGGAAGAAGATAGAATAATGGAACAAATAAAAAAAGAAAAGAAGAAATAAAAATCACATAAAATTTTCAATCCTCCATCACATACCCTCTATCACATTCTTTAAACCCTTTGAATGGAAGTGAAAACTCATACATATAGGGCTGTAGGGAGAAAACATTTCCCTCCAGATTCACTCCTATAAAAGTTTGAGTCCATTTCACATCATAAATGGAATAATATCGGGTAGGTTACTTCATCGAAGTTCTTTCATTATATCTTTCTCATGATCCCACAAAATCTCAATTGATTTGAACAATTTAAATTAATTTTATCCTGGTATTACTGATGAAGACTTTTTCTGCCTAATGAGACTGCTCAACGACCTCTAATTTGGCGCATGCAATGGATTCGTTAATAAAACAATTTATTCATGAAATTTAATTTGGACATGAAATGAAGAGTCCTATTTCTATTCCATCTAGAATCACATCATTTGGAGTAATTTAGGATGATATATTCTCTAATAAAGGAGGTGGTGTCTATTCTATCTGCCAACAAACTTTTTTCCACGTGATCTATTTTTATGGGTTATTTTGTATTGAATTTGACTTTGGTCAAAAAGGAAAAGTTTAATACCAGGAGAAAGTAAATACCGAAAAAGTAGCCACTCGATTTTGATGAAATTTCAAAAATATATTCCAAAAATAAATAAGTTTCACAAAGCTGCTAAATTTCGAAAATTAAACAATTTTCACAATTAAGACCAAAATCAAATAAAAATACTAAAATGATGTTAATTAGATCAAATTGATTAATTGTAAAGGGTAAAATAGTTAATAAACACATAAAAAATAATGAAAATATTATATTGATCAATAACCATAGAATAAAATTCTATAATTATAGTAAATAAGTGATTGTGTGGGTCTTCTTAGTAATACATATCTATCTAGATACAAAAAGTGGAAGTAGTTCTAGCACAAATGTACTATGGTGTAACAACTCCAAAAATGTGCATCGAGCCTAACTCGACCACATCCTGGTACACAATAAAAAATATTTCTACTCAACTGGTTTGAAACTCCTTAGGGTTATGCTTATGATAATTCACATTTTATTTACAAACCATTATTATGTATTTAAAGGTAATGATGTACCCAAATAATCCAAAATTTTATGCTTTCAAAATTTGTGACACATAAAATTTTAATTTATTTTCAGTACTATACCATATTTGGAACTATAAATTATGATATAAAATCATTATTTTATGAGCCAATATAGTATATTTCATTGTTTTTTAGTGGTTCCTAGAACAATTAATGGTATCAATACTCATGGAAAATGTGGATCTCTCCCTTCTGATAAAACCAAAACATTAGGTATTGGTATGGAAAATATTATCGCTATATTAAGAAATTAGGTTATAATAAATAGCCTCAACCAATTGGAGAAACCTATTCCTCATTAAGAATCTCCTATCCTCAATCAAGTTATACGATAAATGACCTAACCATTTTGTGGTACTACTGTTCCAATTATAGCTGTGAAATGAATAAAATCTTTCGAGAATATATTTATAGAATTGGGAGGATGTGAAATCGAAAAGGTTACACTTGTAGTTTATTGTCTCAATGGTGATACTCATCAGTAGTGGTCCTTGATCCAGAATACTAAGAAGGAAGAAGAAATAGGACTCATGGAATGGAGAACGTTTAATGAGACATTATTTGATAAATACATCCGTCGTGGTCAAAAAAATTGAGATGAGGATAATGTTCATTTTATTAAAGATTAAGAAAAAAATGTTTTACATATTATGAATCTACCTTTACAAGGTCATCAAAGTATGATACATATTATATACACAACCTGGAGTGAAATATTGATCAATTTATTGAAGGGATTAAGGGAATTATAAGAAGGGAACCATTTTTTCAAAAAAAAATTCATCATATGAAGAGATAATTTTACATTCCATCAAAACAGAGTAGAAATTTGATAGATCAAACATGTAAAATGGAAACCATGGAAATTAAGGTCTAACCAGAATCAAAGAAAAGGGAATTCATTAAAAAATATGAAAATAAAAAGTAATTCTATCCTGTGAGAACTATGGAAAGAATCCCCTTGATAAATGATTTAATGGAATGGGAGTTTGTTATAAGTATGGAGAAATGGGGAATCATGATAAATAATTTAATGGGAGGAAGAAATAATCTTATATTATGTTTTATAACTTCTAGTAGATGGGGTACTATGCAAGTGGGTTCCCTAAGAATCATGTTAATCTACTATAGAAGAGTCCAATGGGATATGGCCAAGCTTATATAATCACTAAAGTGGAGTTAGATATAAAAAAGATATAGTAAAAGGTATGTTAATCATATCCTCAAATTTATCAAAGTACTTCTTTTATCCTTGATCATCACACTCTTTTATATCTACCTAGTTTTCCATGAAAATTAGATATTTCCCTTTTGATTCAAAAATACTATTTTTATTCTTAACTCCTAAGGGAATTATTTCATACATTAGGACTCTCTATTATATTTAAGATATGTTTGTGAATCTCTTCCTAATCCGGGTACATGATCGGTTACCCATGAAAAACAATTTCTTAGTTGATTATCTCTTCAAATGAAGAAGGAAGTCTTTTTAGGGATCCATATATATTTATCTATGGGTTTTCCTCCATTTCCCTAATGGGGAATAGCATCCTTATGTGTTATAACCATATAACCAAGTAATTTTGAGTGTTCTTCCATATGACGAGGAGATTGATATTCTATGGAGGATATTGGACCATTATGATTTGTCATATGTATCTAGAATGATGCAGGAATAAAACACCATGTAGTTTGTTGGAGTTATTGGGACTAGACCCAAGATAAATACCCTTATATAAGGGGTATTTATTCATGATTCCTAATGATATGTTCATTTATACCTCCCTATGCCCAAATGAGCTCATCTTGTTATGAGAAAAAAGGGGGATAAGTGGTGACCTTGTATCTATGGGACTTGTGTACTATGAAAATCCATGTGGTGTTTGGTATAAATATCGACCCTTAAAAAGTCGTCCTACGTATCCTAAATATGGTAGGAACCAGAAACCTTGGAGTTCATATAATACCAGGGCTTATACACTGAGGTTGCCCTATACCATTTTAGGGGTTCAAAGGGAAAATTATATGACAATTTTAACTCCGTAGGACCATTTTATCCATTCTCATTTGTTTGAAACAAGGGGTAACAAGTAATCAATGTCCTTTCTTTGGAAAAGGGACTCATATGTTGTTCCCTACATGTATGATCAATATGGATCTTGGATCTTGGAGGGAGGTGGACTAAATATCCTAAATATGGTAGGAATCAGAGTCTTCATTGTTCCCTTTATGTTGGGTCTTACACAATAAGGCTTCCCAATTAAATAGGGCTTACATAGAGATGATGGACAACATTTTCAAATCCTAGGATTCCCTAAGAGACATCGCATGACATTGATTTTGTAACGCCCCGACCCCAGCTACCCAGAGTCGGTGCCTTACTTCGTAACATTGGAATGATCACAAAAGATCAAGTCTCCAAAGACCGATTAGTTTAGTAGCCTTGGAAACACTAGATACATTCATAAATGTTACATTAAATCATAAAGTGAAAAACTAATAACAAAGTCTTCATAGTCCACACTCATATCCTCTTCTGACTATCCCTGCAGGTCATTCATAAAATACTTCTTCACATCCTGGAAAATATTAAAACATTGAAAGGGGTGAGCTCAGATGATCAGAAAGGATAACAATATTGCGGAAGCTTTCATAAATAAAAACTAACAATTAAGGAAATGTTTAACTAAACAAAAGCCTTTTTAAACTTGAACTTCAGCATAATATGGCAAAAGTAAAATCAAATAATGCCACTTACTTACTCACATGGATATTCTACTAGACGAATAATCACATGAAATATGAATAACCACTTTCATAATGAGGGAATGTATAATGCCAGACATTCTGAAACATTTTGTCAAGGCCTCGGCCAAGACGTCTAAAATTATTAAGGCCTCGGCCAAAACCATAAATCAAATTGGGAAAGGGCCTCGGCCAATTCCACGTCTAGTTGTCTCATGAGACCTACCAATGCATCGAGGAGCTATAGCGGGCTCCACCCGTCACTTATTAAGTCCAATACATTCCTCATATGAATAGGTTTAAACATATCATAAACCATAACATAATTGTATCACATAAAACATGCATAAAGGAAACATAACATTTCCACATTTCAATCACAAGATATCAATACAACACATTGATATAATAAAAACGCTTTCAAAACCATTTTCAATACCAAAATAAAAGAAAGTTAAAACTTTGTATTTATTTTTCATTAAAAAAAATGATGGCTTGTAGAGGAAGCCGAAACACAAATAATGGTCACGGCGGCGGAGAAGTCGTTTTCACTGCATAAGTACGGAATGAAAAACATTCCCTTTTGTCGTTTAGAAAAACGCTTTGTATAAAAATATTCATTTTGAATAAACGTAAAAGTCAAAGGGGTTTATACACCGTATAAAAGAAAATTGTGTATAAAACCAAATATGCCTCAATGAAAGAGGATTGATACGAAGTCCTTAAAAAGATCATTTTTTTTAAAATAAAGTACATATATAATGTGTATTCACTATAAGTACACATAAATAATGTAAAAATACAAGATATGACATAATAATATCATTACATAATTTGAAAGTAGGAGATTAACCCAAAGAATAGAAATTGGGTTAAGAAGTTCCCTTACCTCGTGTCCGAATTCACTCGACCGTTCTTTAACCTCCTGAATAATAAAATAGAGTTAATTCCTATTTACTTAAGAACCTTATTCATGTTCATTATTTATTTTATATCCCTTATTACCATGTTATGAACATTATGTAATTATTTAAGTTTATAACGGTCATTTCGTCGATCTTAGGTACTAGAGTCAAAAATAACATTCTTATAATTACATGTTGTTTATGTGGTAGAATATCCATTATCTCCAGAATTATATTCATGATTTAGATGTCATATATATCATATATATCCAGTATATACATTCATTTATTATATTACATAACATTTAGAGGTAAGAAATGAAATGTACCATTCATGGAGACGGTAAGCCGTACGTACGCATGAACGCTACTTTCATTTATATTTAGTATTTAATGGAATGAAATCATAATGATATAAATGTATAATATAATTCCAGTATAATATAGCATATAATACCATTTACTCCATCCTTTATACATCCCACATATGGCATTAACGTTTCAAATCACTTTGAGGGGGCGGTAGTCCGCACTTCCTAAAATGAAATTATCGCGTTTACCCAAAATGGAAATCATAAAGTATGCCATAAATGAGAAATACAGAAGCATAAGTAAAACATAAACATATTATATATCATATACAAATATAGTGACATTTTAATGGCCACCTTTGAAGGTGTTATATGAGTGTTGAACAATCATCGTTTCGTGAGGCAGAAATTCGCCATCCACAAAAACCATATGTTCTTTAACCATTAGATGTAGGTGTGTGTAAGTGTAGCTCGAATCCTTCTTATAACAAAATCCTAGTATATTGAGGATACTGGTGTTGTTACAAAATAAATGAATAAAAATAGTTTAGGGGGTTGGAGAAGAAAAAGAAAACAAAACAACATTAGAGAAGACATTACCTCAAAATCGGGTAACGCTTTTTGATTTGGGCCAACGGATTCCTTGGGAAGAGTTCTGCCCAAAGTGAGGATTCTATAAGTAAGGGAGGGAAGTTTGGAGAGTATTTGGGCAGAAGTTGGCCGAGCCAAATTGCTTGAAAGTGTGAATAAGGTGGTAGAGGTGGGGGCCTTTTATAAGAGGAGAGGAGGGGCACTCTTGGAAAGTAAGGAAATTTTACATTATTATACAATGATTTTCGGATTCTAAAGGTCCCACACTTATATAATTCACGGATAAGGTGATAAAGGTTCGAAATCTACCCATCCAATAGTCTTTGGACAAGTGTATGCCTTGGATTGTACATTATCTTTTCATTTTATTAAAATCGTTAAATAATGAGGTCATCACTGCATCATAATGATGTCATAAATAATTTACTTTATTTAATGTCTAAAAATTATAAAAAAAATACTATGATGTATTAAATATTTTTAGATTTCTAATGAATATTTATAGTCAAAATTTGGACTTGTTTAACCTCACTTAAAAACTGTTTTATTAAAACAACTCATGTTTGTGTCAATTTAATTTTAACATTAAATAAATATATATTAATGTCATTTTCCAACCAAAGTGGCTCCATGGGGTCCCCAAGTTGACCCATGGATTGTCTTGGTCGGCCATGGCACATACAATGAGGGTAGGACATGTGTCAAGCTCATCTCATATTATTAAAACATTATTTTTACCTTAAACTACACTAATTACCTCTAATCGTGATTAAGAACTTAAACGTTACTATTCGCCAAAAATTATTTTAATCTCATTGAACCACATTTTACTTCTTAATGACAATCATGTATGTCGGATTTTTAAAAATCAAATCACAGAGGTGGTAATATTTCATTTAAACGAAAAATCAGTTATTTAACTACCACTTAGTGGTTTCACTATTCATCAAAAATTGAAGTTTTTCAGAACAATGCCAAAATTTCACCCTAAGCTATAATTGATATTCCGAATTCAAAAATGATGTCTATTTTACAAAATTACAAACATATAAGTTGCATTAATTAATTTTATAATTAATTCCTGCTGTCAGGACAGATAGCGTGTTTTTAAGAAACAATTTATATCAAAAGATTGGCAATTATTTATGTCCAATTACAATGTTAAATTAATTCTAATGACCACCATTGGATAAAATGGTAAAAATATATTCTAATTATACTTTTAAACCACTAAATAGTATAATTTATCACTATAAATTAGTTTGATTAAAAAAGTTGTTTTTAAGTATTTTTCACTATTCATAAAAAATTAGAAGTTCATAGAAAAATACCCAAAATTCAACATAGGCTAATTTCGATATTCCGAATCCAAAAATGAAGTCCATTTTGAAATATAAAATTTCTATAATTTTAAAAAGTGGTTATTACTATTCATAACGGCTACTTTGATTAGTCGCGGTGTTTTAGAACTCGAAGTTGCGTACAATGCAAGCTATTGCATTATTGAATGAGAAGCGTATCATGGAAGCTCGGGGTGTTACATTCTCCGCTCCTTCAATAAATTGTTTCCTCTCAATTTTATATTTTTCTTTGAAAATAAAAGGTTGAAAATAGAAAATACCTTTGTGGAAAACCCACATCGGAAATAAGGTTAATAAAATTTAGCCTTAATAAGAGGGAAGTGGAAATAAGAATGTAACCACCAAATTATGATATCTATAAGGAGAACATTGGTGGAAATTAGAGACGTATAATTGGTGGAAAACGTAAATATATGTAGAGAGTGATTGTGGTCATCAATCACAATCAACTGTCAAATTGAGGGCATCAAAGCCTTCAATCTATGTTGATTTAAAATATCATCAGTTCAACAAGACATAAGGTATTAGGATAACACATTTTTTTTAATATCCCTTTACTAAAGTTTAAGAATTAATTTATTCATTGAATAAGAGATAGGTATATATATATTTATGCTTGACAATTAGATTTTCAACCTTCAACTAATCTTTCACTCAAAAAGATAATAGAACTCAAAAATATTATACTTATCCTAATTGTATAAGGTTCCAAATGTTAACACATACCATTTAGATTAGTAAAATTATATTGTAATAACCAGGGACTTCCTGTAGGCTTGTGGTAGGAAATAAAGGCCTGTCATACTATGGTTGTGGGTTCGATTCCTGCAGCTTTGTCCGACGCGACGGGTTATGCCCCACCCTGCAGGTTGTCCTTTTCCTAAAACTATAGTATTATAATATTCCAAAAATAATCTTTAGAAATGTTTTTACCTTAAACAATACTATAAAATTATCAACTTAATCCATCCCAACCTTTATAGTTATCCAAAATACCTCTGTCCAAACTTTCTCTAAAAGGTCTCTCAATTCCAAAATCAATTTATCAGATTCCCCAAACAAAGTAAAGTTTATCTTATTGTCACATAATAAAAATATAATTACCTTCATCATATTAAAACCTTACTGAAATCAACAAGTACTGCAGTACAATCCTTATATATATATCACATTATTTTAATAACCAGAATATAATCCATGAGTCCAAAAGCACCAACACATTAATTATTCCGCTTCAACTGTAGTAACAACATAAGATTATCCTTGATCCCTTGGCCTTTTCTGAGGAAAGTTTCCCTGACTCTTAGGACATTCATTTGCATAATGCCCCATTTCCCTACAATTGTAGCATTCAACATTGATAGCCTCTTTCTTTCTCTTGCAATCACGCGCCTGGTGACCTTTTTCCCCACATTTATAACAAACTCCCATTCCTTTTAGGCAAGTACCAGTGTGATTCTTCCAACAATTGTCACATAATGGGAAATCCTTCTTTCCCTTTTTCCCTTTATCTGTCTCTTGTTCCACCGTTTTCTTCTTCTCTTGCTTTACTTTGTTGTCATAAGACTTAAAGAATTCCTTTTCTGTCTTGATAGCACATGAGACTATATCCTCGTATGTTGAGAAAGATTTTGATACTAAAGCTCGACGGAGAAATGGTTTTATCCCCTCAAAGAAACGATCAATCTTACCTCTTGGGTTACGTATATAATCTGTAGCATACCTTGCTAACCTTGTAAAGTTGGCCTCATACTTTGCGACATTCTCATCCTCCTTTTGTCTCAGACTCAAAAATTGTCTTTCCATATCTGCTCGATGGTCACGAGGATAGTATTTTTCTAGGAAAAGCTCTTTGAACTCCTTCCATTCCATGTTTGTTAATTCATCATCTTCCTTTTTGTTTTGAATTAGTGACCACCACTGATCGGCATCTCCAGTGAGGCGGTAAACTGCCATGACAACTTTCTCCCATTCAATACTCCCCAAGGCATGGAATATTTTCTCTAAGGAATTTATCCATTGCTCAGCTACTATAGGATTTGTACTCCCATTGAAGGTTGGTGGTTGTTGCCTCATTAAAACGGTCTAGCATTGATCCTTCACGTTGCGGATCAGGGTGCTCCATACGAGTAAGGTTATTATTCATAACCTTCGGGAGTTGCCCCAGTACGGTGAGAAGCTGATCAGCACCAGTTGTATCACTAGCTCCACCATAATTATCTTGAGCAGGAGGGAAATCCCTACACGGAGTGCATGCATTGATATGGTTTCCATTCCTTCCACTAGGTGCCATTTCTAAATAATGGCATAAACTGGATTAGTTTATGAATCAAAATACATAATTTCATACTTGTAAAACACTTAACATAAATTGAACTAATTATGGATATAATCCATAATTATAAAAATGTTTTTTTTGAGGAAGTATATACTCATAAGCCTTCATAGTGGTTTGTAAAGAAAATGGAAATTATCCTAAGCATATCCCTCGGGAGTGTCGTAACCAAGAGTGAAGCAAGGCCCGTTGTCGTGCACCAATTCTCGTTCGAGTCTAGCTCAAAGCGGTGTTTTCGGGTTTTACCCCTAGGTACATCTGTGCCAGAGCCGCCTCTACCTGCTCGTATCCAGACATGGATGTATTGCTCGTAAAACTCACAAAATATCTACAATACCAAAAATTTTAGGAAGTTCATCTATACTAATCCTCAAAGTTCATATTAGGTCTACGTGCTCTAATCAGAGTTTGTCTAAATCTAGCTTCCAAGGTTAGTACTAAACTGCCTCTGATACCAACTGAAACGCCCTGACCCCACCTACCCAGAGTCGGTGCATTACTTCGTAACATTGGCATGATCACAAAAGATCAAGTCTCGAAAGGCCGATTAGTTTAGTAGCCTTGGAAACACTAGATACATTCATAAATGTTACATTACATCATAAAGTGAAAAACTAATAACAAAGTCTTCATAGTCCACACTCATATCCTCTTCTGACTATCCCTGCAGGTCATTCATAAAATACTTCTTCACATCCTGAAAAATATTAAAACATTGAAATGGGTGAGCTCAGATGCTCAGTAAGGATAACAATATTGCGGAAGCTTTCATAAATAAAAACTAACAATTAAGGCAATGTATAACTAAAAAAAGCCTTTTTAAACTTGATCTTCAGCATAATATGGCAAAAGTAAAATCAAATAATTCCACTTACTTACTCACATGGATATTCTACTAGACGAATAATCACATGAAATATGAATAACCACTTTCATAATGAGGGAATGTATAATGCCAGACATTCTGAATCATTTTTTCAATGCCTCGGCCAAGACGTCTAAAAATGATTAAGGCCTCGTCCAAAACCATAAATAAAATTGGGAAAGGGCCTCGGCAAATTCCACGTCTAGTTGTCTCATGTGACCTACCGATTCATCGAGGAGCTATAGAGGGCTCCACCCGTCACTTATTAAGTCCAATACATTCCTCATATGAATAGGTTTAAACATATCATAAACCATAACATAATCGTATCACATAAAACATGCATAAAGGAAACATAACATTTCCACATTTCAATCACAAGATATCAATACAAAACATTGATATAATAAAAACGCTTTCAAAACATTTTCAATACCAAAATAAAATAATGTTAAAACTTTGTATTTATTTTTCTTAAAAAAATGATGGCTTGTAGTGGAAGCCGAAACTAAAATAATGGTCACGAAGGCGGAGAAGTCGTTGTCACCGCATAAGTACGGAAAGAAAAAAATTCCCTTTTGTCGTTTAGCAAAACGCTTCGTATAAAAAGATTCCTTTAGAATAAACGTAAAAGTAAAAGGGGTTTATACACCGTATAAAAGAAAGTTGTGTATAAAACCAAATATGCCTCAATGAAAGGGGGTTGAGACGAAGTCCTTAAAAAGATCATTTTTTTTAATAAAGTACATCTATAATGTGTATTCACTATAATTACACATAAATAATGTAAAAATACAAGATAGGACATAATAATATCATGACATAATTTGAAAGTAGGAGATTAACCCAAAGAATAGAAATTGGGTTAAGAAGTTCCCTTACCTCGTGTCCGAATTCACTCGACTGTTCTTTAACCACCTGAATAATAAACTAGAGTTAATTCCTATTTACTTAAGAACCTTTTTCATGTTCATTATTTCTTTTATATCCCTTATTACCATGTTATGAACATTATGTAATTATTTAAGTTTATAACGGTCATTTTGTCGATCTTAGGTACTTGAGTCAAAAATAACATTCTTATAATTACAAGTTGTTTATGTGGTAGAATATCCATTATCTCTAGAATTATATTCATGATTTAGATGTCATATATATCATATATATCCAGTATATACATTCATTTATAATATTACGTAACATTTAGAGGTAAGAAACGAAACGCACCGTTCATGGAGACGGTAAGCCGTACGTACGCATGAACGCTACTTTCATTTATATTTCGTATTTAATGTAATGAAATCATAATGATATAAATTTATAATATAATTCCAGTATAATATATCATATAATACCATTTACTCCATCCTTTATACATCCCACATATGGCATTAATGATTCAAATAACTTTGAGGGGGCGGTAGTCCGCACTTCCTAAAATGAAATTATCACGTTTACCCATAATGGAAATCATAAAGTATGACATAAATGAGAAATACAGAATCATAAGTAAAACATAAGCATATTATATATCATATAAAAATATAGTGACATCTTAATGGCCTCCTTGGAAGGTGTTATATGAGTGTTCAACAATCATCGTTTCGTGAGGCAGAAATTCGCCATCCACAGAAACCGTATGTTCTTTAACCATTAGATGTAGGTGTGTGTAAGTGTAGTTCAAATAATTATTATAACAAAATCATAGTATATTGAGGATACTGTTGTTGTTACAAAAGAAATTAATAAAAAGAGTTTAGGGGGTTGGAGAAGAAAAATAAAACAAAACAACATTAGAGAAGACATTACCTCAAAATCGGGTAACTCTTTTTGATTTGGGCCAAAGGATTCCTTGGGAAGAGTTCTGCCCAAAGTGATGCTTCTATGAGTAAGGTAGGGAAGTTGGGAGAGTATTTGGGCAGATGTTGGCCGAGCCAAATGGCTTGAATGTGTGAATGAGGTGGTAGAGGTGGGGGTCTTTTATAAGAGGAGAGGAGGGCACTCTTGGAAAGTAAGGAAATTTTACCTTATTATACAATTGTTTTCGGATTCTAAAGGTCCCACACTTATGTAATTCGTGGATAAGGTGATAATTGTTCGAAATATACCCATCCAATAGTCTTTGGACAAGTGTATGCCTTGGATTGTACATTATCTTTTCATTTTATTAAAATCGTTAAATAATGAGGTAATCGCTGCATCATAATGATGTCATAAATAATTTAATTTATTTAATGTCTAAAAATTATAAAAAAAATACTATGATGTAGGAAATCTTTTTATCTTTCTAATTAATATTTATAGTCAAAATTTGGACTTGTGTATCCTCACTTAAAAACTGTTTTAGTAAAACAACTCATGTTTGTGTCAATTTAATTTTAACAATAAATAAATATATATTATTGTCATTTTCCAACCAAAGTGGCTCCATGGGGTCCCCAAGTTGACCCATGGATTGTCTTGGTCGGCCATGTCACATCCAATGAGGGTATGACATGTGTCAAGCTCATCTCATATTATTAAAACATTATTTTTACCTTAAACTACACTAATTACCTCTAATCGTGATTAAGAACTTAAACGTTACTATTCACCAAAAATTAGTTTAATCTCATTGAACCAAATTTTACTTCTTAATGAAAATCATGTATGTCGGATTTTTAAAAATCAAATCACAGAGGTGGTAATATTTCATTTAAATGAAAAATCAGTTATTTAACTACCACTTAGTGGTTTCACTATTCATCAAAAATTGAAGTTTTTCAGAACAATGCCAAAATTTCACCCTAAGCTATAATTGATATTCCGAATTCAAAAATGATGTCTATTTTAAAAAATTCCAAAAATATAAGTTGCATTAATTAATTTTATTATTAATTCCCGCTGTCACGACAGATAGCGTGTTTTTAAGAAACAATTTATATCAAAAGATTGGCAATTGTTTATGTCCAATTTCAATGTTAAATTAATTCTAATGAACACCATTGGATAAAATGGTAAAAATATATTCTAATTATATTTTTAAACCACTAAATTGTATAATTTATCACTATAAATTATTTTTATTAAAAAAGTTGTTTTTAACTATTTTTCACTATTCATAAAAAAATTAGAAGTTCTTAGAAAAATACCCAAAATTCAAGATAGGATAATTTCGATATTCCGAATCCAAAAATGAATTCCATTTTGAAATATAAAATTTCTATAATTTTAAAAGGTGGTTATTACTATTCATAACGGCTACTTTGATTAGTCTCGGTGTTTTAGAACTCGAAGTTGCGTACAATGCAAGCTATTGCATTATTGAATGAGAAGTGTATCATGGAAGCTCGGGGTGTTACAGATTTATACAAAAATATGGTTTTTAAGAGATAGTTTGGAATAGTCTAAGGGGAGTCACGTATCATGGATGTCTCCTCTAGAAGTCATCATGAGATCTGGATAACATGTCTGGAGGGAATTGTGAGTCTCATATGACTTCTATGAGGGCATCGTGAGAGCTTGGTTTTCATGTATGGATGATTTTGTGAGACTCTACTAACATTTCTAAACACCATTATGTGAGTCAGGTGATGTGCTTGAGGGATGCCAAAAGTCATGGTTGATGGACCCACGGAGTTTGTAAGATTGAAGTGGCTCCTACGTGGGCACTGTATGATGTTCTTTGACATGTCTGGAGGACTTCACAAGTCTTCGATGACATGTTGAAGGGGTGTCGGGAAATCTGGGTGACCTATCCTAGTGATGTAGTTTTTCTTCAGATGACACATGTAAAGAGTATGAGAGGAAGCAATCATGTCTTTCTATTAAGCCTTCTACCACTAATCTAGGATCCAAACATTGTATTTTTAATGTCTTGGTTTTGTTCAGTTTCAGTTTGTATTGAGTCTCGTGTGATCTAGTAGGCTTGTGGAATGGTCTTCAGATAAACTACCAAAGATCCTTAACATGATCTATGAATGATCACGTGAAGTGATTTATGCCTAGAACAATACTACTCTTATTTTCCACCTGTGTATTACTAAACAGAAAGTTATCCAGTTTCATGATCTACCACTTCGAGAAGTCTGTAGGAGTTGAGAGTCAAATTCTCCATAGTCTGGATGTATAACATGAATAGAAACAGTCAAGAATCTATCCCACATAGTATTACTGAAATTTTCATGTTAGGGTGGTGGATATATAGGCCTCAACACCTCAGATACTTGTCATTTTAGGTGGTGTATCTGGAGCGTGTCTAGGCTGGATCCAGTGATGGGGGTTTAGAGGCTTGTTGTTTTATGACTCTCTTTTATAGACTGATTCTAGTACTTCACCTGATTTTCAGTGATTGTGAGTCTCTTCCTTTATCGTATTATTGTTGACTATTGGATACATTTTTTATCAGTAAAATGTTTCTATGTACATTCATGTTGTCATGTTGACATGTTCGAGAGAATTTGTAAGATCCAAGTTCCTGTGAGGACACCCTCGCGAGACCATGGGTGATTTGTCTTGGGGTCTCGCGGGACATCACTACAGGAGATCTAGGAATGTTTCATAACATTCAGTGACCACAAGCACCTTTCACATCATCCCTTTTGATCCCCTTTTATTGGTGTAACAATTATTGCGAGTTATGCAAGACTTCCTGTGTGTTGTCCAAGGTATTTATTCTATTTTTTGGAGATGCATCGCATGACGAAAATGGGTCGCAGGGGGGTGCATGAGAATTTCATGGAAAAATATTTCCATTTTTTATTTAAAGCATTGTGTAATTGCCTATAAAAGCATTAGAACTTCCATGGGATGAAGCTTACAGCCCCATGGATTACGTGAGGTGAGGCAGACATGTCATCAAAGACTCACCATATCTTATGGGTCGCTATGGTTGCATCACATGTCTTTCAGCGATCGAAAACCCCTATCTCCTTCTCCCTTTCTATATCCCTTATTTTATTTTACAAATTTCTGGGATCATGTGAGTTGGTGTGAGTAATATCTATGAGTGTTACTCGATTTTTGGATGAAGTCGCACTTGACCGATATGGATCATATGGAGTGTGTGCAAGTATGTAGTGGACATGTATTTCTGTCTATCTTTAGAGCCCCAAAGGGGGTTCCTAGACATACTTGAGGGCTTGTGTGTAGTGGGTTTAATAAGCCAAATCGATTCTGCGAGGTGACATAAGTGAGTCACCAAATACTTTCTATGTATTGCACGACACGTCAAGTGTCATTTATTGACCACGAACCACCTTCGACTCATCCTATTTATCTCCTTTTATTTACACCACAATGGTTTGGGGGTCTTACGAGTTTTCCTATATATTACCAAGGGATTTAATTCGTCTCAACGGTGATTTAGATCATGAGAATTATAACCATTGTGGGTATCTTCCTTTAGAATTTCATCCCTCTTTGTTTTTTGAAGAAATCTTAGTGGATTGTAAGGTGCTCACCAATGATAAACCATGCTTCCAAAGGGTGCTCATTTAGTTGTCTAGGGGGCCTTTTCCAGAGTAGGTATGTGTGTTGAAGGGGTATCCTCGGGACATTCTGTGGGTGATGCACCATGTGTGGGGCCTTCATGTGACATTGAATGGGTCACACGATCATAATTATCTTAGGGGATTCATGAGTCTGAAACAATCCACTTTTTCCTTGTATTCGCGGATAAAATAATACCCATATTTCTCTATTTATTCCTTTTTCATTTTTACGATGGTTTTTTGGTAGGAATCCACAAATCCCCCCTAGGAGTGATATATGAGGGGAAAAGGACTTTGTTCTAAGGAAAAATAATACCATCCAGAGCTTTTGAAGGTGTCGCGAACTAGTGATTAGAGTTTCATTTGATCTTCTGAGAGACCTTTGGTATTCCGTGAAATTCCTATATATAAGGGGAGGGGTGGAGGAAAATTCATACCACCAACATCCATTTCTCAGAGTGTTCCAATTGTTTCTCTTATCTCTACACCCAATAAAAAATCTTAATCATGAACCATATCCATGAGTCTGCGCCACGAGTCAATTCCACTAAAGATCTTGTGCATTGATGCTTCAGACACATCAATTGGAGAATGTATTGGACTCTAATAATGAGGGATATGGTTTTCCTTAAAGGAATCATGGGATCCTTTATCATGATCGTTAAATCATTGATGGTTCATGTTACCATGTTCTGTTCACATGATTGTGAGTCTCTTGGGGGGGTCATGAGATGAATGTGATTTCTTATAAAGGATATGTGATACATGAGTCCTCTCAAGATCAAGTGATCCATGAATCCTATGTGTGGTTTGTGGATCCCATACAGAGTCATGTGATGCACATGATGTAACTGTCTCATTTAATCATTTATTTTTTTCAGGACTCTTTTTTTTTCAATGTATAACATTTGAATCATACTTATTTTTAGATGGCTTCTAGTTCATACAAAGGTTCCTCATCTATGGCCAACTAGAGGCCCATGATTTCCATGAATCGTAATGTGGATCCCCACTATCGCATGTGTGCTGATAATTTGGTCTTGTATATGTTCTTTTCATATGGCAGTCATAATTTTCCCTTATCTAAATGACTTTCACAATACGAGTTTGGATAGTTAGATGATGACTCTATACATCCCATAGATTTCAACCTTCCATTTTTTGGGTATCTATCTCTCTTGACTGCATTCAAGAAACAATTACCAATGATGGTCATCTAGTTACAACCCAATCTTAGGGCTTGTATTACTTATTGGCTAGTTATCCTATGATTCCAGATGGTAATGACCTTTCTCAACAACCTATTTCCCAGATTTACTCAATCATATTTTCCTCTTATATAGACACCTTTGAAGGTGGATGGTACTCAAAATTTTATCATTGTCCTGGTGGGAATTTCTCTAATGAATGGTAATTCACATTCTGTGTGAGGCAGATCTTCTTGAAATTTGCTGATGATCTATACAGGGTTCATCATCATGAAGATGTATGGATATCTCAATTAATCGTTTACCACTATCTTGACATCCTCTGAAAAATGATTTGCCGATGTTGTCACGGAACCAACATGTTCCATATTCCTCGTGGTGAGGTGGGTATTACTTTATGGAACGTACATCAGTTGAGTGGAATACCTCCTCATGGTGAGATATTTTAATAATTTCTTCATGTTATGGATTCTTGGGAAGATCCTCTACAAAATACAGTTCTAGTGAAGGATATTCGTTCCATTGTGATGAATAATGTAGGGAGAGAGATGACAGTGTTCTCACTTATTTCCTTCACTGATAAGATCAATATTTTTATGTGTTGAATAAGGGAAAGACCTAATATTATAATCCCATGTAGATTCCCTTACCAGTATGTCTGTGTCAGTGCAGACTCGTATTGGGCCATTCTAAAGTTCGCGACTACACCTCATGGGGATATTAGCTGAACTTGGAGGTTTCTTCAGTCCTTCGGTTGGTAGGCTTTATTTATATGTTCCTAAGTTGGTGGATCTTTTTGGATGGGGATACATGATCTGGAATTCATGTTATCACATTGGTAATAGTGTTATATCTTTCAAGGTGGTGGTGCCTTATCCTAGAGTTACTAGTTCATGCATACCTCTACTAGATGTTGGGTCATATTCAATAAGGCAACACTCCCTGCAGGATTAGTATTCCACTCTAGTTCTAGTTAAGATGGATATGGGAGTACATCCATTTTTATGAGTAATAAAATATCTCTAGGATCCCAGACCCTTTATCCATCCCAAGATTGCTGAACATATCTAGGGATGGGCCTATGTCTTTATCCCCAGCAGAAGTCAAAGGTGCACTATGTAGATCTAACAGCTTTGAATTTTCTACCTTCAGTGCACCATCCAGTCTGATTATTGATGATGGTAGAGGATATAATAATGGTAGATCTCATATGACATCTCTTTGAGATGGTTTCCTTGTAGTTAGGGTGTACGAGCTAATTATTTGTGATTCGTACACAAAATATCGATTTCTCGTATAGTTTGGATGTGTTTGTGGAGTTTCCCCCATTCCTTTGTCCAGTATATGAGGGGAGAGACATCTTGGAGTCATCTACCCATTTTTCAAGATACTATCCTCTGAATATATCAGATTTGTAATCATATTTCCACCTACCTATGTTCCTAATTTCCTCACCCGATATTATTCTCAGGCTTGGGTGATGGCTTATCCCAATGGGGTGCTAGGCCAATGGGTCTTCCATGTGGACAAGCCACTCGCTTCACCAATGCCCGTATCTATGGATATATTGTAATTAATTAGGGATGTAGGTGAGGAGTTGAGGATGATACCTCTCTCTATGGATGGTTATTCGCGTAGTAAGCCATATTTGGTAGAGGATACTTGTCCTCTGGTGCAGGCTATAGATGATACGCCTATTGAGAGAGAGGCATATGAGGCTTCTTCTCCTATTTAGATATTGATTCAGTTGGATGGTCATCCTTTACTTTATCCTATTTGTAGGATACTAAGTCTCAAAAACATCATCAGTTAATCCATGATCGTATCGATTTTAGATTAATGATACCCTTCTGGATACATTCTTCAATATAGAGGAGTAGCTTTCCGAGTTATTTCATGATCAAGGTGAGGATAGTTTTGATCAGAATCCTCTGTATGAAATTATTCATTAGATAATCCTAACCCTTTGAAACATTTCCACACAAGAAAGTTACTTTCATGACCGTGCAGATGAGGCCTCCCCTTCCAAACAAATGAGTGATGCGGTAGAGTCACTAGAGTTGGGTCACCGGTTTTCATGTGAAGAACAAGCCCCAATGGATTCTTGGATGTTGTAGATATAGAGGAATGAAGATATTATCTCTAATATTATGTTCAACCTTTTGACATCATTAAACTCTTTGGAAATTTCATGGAGTAGGGTTGAAGAATTTACTACTCCGATCAATGTTCCCTACCATGAGGTAGAGGCAGAAGAAACAGGGTAGGCGACACTAAAATGCTCAATTAACTCCTCCCGCCAGACTCTTGTCAACCTGTCTATTGTTTCAGACAATATATTGTTTTTACTTGTTTCTTTTTGTATTTAATCCCATATCCTTTCACTACACTCCATTTTTATGTAGATATTTCAGAGTGACTCCATAATATAGAGATTCCTCCCTTTTTGGTACTGTGAGTGGATGAGTTTTTTTAGATTACTATCCAACATTATGCCATGTATAATATCATGTTGTTCTGTCTCATTTTTATTGACACACATCCCTTGATTTCTATTGAATGATAATGTATTATTGAAATTTGATGTTGAAGTCATGACAAATTTCTTTTTAGGAACACTCACGAAGGCTCACCCAATATGAGGTTCTGTATCGATAACATATTCCAGCTATCTTGAGATCACATGATGTGAAGAGGGATCATATGGATAGGAGTTATATTCTATAGAAAGTATTCTTTACATATATTCAGAATGCAGATCGGCTGTAATAAGGCCATGTAGTATACCTCATGGTAATTTACATGCGCTTTAGTTTAATTCTTTTAGTTGAGAACTACTTTTACTTTAGTTTAAGGTCCTTTATCTCAGACCATCTATTTCTTTATTTTAATTTATATTATCTCTTACCATTTATTTCTTTAGTTTATTGGATTTTTTCATAGACCATCTATTTCATTAATTTAAACCTATACCATCTATTTATTTAGTTTATGGTCTTTTAGCTCAGACCATCTCTTACATTAGATTAAGATCTTTTAGCTCAGACTATCTATTACATTAGATTATAGTATTTTAGCCTAGACCATCTATTAATATAGTTTAAGGTCTTTTTTCATGGACCATCTGTTGCTTTATTTTATGTTCCTTTTTTCTCAGATCATATGTTTCTTTATTTTATTCTCTTTTATCTTGGAATATATATTTCATTAATTTAAGGTGTTTTCTCATAGACCATATGTATGATCATGGGATATGGTCTAGACATTCCATTAGGGTCCTAAAACACTCTATGGTTCTAGGTTTAACTATAGTGTTGTTGACTCTTGTGAGGGTACGAATATACTTTTTGTAGAGTGACACATTTGGTTGATGCCCATAGGTGTATATGCAAGAGCCATGGACATACATCCATAGTCAAGAAAAGGGTCCTTGAAGCCGGGTATCCTTACCAAGGGCCATGTAGGATCAATTGAGTAATATCGATGGGATATAATACTATGGATACTAAATCTACCTTTTTAGATTGGGTATGGATGATGTGAATCATAAAATATGAGTATGATTCGGTGAATATGATATGGTGCAAACATGTAGGGTATGTACCTTGGAATTCTAAAATTATTGGTTCAGCTGTGCTATTGCGAAGGCTCATAAAAATCAAAGATCCTTTCTGGAAAGGAGAATATGCATTTAGTTGGCAGGTTAGGGCCCTTTTGTGTTAGCATCATGGACAAGAAATAATGATATACACTTATTTCCCAGGGCTATGGATGATATATGAAGACTAATCCATCTAGATTATGAATATGGATATATGAATAAAGCTACCTAAGAATGGTTTTGGAACCCTAGGGCAACTAGCTCATAAAATGAAGCTCGAGGTCTATGCCATGTGGTTTTGAATCAAGAGATGTAGCCTATAAAAGGCTCGTAAATGACGTTTCATAGTCCATATTTGAGAAAGGGTATGAAACCCGATGACGTAATGTCGAGGATATTGAATCCACATAGATAGTTTGGTACGAGGACTATAAAATCACGATCTAGTGTGCTCCAACAAATAAAATGGTTTTTTAAAATCATACAGGGATCAATTCAGATACACTGGGTTGTTGAGTGATTCTGTGATGATGTAAAGGATCATGAGAATTGGAATGTCATTTTTTAGAGTGGCACATTTGGTTGTTAGCCATAGGCGCATATGAAGGAGCCATGGGCATGCATTCATAATCTAGGATAGGGCCCTTGAAGAAGAATATCCTTTCCATGGGATATACAACATTATAATAATTTTTGGCATTTCAACATAAGAAGTGTGGTTTGAAGAAGATGTAAAATCCAAGGAGGGACCGAATTCCCTATTGTTTTTTTCACTGCCTAGAGAACAAATTCTCACAATGAGAAAATGTGACAAATATCACCCTAAATTTTTCATAGACCAGTGGGTCCAACAAGAATAAATTTTATTTCACTAGGGTTATAGACCCTATTTTCTTTATAATTTTAATGTTTATTCCCTAATGTTTTTCCATAAAAACCTAACATTATGAGTTTATCATGCAGTGACTTGACTTTTCCAAAGGTCTCTCTTTGCAGGTTTTCAACCTAACGAGATTTATGTCTCTTTTTTTTGATGTTTAAGGTATTTAGATTTGGACAACATTGGGCTATATTTTAAAGTCATATAGATTTGAAAAAATCACAAATAGTTTATGTTCATGACTTGAATTTACCTAACATGGTATATGTGACACAAGAGGTTAATTAGGATACCCAGTGTTAAAAGCACCCCAACATCTTCTCAAAAATTAAAGGGAAATGACATAAATTACAGCTCAAGTTTCTAAGGTCATGTGTGATTCCTTGGTATAATCCTACAAGTGGTAGGTCAGACACACTAGGGATTTGAGTGCTGTCATGATGATGTCAGTTGTCACAATAATTGGAGTTTTTTTTTCAGAGTGACTCATTTGGTTGACAGCCAAAGGCTCATATGCCAGAGACATGGGAATGCATTCATAGTTAAGAAAAGGGTCCTTGAAGTTGGGCATACTTTCCATCGTCCATGGAAGGTTAATGGAGTCCTGAGACACCCAAGACATAAAAAAATGGTGTATGGATTTGAGGATATCCTTGTAGGTGGTGGAAGCACCCCATACTTTGGTTGACTGAGGTAAGTCTCTTGCATTCCTTTGATGAGGAGTGAAAATGGGAGATGGTCTGTGCATTTTATTTTCATGTAGTAGGTATATGTTTTTTTTTGTAGTCTGACATCATGTGGTGTGGAAATCATGATTTCCATTTTAAAGTCATATATAAAGTGCATACTTCCATGAAATTTATAATCATGGAGGTAATGACATGCTTCTTGTGTAGTTTATCATTATGTGGTAAAGACATGATTTTAGTGTAGTTTAACATCATGTGGTAAGGATGTAGGAACTGATGTGAATGGTGGTAATGTTGTGTTGGTCCAGGAGAAGGGAACTTGGGAATCATTATGTATCCCACGAAAATGAGAATCAAGGCACATGTAGTTCTGGATGGTCTTGTTGTCTAATGTATTATGGTCAGGATAACGTGACACAGTTTAATGTTATGTCATAGGGATATATACATATTGTTTAGGTTTATGTGGATCAGACCGTAAGGTGGATTTCCTAATATGGGGATGTGTGTCGTGGTTCCACAAAACAATATGACATGAATGAGGACCAAAGATGTCACAACCATGCCAAGAACGTTTCTAAGAAGACTCAGGATGATGGGCCAAAAGGGTTATGTTTGTGGCTGGGCCTGAAGAATAAATCTCTGGGCATCACTATAAATATCATGATAATTAGAATAGAGCCACACATTGTTCTGGAAAATGAAATACATTACACAGTTCTTTTCTGTAAATTGAGGTATGTATTATTTCTGTTAACAGCTGGAGCTGAGCCTAGGATTGTAGATCCATGTTTCCCTTTAAGGACCCTAGAACACACTAAGAGGAAAGGGTTGAGTTAGTTTTTCATATATTTTTTTAATTTTTTGAATCTTATTCCCATGTTTTTAGAAACATGTTAATTTTTTCAAAAAAACGAAAGCAGGGAGATGACACTATATTTTTACTTTGTTCACCGCAAAGGGCTATGTCCAAGGAGAATATTCTTAGAGTGTGTCAGTCATACATAAATCCAATAATCTTTACATGTTTTAGGATTAAAATATTGAGTCACAGTAACATTGTTCCAGACATACTTCCTTTACAAATGTTTAGGGATATCCCATTGCATCCCTCAGATCACTTCCCATGACTCCCCCTAGCTCACTACCTTGAGAGAAGTCAAACCAAGTTTATCGACATGAAGTTCACTTCAACAGATTTGCATTGATGTATTGGACTATATTCATCATGAGACACCACTTGCGTCTATGTCCTAAAATGATGTACATGAAAGCACCAAACCACTGAACTAGATATTCAAAACATGTATTCAGTGCATATTGAAAATTGCGTGCAACACCTACCATGTGAGTGCAAGATCTTACTTTTGTGAACACAATTTTATTTTCGTGCCAAATAAATTTCACGCAACTACACCCTTTACGTTCATCTTTAAATTTTTCATGAACCTTCATCTTTTCCATGCAGCTTTAACTTTTACATGCAACTTTAACTTTTATGCACAACTCTAACTTTTCCACACACCTCCCTTTTTGCATAACTTTTACGCACCTCAGAACTCATATCATCTATGAGTATTATGCCTTAACGAATGAGGGGGTAACCTCTTATTTATAATTTTCACCAACCCCCACACACAAAACCTAATGTGTTGTGAAAAACCTCTAATTTGACATGAAATTATTTTTGTGCAAGAACCGTTTTCCATCAACAACTTTGGATTTTTCACGCAGCTTGTAACACCCCGAGATTTTATGAAAAATATTATTTTAATTTCATTAATGTCTTATGTTGTATTCTACACCAAGATTACCTTGCGCTATACACAACACAGTATTAGCTTGAAGTATACGCAACACTATTCATGGACCGTGTTACACACAATTTTTATAATAGTTATTCTACGCAACTATGAGTATATATATATATATATATTAAATGTATAAATGAAATATGGTTGGATTCTGTTATAAGAAACAACGAAGGATTCTTTCACAACACGCAACCCTGACTTGGCTTGCATTACACGCAATCACGACCTTCCTCGATAGCGTGTGTTGTACGCAATACCGGGTTTTAATAAACAATGTTATATTATTATAATATTGTCATGAACTAGCCGTTATGAATAGTATTAACTAAATTTTATAACATTATTATTCATCTTACACATTTCTATAACATGGTATAAGAACAAAATAAATTTTTCGGGTGAAATAAGTATTTTTCAAAAAATGCAGTTTTACTGCCTTTTGATGGCGCACCCACATTAAATATATTTTTTGACATGTTTATATGTTAAATTTGACAGAATAATATTCTTCTTTTGAATCAGGTTATAAAAATTTACATTAGATAATGTTTTGATATTTTTCCGATAACTTTCATATTTTAATGAATAGTAAAAACACGCTATATTTTAATTAAAAACAACTTTTTTCATCGTAATATCTTATGTGGTTAAATTATAATATTGAATGGTTTTAAAGTATAAACAGAATATATTTTTACCATTTAATATAATGTATGTCATTAGCATTGATTTTACCTTGAATTCGTAGGTTAAATCAATTCAATCTTTTGCAATGTTTTAAAGAAAAAGCTGTTTTCTTTCGACAACGGGATTAATTTTAATTTAATTTCTGCATCTTTTTTGTATTGAATTTTAAAAAATGGATTCCATATTTGGAATCAGAGGGTCCAAATTATGTTAATAAGCTACTTTTTATTTTTGGGAATTATGAATAGTAACTACAGTAAATTTTATTTACCATAGTTAAAGGTAAATCGGGTAATTAAGGGTAAATATAATATTTTAAAATTACCCTAACAAATGTCAAAATCCTATTGGATGACTAAAAATCGACTCATATCACCTAAGGGTCGGATTAGATTCATTTAATTAAATTTTTTCAATGAAAATAATTTAATATTTATTAAAACCAAAGAATGTGACAACATGTCACTTTCATAAATCTTATAAGTATAATAATTTTAATCTAGTGATAAACTTCATAAAACATCAAACATGAATAGTCTACATAAATATAATGAAATTATCTACATCATAGGAATTTATTTAGAATTTTTAGGGATTAAATAATTATCATTTATTATGACAGAAAGATGATGGAGTAATTGTCTTATTAATGAAATATTGAAAGAATTGATGTTATAAATGCCCAAATAAATGTAACTTGAGACTTTTTATGACTTACACTACTTTTCTAGGTTACTAGGATATATTATTGTTGATTTAATCTACTTGGTTCGAACATATAATTCTGTTATTACTTTCACAAAAATCATATTTCAAATAGTGTCAAAATTGACACAAAATAGTTTTTAAATCAAATATTATATTACTAATTGTTATTTTATTCCTAAAAATCTAAGGTTCGTCCAAATGACTTAGATAAGGATATATATATTAATAATAAACAATTTGGGGTTCGTTTGGCATGTTATAGTAAGTGTATTAACCATATAGTGAAAGAAAACAAAAAGACACGGTAAAAGTTAAATTATTTAACTTAGAGTTAAATCTAATTGATAAGGTTAAATTAATACCCTAAACATGTCTAAATCTTATTGGTTGATAGGATTTCGACCGATCCCCACTTTACCTTAGAAATAAGACCCTTTGGAACCATTATAAACCGATTTTGACTTTAATATAAAATAATATTTTGAGGTATTCCTAAGGTGCCCCTCTCCTCCCTTATAAAAGGGCACCTCCTCCCTCTCCTCCTCACACCAATTTGAGCATTCAATCTCGGCAAACCCCTGCCAAAATATCTTATCCACTTCCCTAGAATAATCCTAGAGGTCCTGGTCTTCTTCAAAAACCAATCTTAGTTCCCTATGTGAAGGATTCAAAGATGCGTTTCAAAGAAGAGGTAATATCCATTAATGATCTTTTCAATTTCTTTCTTCTTCAACTTCTTCTCCTTTAGTTGTTTCATGATAAAGTAATAACATCAGTATTACTTACATACTGATATGTTATTATAAATATGAAACAACCCTAATTCACCTTCTATCCATCCTACGGAAAAATTAAATCACCGCGCGTGCGTAAGTATGGAATACCGTCTCCACGCCGTGGTGTAATCTATTTTCCACCACCACCTTACAAGGATGGTTATAATGGTGTAATGAGTAACTATTTATGATTATTATAAATTAATATTGATACTGAAATAATATATATATACTCCAATACAATTCCACGATCATAGGAACGATATCATCACTCGTGCGTACGTACGGAATACCGTCTCCACGATGTGATGCGACTCGTTCTACATGATCATCATTACATAGTAATTATATAAATGAATTGAATGAATAAATATGATATATGTTACACTAATACCATTCTGGATATAAGGTATCAATAACCTTAAAAGAAGTATAATAATTTTTTCGGCAAAACACGCATAAGAACAAAAGGCAATAAAGACCCGAGTAACAAGTAACAATGAAATATTACTAACAAGAAGCTAAGAATATGACCATATATGATATCATATCAATATTTATGATTCTGGAATAAGTCAATAACATTATTTAAACCATTATACAAGAGCTTCGGACACGTACAAAGAAAATCGGACCTAAGGTAAGGGAAATATCACAATCTAATTTTTATCCGAGATTGTTTATTCGTAAGTATTTACTGGGGTGTATTTTATTATCCAAATCCATGTTTCATCAATATTTAATATTATTTACATCCACCTACAATTTTTTAAATCCATTTTTAACCTTCGGTGAGTTTTTAGTAATATGTATGAAAGGAATCTTTTGTCGTTTTTCGTACGAGGTACTTTTTGACTTTTCTGACAAAAGTACGAAGAATGTTTTTTTAACTTATACGGCATGAATGGATTCTTGAAACATTATTTCCAAGAAGCTTCCTTTACAAGTATTCAAGTTTATTTTTAATCAACTTCTTTTAGTTTAAAATTGTATGACATGTTAAGAAAGGAAAAGTGTTTTTGAAGTAGAAAGGATATTTTCCTCAAGAATGGAGTTCAAGTATTTTATCAAAAATATTTTCCATCTAAGATAATAAAAGGGTTATGTTTTTATCCCTATTATTACATGGATTTGATTATGTTGTGATGGAAATATTTTTATGAATTCCTTTATCTTATATGAATTGTTTTATGATGTCATGTTGTTTAAGAATCCCATTTTTATTACATGGGTTATGCTGTGATGTATGGTTTATGATTATGTGGCACACATAAGAAAGGATTCATTATAAGATGGGTGGGACCTATATCTCCCTCCAATGCATTGGGTAAGGATTTTATATCTCATGAGATAGACAGGGCTGGAACGGTAGGTTATACCGATTCAGTAAAACAGGACTGAAACGAGGGTTACTCGATTCAGAAAGGGACTCTGTCCACTAAGATAGTCTTGGCAATGAGTCTTGACTAACAAGAAATGATTCTCTATGATTATGTGTGAATGCCATAAAGTTTCATGTTTTAAGTTATGATTATTGTGATTACATTTCACTGCCATGATTTATCCCATGTTATGAAATTATGATCTCTTTTACAGGTTAAGATTTCCAAAAGTTATGTGCTTGTGTATACGATGTGATTGATATTTCTTTTGTTTACCCTTACTGAGCATTTGAGCTCACCATTTTATGTTTTCTTTTCCCCAGGATATAAAGAAAGGGTTTAGGTAAAAAAAGGAAGATCTTTATGGGAGATGTTGAAGATCTTTCACCACGATTAGAAGATTATATTCCGAGTTTCCAAAGACACTAAACTATTACGATCCTTGTGTGTGTGTTTTTGTTATGTACTAAGTATTCCGCAAATGTAATGTAATGTCCATGTACGTCAGGCTTCGGGTCGTTATAGTTGGTATCAGAGTAAAGGTTTAGTCAACCTTTGGAAACTAGGATGCGCGAACTTTAGTGATATCCCTAGATATATTTCTAAGGTATGTCTAGGGATGTCCCTAAGGATAAGTATACGTATAGGATATGGTCCTAGAACTATGGTAACGATCTTAGAATTTAACCTAAGATGTTAGATATTAAGGGTACTCCCTCTTTACTATGTTGTTTTCCCTAGCATGATTTTTGCCTCTCACACTATTCATTTTGGGTTTTAGACGATGGCTGGAACCCGAAGGAACCGTGTTGATCAATGCAATGGACAATTCAATGATTGCCCTCCTGACCAAACAAATGTTATGCGAGATGGAGTGTAAAATCTTATTGCTATACTTACACAAGCTATGAATCATTCTGGACTTCCAAATGAGCAGAGAAGGGAACAATATTCTATTGATTCCTTCATGAGGAAACGTCCACCTTCTTTCAATGGGACTTCCAATCCACTTGTTGCTGAACAATGGATCAGTACCACTGAAAATATATTTTCAGTTATTTAATGTTCTGAACATGATAAAGTCATCTTAGCAGTATATCGTTTGGAAGGTGAAGCTGATCAATGGTGTAATATTATCAAGAATACGAGGCCAAGACATGAAATTGAGTCCATGGAATGGGATGAGTTCAAGAACTTGTTTTTCAATAAGTAATTCCCTCGTATTCTTCGAACAAAGATGGAAAAGGAGTTTCTTGAGCTGAAGCAGAAGGATGATGAATCTGTTGGTATATACAAAGCGAATTTTACAAGACATGCAAGGTATGCATCTAGCATTATCATCCAACCTGAAAGTAAAGTTGATCGATTTTTCAGTGGATTAAAACCAAGTCTTCGAAGGACATTAGCTATAAGAGACATCAGTAGCTATGAAGAAATTGTGCGTTGTGCTATCAAAGTAGAAATGGAAGTTGGTGTTACTTATCCATCTCATAGTTTTGACAAGAAACGAAAAATGGAGTTCAAGGAGAAATCTCATAATAATGGTGAAAAGAAGATGAATGTTTCCTTATGCTCAAAGTGTGGAAAGAAGCATGGAGGAGATTGTCTTAAAGGGACTAGAAAATGTTTTAAGTGTGGAAAAGAAGGTCATCGAGTAGCTGAGTGTCGAAGTAATGGAAAAAGGGTTTCTAATGATGTGAACAAAGCAAACACTGCAGAGAACGCACCACCAACACTTCAATGTTTCAAGTGCAGGGAAATGGGGCATTATTCTAATAAATGCCCTAATCCAAGGGTTAGTGATGATCAACAGGAGCAACCACTGAAGGCAAAGGACAAAGGGAATTCACATGCGATCACTATTGGCGATGTTGAATATGACAACGATGTGGTGGAATGATTAAGTATTTATGTAATGGGATTCCAAAATATTGTTGTATCATAAAGTATTGGAATATTTATGTGTTGGTCTAATGTGGTATTAAAAGTGATTGAGATATTTTTGGAAATAAGATGATATGCGCGTAATGAAGGGAAAACGAGAAAACGAAATGTTTAACAGTATTCATGAGCTCATGATTGATATAAGGACTAAGTGATATCATGGTTTGATTATAAAGAATTTTGAGGATTTTGGTATGTGGAAAGTGTTAACATTTAACTGCATTCATGTTTTCACTAAGGTATTCAAGAGAATAAATGATTAAGGACTTTGAATGTTTGGAATCTTATGATATATGGGGATCGACGATGGTGTTAAATCTCTGGTAATCGTTTTCACTATGTTATGAGAGTGGACTGCAGTATTATGGATAAGCTTAAATATTGGAATGGATTATGTTGGACATAAGTTAGTATTGTTTAAGGATAGAAGTTTTTTTTTGATATTATTGATGGGATGTTATAGTAATATAGTTTTAGAAAAAGGACAACCTGCAGGACGGGCGACAGCCCATCGCGTCGGACATGGCTGTGGAAATCGAACCCACAACCGAAGTGCGACTGGCCTTTATCGCCTACCATTGGCCTACAGGAAGTCCCTTTTTAGTCGAAACTAGTTTTATTATATTAAGCAGTATGATATATGAAGTATAAGTCCATTTTAGGAACCATATATGATTAATCTCACTATAGATCGACTTATGTATATAATTTTTGCTAACCTTTTGTTTGAGACAGATGGAATGACCCGTCATTCTATCACATGATCTGGTAACACTTCACGAATAACAAATTCAACTTCATTTATTTCAGAGATGAAGTGGAAATTGTTCAAGGCATGAACAACAGTGAGATTGTACCAAAATAGAGAAAGTATTTATTCTAATTCAAATTTTCAACTTTAGGGAAATGATCTTGAAAACCAAAAATGTTGTCCTAGTGATCTTATACCTGATGAATCAGATGGTACCTTAGATCGTCACAAATTTATGGATTTGTGATTACTGGATTTTCCATAGCCATGTTCTCTACCACTCTCCATAAGAAAATGATGGTTAGATTTCTCTTCCATATCCATATTTTCACCTATGTGGAAACCCAGTGATTAGTTTATTTGGGTAATCGTTACATTTCATACTTTAGTTTTTAAAGCCAAGTTTTGGTATTCCTTTTTACGATGTGGGTTTCTATTAAAGAAACTTTCAAATAGTAAACCATTTATAACCCCGACGAATTTCGAGGGAGAAATTCATTTTAAGGGGGGTAGAATGTAACACCCCGAGATTTTATGAAAAATATTATTTGAATTTCATTAATGTCTTATGTTTTATTCTACACCAAGATTACCTTGCGCTATACGCAACACCGTATTAGCTTGAAGTATACGCAACACTATTCATGGACCGTGTTACACACAATTTTTATAATAGTTATTCTACGCAACATTGAATATATATATATATATTAAATGTATAAATGAAATATGGTTGGATTCTGTTATACGAAACAACGAAGGATTCTTTCACAACACGCAACCCTGACTTGGCTTGCATTACACGCAATCACGACCATCCTCGATAGCGTGTGTTGTACGCAATACCGGGTTTTAATAAACAATGTTATATTATTATAATATTGTCATGAACTAGCCGTTATGAATAGTATTAACTAAATTTTATAACATTATTATTCATCTTACACATTTCTAGAACATGGTATAAGAACAAAATAAATTTTTCGGGTGAAATAAGTATTTTTAAAAAAATGCAGTTTTACCGCCTTTTGATGGCGCACCCACTTTAAATATATTTTTTGACATGTTTATATGTTCAATTTGACAAAATAATATTCTTCTTTTGAATCAGGATGTAAAAATTTACATTAGATAAAGTTTTGATATTTTTCCGATAACTTTCATATTTTAATGAATAGTAAAAACACGCTATATTTTAATTAAAAACATCTTTTTTCATCGTAATATCTTATGTGGTTAAATTATAATATTGAATGGTTTTAAAGTATAAACAGAATATACTTTTACCATTTAATATAATTTATTTCATTAGCATTGATTTTACCTTGAATTCGTAGGTTAAATCAATTCAATCTTTTGCAATGTTTTAAAGAAAAACCCGTTTTCTTTCGACAACGGGATTAATTTTAATTTAATTTCTGCATCTTTTGTGTATTAAATTTTAAAAAATGGATTCCACATTTGGAATCAGAGGGTCCAAATTATGTTAATAGGCTACTTTTTATTTTTGGGAATTATGAATAGTAACTACAGTAAATTTTATTTACCATAGTTAAAGGTAAATCGGGTAATTAAGGGTAAATATAATATTTTAAAATTACCCTAACAAATGCCAAAATCCTATTGGATGACTAAAAATCGACCCATATCACCTAAGGGTCGGATTAGATTCATTTAATTAAATTTTTTCAATGAAAATAATTTAATTATTATTAAAACCAAAGAATGTGACAACATGTCACTTTCTTAAATCTTATAAGTATAATAATTTTAATCTAGTGATAAACTTCATGAAACTTCGAATATGAATAGTCTCCAGAAAGAAAATGAAATTATCTACATCATAGTAATTTATTTAGAATTTTTAGGGATTAAATAATTATCATTTATTATGACAGAAAGATGATGCAGTAATTGTCTTATTAATCAAATATTGACAGAATTGATGTTATAAATGCCCAAATAAATGTAATTTGAGACTTTTTATGACTTACACTAATTTTCTAGGTTACTATGATATATTATTGTTGATTTAATCAACTTTTTTCCAACATATAATTCTGTTATGACTTTCACAAAAATCATATATCAAATAGTGTCAAAATTGACACAAAATAGTATTTAAATCAAATATTATATTACTAATTGTTATTTTATTCTTAAAAATCTAAGGTTCGGCCAAATAACTTAGATAAGGATATATATATTAATAATAAACAATTTGGGGTTCGTTTGGAATGTTATAGTAACTGTATTAACCATATAGTGAAACAAAACAAGAAGACACGGTAAAAGTTAAATTATTTAACTTAGAGTTAAATCTAATTGATAAGGTTAAAATAATACCCTAAACTTGTCTAAATCTTATTGGTTGTTAGGATTTCGACCGATCCCCACTTTACCTTCGAAATAAGACCGTTTGGAACCATTATAAACCGATTTTGACTTTAATATAAAATAATATTTTGAGGTATTCCTAAGGTGCCCCTCTCCTCCCTTATAAAAGGGCACCTCCTCCCTCTCCTCCCCACACCAATTTGTGCATTCATGATCGGCCAAACCCTACCAAAATCTCTTCTCCACTTCCCTAGAATAATCCTAGAGTTACTGGTCTTCTTCAAAGATCAATCTTAGTTCCCTAAGTGAAGGATTCAAAGAGGCGTTTCAAAGAAGAGGTAATATCCATTAACGATCTTTTCAATTTCATTATTCTTCAACTTCTTCTCATTTAGTTGTTTCATTATAAAGTAATAACATCAGTATTACTTACATACTGATATGTTATTATTAATATGAAACAACCCTAATTCACCTTCTATCCATCCTACGGAAAAATGAAATCACCGCGCGTGCGTACGTACGGAATACCGTCTCCACGCCGTGGTGTAATCTATTTTCCACCACCACCTTACAGGGATGGGTATAATGGTGTAATGAGTAACTATTTATGATTATTATAAAGTAATATTGATACTGAAATAATATATATATACTCCAATACAATTCCACGATCATAGGAACGATATCATCACTCGTGCGTACGTACGGAATACCGTCTCCACGATGTGATGCGACTCGTTCTACATGATCATCATTACATAGTAATTATATAAATGAATTGAATGAATTGAATGAATAAATATGATATATGTTACACTAATACCATTCTGTATATAAGTTATCTATAACCTTAAAAGAAGAATAATAATTTATTCGGCAAAACACGCATAAGAACAAAAGGCAATAAAGACCCGAGTAACAAGTAACAATGAAATATTACTAACAAGAAGCTAATAATATGACCATATATGATATCATATCAATATTTATGATTCTGGAATAAGTCAATAACATTATTTAAACCATTATATAGGAGCTTCGGACACGTACAAAGCAAATCAGACCTAAGGTAAGGGAAATATCACAGTCTCATTTTTATCCGAGATAGTTTATTCGTAAGTATTTACTGGGGTGTATTTTATTATCCACATCCATGTGTCATCAATATGTAATATTATTTACATCCACATACAATTGTTTAAATCCATTTTTACCCTTCGGTGAGTTTTTAGTAATATGTATGAAAGGAATATTTTGTCGTTTTTCGTACGAGGTACTTTTTGAATTTTCTGACAAAAGTACGAAGAATGTTTTTTTAACTTATACGGCATGAATGGATTCTTAAAACATTATTTCCAAGAAGCTTCCATTACAAGTATTCAAGTTTATTTTTAATCAACTTCTTTTAGTTTAAAATTGTATGACATGTTAAGAAAGGAAAAGTGTTTTTGAAGTAGAAAGGATATTTTCCTCAAGAATGGAGTTCAAGTATTTTATCAAAATTATTTTCCATCTAAGATAATAAAAGGGTTATGTTTTTATCCCTATTATTACATGGCTTTGATTATGTTGTGATGGAAATATTTTTATGAATTCCTTTATCTTATATGAATTGTTTTATGATGTCATGTTGTTTAAGAATCCCATTTTTATTACATGGGTTACGCTGTGATGTATGGTTTATGATTATGTGGCACACATAAGAAAGGATTCATTATTAGATGGGTGGGACCAATATCCCCCTCCAATGAATTGGGTAAAGATTTTATATCTCATGATATAGACAGGGCTGGAACGGTAGGTTATACCGGTTCAGTGAAACAGGACTGAAACGAGGGTTACTCGATTCAGAAAGGGACTTTGTCCACTAAGATAGTCTTGGCAATGAGTCTTGACTAACAAGAAATGATTCTCTATGATTATGTGTGAATTCCACAAAGTTTCATGTTTTAAGTTATGATTATTGTGATTACATTTCACTTCCATGATTTATCCCATGTTATGAAATTATGATCTCTTTTACAGGTTAAGATTTCCAAAAGTTATGTGCTTGTGTATACGATGTGATTGATATTTATTTTTTTTACCCTAATGAGCATTTGAGCTCACCCTTTTATGTTTTCTTTTCCCCAGGATATAAAGAAAGGGTTTAGGTAAAAAAAGGAAGATCTTTATGGGAGATGTTGAAGATCTTTCACCACGATTAGAAGATTATATTACGAGTTTCCAAAGACACTAAACTATTACGATCCTTGTGTGTGTGTTTTTGTTATGTACTAAGTATTCCGCAAATGTAATGTAATGTCCATGTACGTCAGGATTCGGGTCTCTACACAGCTCATGCCATTGCTATTTTTTTCGAGATTCTGATCCAGAAAAATTCTTTGCGTGCAAGTTTCCATAACATTATCAATCTTGTGCTCAAATTCCTTTTCCAATCACAATTTTCTCCATTTTCTGATTTTCAGGCCCAAGAATTTATCAAACATTGGGAAAAAGGCCACCTTCAATATTGTTGTCCGCTTGAACTATATAATCCATTTCTTGGAAAACATTTTGAACATCCAATGAGGATTGAAAACAAACACAAACCCTAATCCATTTATTTAATAGAATGCTCTTGGTTCCAACATCACTGTGTATCCTATATGGGTAGGAATCCAGATAGACGTAGTTCTTGATGTTCCATGTGGTTTAATTTCATGAGGTGAGGATGAAGGTGGATTGATGTGAATTTATTGGGACATCATGTTCGGGACCAAGGACAGAAAACCGGGAATCACTAGGTATCTCATGGGGATTAGAATCAAACATATGTAGTTCTTGGAGGAAAGTGTAGTTCAATATCATGCAGCAAGGGCACTGATCGTGCAGTTTAATGTCATGCGGTGAGGACTTATTTTATGAATGTTATGGTCTTTAACTCAAAATTATAATATATCCATTGTGTACCTCTATGCCTTTCATGTGAGGGTAAGTACCTATCGTAATTTCTGAGCTCACATGAGATATGACTGGTGTGAGAAACAAGGAGAGGCATGGGTTCCCCTATAGTGTGGAGAAAAAAGAGGGGTATAACATGGGCATGTTTTATGATCCAGTGGCTAGGCCAAGAAATAGGATCATGGTGTCCTAACATATCTCATTGGGAATGAATATCAAGCCGTATTTAGTTTTGAAAAAAATGTGCAATTTAATGTTGTGCGGCAAGGACATCGACCATGCAACTTTACATTTTGTGGAAACCATGATGAGTTGCCCAATTTTAAGGGGATGGGGAGTTTTAGATCTATGCAGTTTTATGAAAGATAGTGAGGACATTGAATGTGTAGTTTAATATATTGTGGTAAGGATGAAATCTATACATTTTAACGTCATGTGGTTCGGACTAAATGTTCCATGCAGTTTAATGTCATGTGGTGAGGATGAAATTTTCCAGGTAGTTTATCATCATGAATCAAGGGCAATTGATGGGGATTAATCTGATGTGGATTCTCTTTTTCATAACATCTATGAAAATTATTTCTTGATAAATCTGACATTGGTGGGTGGTATGACATGATCCCAATCTATAGTGGCCAGTGAATAGGCTCTATTATGATAGAGATTATGTATAATGTAAGGTTCTTACCAAATGGGCTCTAATTTCAGGGGCTTCTTTCCCAGTAACATTGGGGTTTTGAGATCCAAAACTAGTTATATCAGAAGGAATGGGAGGAGGTGATCCTTTTAATTGAAATCTTCTGTAATCCGGTTCTAGAGGGCTTCGAGGTTGTGCAACATGCACAAACTCTTCTCATCTTGTTATTCCAACTCATCCAGCCATTTTCTTGATTGTTCAACATCTAAGAACTATCCAAAAATGTTTATTCAGATTGGGGGTAGCCAGACTGCTATAGGAAACTCTTCCTCGGTTCCATACACCAGTGAGTGTTGTGTATTTTTTGTAGTAGTTCACATAGTGGTATAGTAGGCCCACAAATCATGGATTTGTTTTTATTGAAAAGAATTATTATCATTATTCACCATATTCTAGTATATTTTTTATAAGGTCTTATTGAAACCCTCTATCTATCCATTTTCTGCATCATGACTCAGGATGAGTGATTGGACTCGATGTTGTACTCTTGTTAAAGATTCTTCAACTATATGAAATAGAAGTTATGGCCATTTCCTTTGAGTATTGTGTGAGGGACTCTGAACATGGTGATGATATATGAATTCACAAAGTTGATGATACTCATCATCCTAACTTCCATGAGGGGTATTGCCTATACCCATTTGGAAAAGAATTTCCCAGTAGCATGGATGTACTTAAACAACGTGATGTGGCTAGGGGATATAGTCCCGCAACATTAACCCCTAAACAGAAAATGTATAGGAATATTTATAATTATGAAACAATTCTAGGGGACGATGGATGAAGTTTACATTGATATAGATTACATGAAATTTCTTGGTGAATTCCACATAGTTTTGTATCATGGGTTTCTTGTAATATCCCAACCTTTATATTTTTTGGGATATCCTAGTTCTAGATTGATGGGAACCACAGGAGCCTTCATGGACTTACTCTATGATGATGAGAACTTCTTCTTCTTCTATGCACCTACGGAGGATTCCATCGAAACCACGCATATGGAGTACTGTTTTCGCATTTGGTCCATCCTGTAGAGTGAAGTTTTCTACCTTGTTCCGAATATGTTCCCTTCTAGCATGATCTTTTAGGAGATTCTCATCTTGAAGATATATAATTATGGTTCCTTCCAACTAGGTGTTGTCATTGGTTCATCATGCTCTCGGGTGTTTCTTTTACCATCCCCCCCTTAGTACCACTGAAATGGGCCCTGAGATGGTGGGCCACAAGACCTCTAGAACATTTCCCCAAATTATAGTGTCTTCCGACTAGTAATGGGGTCTTTGGGTAAGTCCATGTGTATATTATGACCTCATAAGATAAGGCATAACATTGCGAAAAACAATATATACAAGTAGGGAAAGTATAAATAGTAACCAGACATTAGTAGATTGTTGCATAAGCAGATAAATGACCTAGGAAAATAATTAATAATTGTGTTAGATGAATATTCATAATAGATACTAGGATTATGTCAATTTATGATGCTAAAAGTAAATAAGTAAATGTTCAGGGTTACAATGTAAAAGAATAGGTTATATTCTCAAAAAACTACCAAAATACCAAATAAAAATAGGGATATGGAATATCGATCAAGGATTGGTCCACTACCCCCAAACTCTATCCGAAAAAGAAAATCAATCATGTATCGGAAGCAGAACTCTTCCCTGAATCCATACATGTGAACATAATGTCTACTTGGGTGCCAACCGGTGCCCAAGCAGGGAGTGAGATACAATCTCATTAGGTCGGCACCCACGATGTCTAGACCATTCAATTTCAGGATGTATATTTATTTAAGTGTTCAATATATAAAATAAATTAAATAAAAATAAATAAATAAAAATAATTGTAAGTTGGTCTAGGTTCCCAGGAAGACACCCGACCCATACCAACTACTTCATCCTAAGCCAGATGTCTGAATAAGATACATAGGTAAGTAAAATATATATATTTATCTAGGATAGAGTAATATTAGAGACCAAAGAATTGTAATACACCCAAACTTGTGCTTTTGATTGGTTTCTATTTCAGATTTTTGAACCAGGTGCACTAAAGGTGTAGGAGAGGTATCACAAAGGATCATAAAACTCTATGAAGTATCAATAAAAACACCTCTTGTATTTATGTTAAAATTGTAAATTTTAGAGGTGGATATTGAGCTCATCTTGAAGGTATCACTACAGTACATCCAATCAATTATATCTAATGCCACAAGCCCATCCAAGTTGATACTTTGCAATGTCCAAGTATCACTCATTGATGTTAACTAAGAGTTGCCTCAGGTATCGCACATAAGGGACTGTGTATCCGTTGAGTCTTAGAGAAGCCATTTTTCCAATGTATCCATCCTTGTTTGCCCCTTATGGAATCAGTTTAACCAATTAGTATAGTAAAAAGCCTACGAAAATACCTTTCCTTGCAAGCCTAAAACATTACATTCCTGATACGTTGTGTTGTGACCTATTGAGCACATAGATTCCAATTTTTGGTTCTTAATACATGACCCACATTCTCTCCCTAGCCCGAGTTTATTTAAAACAACAATATATGAATATATATATATATATCACCTAGCATCATTCAGGATTGAAACCATCTAATTAAACCTTTAATGAAACACTTACCAATTACTCAATCCCAACAGTCATGACTATTATTATTAACACAAAATTAAACAGAATTAGAACTTATATGTGAAAGAAGAGGAAAAAAATTATAATGGTGAAACACGATAATTATTAGAAATAAGATTATTTAGGCAAAATCTTCAAGGAAAATCTAATTCATGGTTTCTGATTCAACCTAAAAACATTATTCAATTCAAAACCTCAACCTAAATTTATTACACGTGCACATGTAATTGACAATTTAAAGGATAACGATAATGTTAACTAGTCCCATTATGTCATCACATCCAATGGGGTGTCCAACGGAATCCAATAAACCTAGTAAGGGGTTCACCCTAAACAAAGGACACAATGATTAAGGCCAAACAATTTAATTAAATTATTATGGATTACTTTAAATTTCTCTGTAAGCACTGATGAGTGGCACAATGGTGAAAAATAACTAAACAAACTATGTCAGAATAAAGATCATAGAATCCCATCCTCATCGTTGTAGTATATCACATGCCTCATAGAAACCATTTATTTGACCTAAAACAGAAGAAATCATACAATTTTAGAAAATCCCCAATTTCGGGTAAAAACCTCACGCGATATATTTCACAATGGATAGTGGATGAAACTCAATGATTCTTTGTTTGGAATATTATCATTACCAAGAGCTTCACTATGCTTATAAGGTCATCAAATATGGATAAGAGATAGAGGTGTAGCGTGCTTCCGAAGTGGATGAAGGCGGAGGCACATCACCTGGAGAGTGGGGGGGTGTGCTGAACAAGGTGGTAGAGGGATTGAAGATAGGAGGAGAGAAAAAAAATAAGTAAATAAAGGAAAAAAAGATAATTTAAAATAAATTAAAATAATATAAATTAATAGGTAAGGATGAAGGAAAAAATACTTATAAAAATGGGTTAATCCCATTTTAATATTTTTATTTTTCTCTAACCGCATTTATTTTATTATTTATTTTTACCCATTTTTCATTTATTTTAATTTATTTAAAATAATTTTTTTTCCTTTTTAATCCTATTAAATATTTTTAACCGGAAACATTGTGCTGGGGTGTGGTGTATTATTTTACTTAAATCCCACACACCCATTTAAATAAATTAATAGCTACTTGGGAAACAGAATAGGTCGTGCAAGAACAAGACTTGGGTTGCTTTAAGGAAGAGAACTTTAAATAAAATATTATGAACCTTGGTTAATGTCAGGATGTTACAACCACCCTCCTTAAGGAAACATATCCTATAGATTCCCCTTTTAGGGTAGGGGAACATTGTCTGAGAAATGATCCATCCACTCTCAAGACTCATCTTGAATCTGTCTGTGATTACAAAACCCATACACTATAAGAAATAACCTACCCTGGAGACCCTTCATCCTATAGTCAATGATCCAAATTGTATGCTCTTCGAAGGATGAATACGCCTCAAGCACAATGTCTCCAAGACTAAATGAATGAGATAGGTCTGGATGATACTATTGAAGCTAAGAGATGTGGAAGACATCATCTCTAGAACTATACATATGAGGTAACAGCAATCAATAGGCCACCATACCAAATCTCTCCACTCTCTCAAATGACCCGACATATCTTATAGATAACTTTCCCTATCTCTTGACTCTATTATAACCACATCTCAGTGAAGCATGTAGGAAGACCCAATGTCCCACCTCAAACTCCATGGGTTTATAATGATGATCAATATAATACTTCTACCTGACTGAGATGTATCTATGTCCTTATAAATCAGCTGGACATGCTTGAAAGTATCATGAATGATATGAGGACCTATAAGTTTTGTCTCACTTGCTTCGAGCCAACATAGAGGTGAACATCGCGGTCTACCATAGAGGGCTCTATATAAAGCCATTTAAAATTTTTCCCTAAACGTTGTTATTATAGGAAAACTAAACGTGAGGAAAATGTTGCTCCCAAGAACCTTCAAACACAAGGACACATTCCCATAACATATATTATAACAGCTGAATGGTCCTCTTGGAATTATCATCCACCGGGGGGTGATATGAACTACTCAAAAGAACCCATGAACCTATTTCCTTCTACTACCCTTGACAGAATATTGATATGAAATTAGAGTCTAGGTAAAACAAGATAGAACAGGGATTTCCATGAAGTCAAACTATCTCTTGAATATAAATCATCGCCAATTCATAAATAAAGAAGATCTCCCAGATAGGTAGAAAATGAGTGATTCGTGTTAACCTATCAATGATCACCCATATTGCATCACTATATTGAGGAGATCTCGAGATCCTATAATGAAATCCTTAGTGAAGTTGTTCCATTTCCAATTATTAATGGACAGAGGTTGTTGGGCTCTAGTAGGTTGTTGGTTCTCTACCTTCACCTACTGATAGTTGGAGCACCGAGTAATGAAATCTAGTATTTTCTTCATTATACATGGCCATTAGTACAGATAATGCATTTACCTTTACATATTATAATGTTTTGAATGAACTACCCAAATAGGGGAATGGAATTCCATCATCTTCTCTTCTCTAATATCAAAAGGGATCCATAATTAGCCACGATAGAGCAGAGTTTCACTACTATCAGCAACCCAACTAGGGGGAGGGTTCTCTACTGTGAAACTTTCCCTCAAAATGATCCCCTATGGATTAGATAACTATCACATGAGTACTTTCTCTAGATGATAGGATGTCACTACAAAAACTTCTTAACTAGTTGTTTGCTCTATTCCAAAATCTCTAGTTTCATCTACGAAAACAAATTCATCAACTTCCACTCAATGCTGGCAGCCTAGGTGGGTTATGTCTTCATTTTGTGACTCAAAGAATTATCCACGAAATTTCCATCTATAGAGGTATACAGAAGACAAATGTTGAATGAAATCCACGATTCAACCCACCCATGTTTCCTTAAGTTTAAGTCCCACTATGTATAGATATATTTAATGTTTTATGCTCCATTTAAATTATGAAACTTTTTTCGGAAGAGTAGTGTCTTCAACAGTGTAAATCATGGACCAAATCATCCAATTTGAGATAATGTAAAGGATTGTTATGATCATAAGGCCTTATATAGAAGGATACATAAGCCACGAATTGATCACCCTACATTAGAACTACACCCAATATGACTTTTGAATCATCAAAATAAATAGTGTAACATTTTCCTAGCTCAAAAAAATCAGGATCAGAACTTTAGGGTGTCTTCCCATTAACTCCTAAATATCTTTCTTGAAAATGTATGACTAGATGAACTGCACACCCTTCTTATTCGGGGCTGTAAGAAGCACTTATAAGTTGGATAAATCATAGATGAAATGTTTATAATATCCATCCATCCCTTAGAATCTATGTATGTCAAACACATTCTTGTGATTCTCCCAGTAAACTATAGTGCTCAAATTTTATATGTCAATTGATAAGGCTGCCTAAAATATGAAATGACCCAATAAGTGAACATTGTCAATACAATAGTGGAATTTATTAAGATTCACGTATTTATATTGATATCTTAGTGTACTTAGAAAGATCGCAAGATGGGTTGCATGGTTGTGTCTAGAGCGCGAATACACCAAGATGTCATCTGAAAAGACTACCAAAATGGAATTAATGTATGGGTGGAGAAACCAATTCATCAGATCCAGGAAACCAACTATCACGTTCACTAGACTGAATGGTATAACTAAGAACTTATAAAATACATAACTTATTTTCAAATATGTACATGGTATATATGATGTTATCACATACACCTAATGATAGGCTGACCTCAAATCAATATTGGAGAAAACAGTTTATTCTCAGAGCAGGTAAAAGAGGTTGTCTATGTGATCTAATGTATATCGATTCTATAACATGAGCCCATTGAGTCTATTTTAATCCATACACAATAAGAGGGAACCATACTCCTTCTTGATTAAAAGGACTAGTAAACCCCAAAAATATGGGCTAAGTCTAATGAAACCAATTGCCTCAAAATCTTCTAGATACTTCTTGATTTCATTTATCTCTATTGGTGCCATCATATATAGAGTAATGGACACTATTATGACACCTAACAGTAGCCCAATTGTGAACATAACTTCCCTCACATGAGGTAACCCATAAATAATCCTCATGAAATACATCCCTAAAACGGTCCACAATGGGAGGGAAATATACTAACTTCGGGCCCTGATCACTCATAAAGAGACTTTCTAGATGACTTGTCACTATACCCATCCTAGAACTCTTAGGTCTAGGTTGGTCTGCCTAGATATCCCATTATACATTGTGTATATACATTCTTCCCTCAGATTTAGTGAATGACACTAGACGATGATAGTAATCCACTTGGGCATGATAAATAATGATCTAGTCCATACCAAGAATGACATCAATTCCATTAATCATGAGGAATAAGAAATTCCATAAGAAACCGTACCCACCTATCTCAAGGTTGAACTCCTAGCACTAGCGTATGCCCTCTTATCAGACCCCCAAAGGAGTGTCTAGAGATGTAACACAATAGAAGTAATTGGGGGTAAAACCCAAACTCTATATAGTTACAGCAGATATGAAAGAGTGTGAAGCACCAATATCAAAAATGTCAGAAACTAATGTAAAGGATACAAGGATAGTACCTCTAACAGTAGAGGGCCCTAGACTCTTCTTTACTAATGTTGGATGAACTGCATACATATGGCCTAATCCTTGGGCCTGATGTGCCACTTGACTAGTCTGAGTAGGTCCAATCCGCTGACATTGGTGTTCAAGAACATGGTTTCCTCGGTCATGACATCCATTGCACAACTTGATTTACCGGTGGAACCATACTCCTAGATTGATGTGGAGTCATAGATCAGATACCTAATGGAGGTGTTGGCATGGATCCTCATACACTAGAAGATGAAGGAAAATTATGACAGAAATGCTGATGGTGACCCATCTAGCTGCAAGCTCAAAACTCCATCGGGTTCCTCGTGTATTAGGGTTTCTTATGGATGATTCTACTACACTGATGAAATGGGATTTTGTTATCAGTATCTGTCATTTGGAAACAATTTACCAAATTTGAACACTCAAAACGACACTTCTAACTGCCCAAAGAACCATTACCCTACTTTAGAACTGAACTGCCATGGCTCAGAGGATCGTCTTCCCTGTGATTTTGTTCTCTAATGAGGGCCTGATTCATGATCCTAGTAATGGTCAAAAAATGAATGATGTTCACCTATGAGTAGATAGGATATCTCATCCCATCCTCAAAACCTCTCATAGTCATTTTTTCATCACCTATCAATGATGAAGAAACTGTTGGTGCCTAGTGATATGTGTAGAATACTCTCACACTAGCATATATCCTTGTTGAATATATAATAATTCTCTAGAATGATATTCTCTCAGAGTCTTCAGGAATAAGTTTTCATCGAAAAATGTCTGTAATTCATCTAAGAACATGTATATGGGTTACTTTGCCTATGAAATGACATCCCATCAATGCATGGTAGAGTCACGAAGCATAAAGAAAAAATTGTAACCCTAGTCTCGAGAGAAGAATCAAGATGATTGAAGATGGATTTCATGGATCATGTTCACAAATCTATAGAATTGAGACCACCATCCCATAGGAATGAGGGATGATTGTGTCACTGAAAGTCCCACGTAAGATTTCCCATAGTCAAGGAATTCGTGGCAAAACTCGTAAATAACCATATAAACTTGAGAAGATTAACCCTGAACCAGGTGTCAATGCCCAAAGGAAGATTAAGATGAGGTTCCATATGAGGCACTATAAGATTCATGGAAAGTGGTTCTACAGGAATCACTACAGTTGGTTTTATACCCACTAACTCTGTAATGTGCTCATCACTACTCTCCTAGGGTACGACGCGAAGATGTCACGGTGGCACTACTCTACACTTTCCAAACGCTCATATTAGACTATATTCTATTATAGAAGATGTAAAAAAGTAAAGGAGTAGTTGTAACACCCTGATAGTTTATGAGAAGTATATTTTTTATGTCTTATGTTATACGCAACATCAAAGGAATCTTTCATGACACACGACACTTGCTTGGCTTGCGTTATAGGCAAGAGCCACCTTCCACGATAGCGTGTGTTGTATGCAATATCGAGTTTCACTAAACAACAATATACTATTAAATAATTATATAAACTAGCTGTTATGAATAGTAATACCAACTTTTTGAAATTTTATATGTCTTATCATTCAAAATGGGCTTCATTTTTGGATTCGGAATATCGAAATTATCCTAGGGTGAATTTTTGGTATTTTTCTGAAAACTTTCAATTTTTGTTGAATAGTGAAAAACACTGAGTTATTGGTTAAAACCAAATTTTTATTTAAATAATCATTTTTTTATTTAAATTTATTTTAGGTCAAAATAGATACATAATACCTATATTAGATCAGTGTAATTCATTGGAGTAATTTCATAATAATATAGATACATAAAAGTTTTATTGAACTTTTTACCGTCTTTTACCCACCTCCTAGGAGCATTTGCAATTGTACATAAAACATAATTTAACAGCTTCTGTAAGTTGAACATAGAAAATCCAAGAGACACATTTAATATCAAGGAGTAAATTGTGGTTTAAAAAGATAAAAATAATTTTTGTTTAATAGTAACTTTTTTCTTTTTTTTACCACGGGTAATAGTAAATAGGGTAATTAAGGGTAAAAATGATATTATTATAACCCTAAAACTTGTCCTAATTATATTGGAGAAGTTTAATTCGAACAAAGAAAACCTTAGGAATAATATATGACCATTTATGTCAACTTGGATTAGATTAGGATACTTATTATTATTTTATTTAAAGAAGAGTTAAAAGAGTTAAAAACAATGTTTAATAAATAAAACATTTTTAATATAGGGTTATACATAAGATAAATTAGACTATAATAATTAATTAGAAAGATAAAAAGATTTCCTACATAATTTTATTTTATTTATAAATTTTGGACATTAAATAATTTAATTAATTTATGGTACAATGCTGATGCAGTAATTACCTTATTAAAGAAATATTAACATAAAGTATATTATAAATACCCAAATAAATGTAAATTGAGACATTTTATAAATTAAACTAATTTTATAGGTTAATATTACATATTAGTATTGATTTAATTAACTTTTTTCAAACTAATCATGCTGTTATAATTTTCAAAAAAATCAATTACCAAATAGTGTCAAAATTCACAAAAAATAGTTTTAAAAAAAAGTATTATATTATTAACTATTATATTATTTTTAAAAATATATGGTTCTGAAAAATGACTTAAATAATGTTATATATATTAATAATGAACTACTTGGGGTTATTTTTTCTTGTTATAGTACGTTTATTTACCATATAGTGTAAGAAAACAAGAAGACACGGTAAAAGTCAAATTATTTAACTTTGAGTTAAATCTAAATGATAAGGTTTAAATAGTAACCTAAACTTGTCTGAAAACTATTGGTTGAGAGTATTTCTACCCATACCTACCTTATCTTTGAAATAAATCAATTCAGAGATATTAAAAACCGAATATGACTTTATTATAAAATAATATTTTAGGTTTTTTCTAAGGTGCCCCACTCCTCCATTATAAAAGGGAACCTCCTCCCTCTCCTCCTCACACAATTTAGATCCTTCAAGCTCAGAAAACCCCTGCCCATTTCCTTTATCAACTTCCCTATAAACATACTAGGGGTCTTGGTCTTCTTCAATGACCGATTTTAGTTCCCTAAGAGGAGGTTTCAAAGAGGCGTGTCGAAGAAGAGGTAATATTCGTTACCGATTCTTTCAAAATTATTTCTTCTTATACTTACTCTTATTTAGTTGTTTCATTATGAAGTAATAACATAAGTATCACTCATATACATATATTTTATTATAAATATTAAACAACCCTATTTCACCTTCTATCCATCCTATGGAAAACGAAATCAACGCGCGTGCATACGTACGGAATACCATCTCCACTTCGTGGTCTAATCTATTTTCCACTACCTCCTTACTTTGATTGGTATAATGGTATGAATAATAACTATATAAGATTATTGTAAAGTGATATTGATTCTATAATAGTATATAGATACTTAAATACAATCCCACTATCATGGAAACGATATCATCGCTCGTGCGTACGTACGGCCTACCGTCTCCATGATGTGATGCGACTCGTTCTACGTGATCTTCATTGAATAATGATTATATAAATGAATTGAATGAATAAATATGATATATATTACAATAATACCATTCTTTAAATTAGATATCTATAACATAAAAATAAAAATAAGAATTTATTCGACAAAACATGCATAGGAACATAAAGACATGAACACCCGAATAACAAGTAGCAATAAAATATTATTAATAAGAAGATAATAATATGACCATATATGATATAATAAAAATTAATATGATTTTTTAATAAGTCAATGACATTAATTAAATCATTATACATGAGATTTGGATACATATAAAGAAAATCAGACCTATGTTAAGGGAAAATCTCACAATCTCATTTTTATCCGAGATTGTGTATACTTTAGAATTTACTAGGGAATATTTATCATCCACATCAATGTTTCCCCAATATTTAATGTTATTTCTATCCTCATACAATTGTTTAAATCCAATTTTACCCATTGGTGAGTTTTTAGTAAATGATATGAAAGAAATCTTTTGTCGTTTTTAGTACGAGGTACTTTTTGACTTTTCCGGCCAAAGTATGAGAAGAATGTTTTTCTAACTTATATGGTATGAATTCATTTTTATGATTTCATAGAACATTAATTACATGAAGATTACTTTAAATGTTTTCAAGTTTATTTTTAATCAACTTATTTTAGTTTAAAATTGTATGACATGTTAAGAAAGAAAAATGTTTTTGAAGTAGAAAGGATATTTTCCTCAAGAATGGAGTTCAAGTGTTTTATCAAAATTATTTTATATATAAGATAATACGGGGTTATATTTCTATACATATTTTTACATTAATTTGATTATGTTATGATGGAATTAATTTTCTTATGTCCCTTTATCTTATATGGATTAGGTTATGATGGCATGATGTTTAAGAATCCCATTTTTATTACATGGGTTATGCTATGATTTATGAATTTGTGCCACACATAAGAATGGTTTCATTATGAGATGGGTGGGACCTATATATACCTACAATGCATTGGGTAAATATTTATATCTCATGAGATATACATGGCTGGAACGGAAATTTAATCTGGTTCAGTGATACAGGACTAGAACGAGGAGTGAATGTAGAGACCCGAAGCATGATGTACATGGACATTAAATTACTTTTTCTGAATACATAATACACAACAAAAAATAGACACACAAGGACCGTAATAGGTTAGTGTCTTTGGAAACTTGGAACGTAATCTTCTAATCGTGGTGAAAGATCTTCAACATATCCCATAAAGATCTTCCACTTTTTTTCTTACCTAAAACCATTCTTTATATCCTAGGGAAAAGAAAATATATAAAGGGTAAGCTCAAATGCTCAGTATGTGTAAGAATGTATAAAATAAAACAAATCATATAAATTTGATCTTAAAAACATGAACATAATGTTTAAAAATAAAAATCTTGAGCAATGACATAAAACATGGAACTACGTAAGGCATAGACATAAAGAAACATTAAACATGATAAAATAGCATGGGAGTAAAACATGTAACTGTGGAAACCATTAAGCACATGTTATGATTTCCATAGTAGCCATGGCATTGCTTCCAAGACCATCTTAGTGGACAAAGTCCGTTTCGGAATCGATTTCACTCCTCGTTCCATTCATGTATTATTGAACTGGTTTAACTTGCCGTTCCAGCCATGTCTATCTCATGAGATATAAATCTTTACCCAATTCATTGAAGGGAGATATAGGTCCCACCCATCTCATAATGAAATCATTCTTACTTGTGCCATAATATAAACATAAATCATTCATCATAACCCATAGAATAAAAATGGGTTTCATAAACATCATCCCATCATAACATAATCCACATAAAACAAATGGATATCATTTAATCATAAGAAAAGTGAAACCATGTAAATCATGGAGTCATTATACATGAAACATACAAATATGAAATAATTTCATCTTAGATGGAAAATGGTTTTCATAAAACACTTGAAATGAATTCTTGAGGAAAATATCCTTTCTTCTTCAAAATCATTTTCTTTTCACAAAATTTCATCCAATTTTAATGGAAAATGATTTTTTTGAAAATAGTAATGAAATATTTTGGAGGAATATTCATGAAAATAAGTCTTTATAAATCCATAAAAATCTGTTTGTTCCGTATAAGTTAAAAAAACATTCCTCTCGTACTTTTTCCAGAGAAGTCAAAAAGTACCTCGTAAAAGAAAGATTCCTTCCATATGATGTGGTAAAAGTATAAAAGGGTAAAAATGACTTTAAACATACATGTAAGAAAATTAAACATTTTATGAAAACATTTTTAGAACATATAGACATGGATAATAATCATAACCCCAGTAAATACTTACGAACAAACAATCTCGGATAAGAATGAGATTGGAATAATTAACCATTACCTTAGGTCTGATATGCTTCATACGTATCAGAACCTTCTATATAATGATTTAAATAATGTAATTGACTTATTATAGAATCATATTCATTGTTATGATATCATATATGTTTCACTTATGACTTTATATTACCCGTTATTTTGTAAGTTCCATGTTAAAGTAGCGTTTTGTGTAAAATCGTTTTATTTGTCGGATGTGTTTTACTTGTAATTATTCATATGATTACTTAGATAATGATTACTTAATTACAGAATATAACACATGATTTATATATAATATATATTCAGAATATACATATATATAATAGATCTGTAAATGGAAAGAAATACGCCATTCATGGAGACGGTAGGTCGTACGTACGCATTAACGCTGTTTTCGTTTCCTTATTGAATTGAATGGAATTAAGTAGATGACTTACATATATATAAATAAATCCAGTATCATTATTATGTCATATATTTCATGATTAAATATTATATATACTTTATAATAATTCATGACTGGTTAATCATTGAGAATGAATCTCATCGCGTCGTGGAGACGGTAGTCCGTAGGTACGCACGAGCGATGATATCATTCCGATGATCGTGGAATTGTATTGAAGTGTATGTATAATATTTAAGAATCAATATCACTTTACAATAATCATATATAGTCATTATTTACACCATTATACACATCCAAGTAAGGTGGTGGTGGAAAATAGATTACACCACGGCGTGGAGACGGTATTCTGTACGTACGCATGCGTGATGATTTCATTTTCCGTAGGATGGATAGATGATGAAATAGGGTTGTTTCATACTTATAATGACATATCCATATATGAGTGATACTGATGTTATTACATCATAATGAAACAACTAATGAAGAATAAGTGGAAGAAGAAATAAAGTTGAAAGAATCGGTAATGGACATTACCTCTTCTTTGAAGCGCCTCTTTGAGACCTCCTCTTAGGGAACTAAAATTGGACTTTGAAGAGGACCAGGACCTCTAGGATGTTACTAGGGAAGTGGATAAGATAATTTGGCAGGGGTTGTCCGAGCTTCAAGGCTCAATGTGGTGTGAGGAAGAGACGGAGGAGGTGTCCTTTTATAAGGGAGGAGAGGGGCACCTTTGAAAATATAAGAAATATTAGTTTATATTAAATCCCAACCCCACATAAAGACTTCCAAAAATGACTCAATTCGAAGATTAGATGATATAATGTTTTAATCTCATCAACCAATAAAATTTATACATGTAGGGACTTTATTTTAAACATTATCAACTTGATTTATTCTTATTTAATCAATTTTATTTTATTTGTGGTAATAACATTCTAAATTTTAAATTATAACAAATATTTTCTTATTTGTTTTGAATTGTCCATAATTGGATACTTTATAAAATTTTAGACCACATACATTTAAATTTATAATTTTTAAACATTTTTGTGATTTTTAAACAATTTTATAATATGTTATTTTTATAAAATAACAATAGTGTCAATTTTGACACTATTCATTTATTTGAATTTAAATAAAAAATATACAAAAGATATGTTCTAAATAAAAGATTTAATAGATTCATAACATGTCATATTTATCTATAAAATTAGTGTAGAACATTAAATAGTTAATATAATATTTATTTTATTATTTTTAAAACCATTTATTTGGTTTATCTATTAATAAAATAATTACTACAACATTTTTGAATAATTATTTAATATACTTATTTTTGCATAAAAATTAAAACTAAAATACTATGAGGAAGATAAATATATTAAATTTCACAATAATACTTTCACTAGAATTTATCATCTTAAAATAACAATATTTAAATTTTTGTATTTATTAAATTATGAAGGTGACAACTTTGGAATCATTTAAAATAAAATAATATAAGTGTAATAATTGCCTTTATAAGGATTCAAATGGTCAACAATTAGGCCAGTGGATGATTAGGGTATATATATACACTAATAATAAGTTTTGTGCAGTATTTGGTCCTTTTTATATGTATTAATATTTCAATGAAAACTATATTTTTTATTTTTCACTAAATACATAATTCCTGCATCATTAATGTATAAGATAATAAGGTAGTTAAATAACTCTTAAAAATTAAAAATAAATTACCATGATAAATAAAAACATTTTATCTTTCAAATTAGTCTTTATGACCGAATTTATATACTGTATAAACTTATATTAAAAATACTTTAATTATTAAAGTTGAGTGAGACGTATTTCACTTTCCATTATATAAAATAAACTAAATGTCTTAATCACCTCCATGTGGGTTCTAATGGATTCCATTTCGACCCAAATAGGACTTAAGACAAATTATAATCATCCAATTGTATTAATACAAGTATTAGTATTATTTTATAATATTATATTTACCCTTAATTACCCAATTTACCTTTTACTATGGTAAATAAAATTTACTGTTGTTACTATTCATAAATTCCAAAAATAAAAAGTAGTCTATTAATATAATTTGGACCCACTGATTCGAAATATGGAATCCATTTTTCCCAATTCTATACACTGAAGTTGCAGAAATTAAATTAAAATTAATCCCGTTGTCGAAAGAAAACGAGTTTTTGTTTAAAACATTGCAAAAGATTGAATTTATTTAACCTACGAATTCAATGTAAAATCAATGTTAATGACATAATTTATATTTAATGGTAAAAATAAATTCTATTTATACTTTAAAACCATTAAATATTATAATTTAACCACATAAGTTATTACGATGAAAAAAGTTGTTTTTAATGAAAATATAGCGTCTTTTTACTATTCATTAAAATATGAAAGTTATCAGAATAAAATGAAAAATTTATCCAAAGTAAAATTTTATATCCTGATTCCAAAGAATAATTTTATTTTGTAAAATTGAACTTATAAAAATTTCAAAAACTAGATTTAATGTGGGTGCGCCATCAAAAGGCGGTAAAACAACATTTTTTTAAAAATAATTAGTTTATACAAAAAATCTATTTTGTTCTTATAACATGTTCTAGAAAAATTTTAAGATGAATAATAATGTTACAAAATTAAAAATTTAGTTAATACTATTCATAAGAGCTAGTTCATAATAATAATATAATAATATATCATTGTTTAGTAAACCCGGTATTGCGTACAACACACGTTATCGTGGAAGGTCGCGATTGCGTGTAATGCAAGCCAAGTCAGGGATGCGTGTTGTGCAAGATCCTTTTGGTGTAGCATACAACACAAGACATTAATTAAATTAAAAAGAATATTCTCCCTAAAATCTCAGGGTGTTACATTCTACCCCCCTTAAAATGAATTTCTCCCTCAAAATTCGTTGGGGTTATAAATGGTTTATTACTCGAATGTTTCTTTAATAGAAACTCACATCGTAAAAAGGAATACCAAAACATGGCTTTAAAAACTAAAGTATGAAATGTAACGGTCACCCAAATTAACTAATCACTCGGTTTCCACGTAGGAGAACATATGTGAAATTATGGATATGGAAGATAAATCTAACCATCATGTTCTGATGGAGAGTGGTAGAGAACATGGCTATGAAAAATCCAACAATCACAAATCCATAAATTTGTGATGATCTAGGGTACCATCTGATTCATCGGTTATAATGGCACTAGGAAAAAAATTTGGTTTTCAAGATCATTTCCCTAAAGTTGAAGAATTTGAATTAGAATAAATACTTACTTCATTTTGGTACAATCTCACTTTTGTTCGTGATTTGAAAAATTTCCACTTCATATCTTAATGAAATGAAGTTGAATTTGTTATTCGTGAAGTGTTAACAGATCATGTGATAGAATGATGGTTCATTCAATCTGTTTCAAAAAAAAAAGGATAGAAAATGTTATCAATTATACATAAGTCCATCAATGGTGAGGTTAATCGTATATGATTCCAAAAATGATCTTATACTTCATATATCATACCGCTTAATAAAATAAAAACAGTTTCTACTAACCAGGGACTTCTTGTAGGTCAGTGGTATGCGATAAGGTCCAATCTCACTTTAGTTGTGGGTTCGATTCCCACAGCCTTGTCTGAAGCGATGGGTTGTCGCCCATCATACAAGTTGTCCTTTTTCTAAAACTACATTACTATAACATCCCATCAATAATATCGAAAAAAAACTTATATCCTTAAACAATACTAACTTATGTCCAACATAATCCATTCCAATCTTTAGGCTTATCCATAATACTGTAGTCCACTCTCATAATATAGTGAAAACGATTACTAGATATTTCATATAACAAAGATGTTAATACCATCATTGATCCCCATATATCATAAGATATGTCTTGTTGGTCACATTCCAAACATTCGAAGGCCTTTATCCTGTATTCTCTTGAAAAATGAATACCCATTGAATCTTAGTGAAAACATGAGTGCTGTCAAAAGTTAACTCCTTCCACATACAAAAACCCCAAAATTCTATACACTCAAACCATGATATAATTATTTCCTTATATCAGTCATGAGCTCATGAATACTTTCAAACATTTTATTTATTCCTTATCCCTTCATTATGCGCATATCATCTTCTTTCCAAAAATATCTCAGTCACTTCCCATGGTTACCGGTACCATAAAATTATTGAAAACCACAATAGACCAATACATAAATATTCCAATATTCCACGATACTATACACAACATTATTTTGTAATCCCATTACATAAACACTTAATAATTCCACCACATCATTGTCATATTCAACATCACCAATAGTGATCGCACGTGATTTCCCTTTGTCCTTTGCCTTAAGTGGTTGCTCATGTCAATCATCATTAATCCTTGGATTAGGGCATTGATTATCATAATGTCCCATTTTATTGCACTTGAACCATTGAAGTGTTAGTGGTGCGTTCTTTGTAGTCTTTTCTTTATTCACACCATTAGCAACCCTTTTTCCATTACTTCGACACTAAACTGCTCGATGACCTTCTTTTCCACACTTAAAACATTTTCTAGTCCTTTTAAGACAAAACTTTTTCCACCATGCTTCTTTCCACATTTTGAGCATAAGGAAACATTCATCTTCTTTTCACCATTATTCTGAGATTTCTCCTTGAACTCCATCTTTCGTTTCTTGTAAAAACCATGAGATAGATATGTAACATCAACTTACATTTCTACATTGATAGAACAACGCACAATTTCTTCATAGCTATTGAATTCTCTTATAGATAATGCCCTTCGAAGATTTGGTTTTAAGCCACTGAAGAATCGATCAACTTTACATTCAGGTTGGATTATAAAGCCAGATGCATACCTTGAAAGCCTTGTAAAATTTTCTTCGTATATGCCAACAGATTCAACATCCTTTTGCTTTAGTTCAAGAAACTTCTTCTCCATCTTTGTTCGAAGAATATGAGGTAAGTACTTATTGAAAAATAAGTTCTTGAACTCATCCCATTCCATGGACTTAATTTCATCTCTTGGCCTCATATTCTTGATAAGATTCCACTATTGATCATCATCACCTTCCAAATGATATACTACTAATATGACTTTATCATGTTCAGAACATTGAAGAACTGAAAATATCTTTTCAGTGGAACTGATCCATTTTTCAGCAACAAGTGGATCAGAAGACCCACTGAAAAAGGTGGATGTTTCCTCATGAAGGACTCAATAGAATATTGTTCCCTTCTCTTCTCATTTGGAAGTCCAGAATGATTCATAGCTTGTGTAAGTATAGAAATAAGATTTTTCACTCCATCTCCCATAACGTTGGTTTGTTCAGGAGGACAATCATTGCATCATCCATTACATTGATCAACACAGTTCCTTCAGGTTCCAGCCATCATCTAAAACCCAAAAAGAATAGTGTGAGAGGCAAAAATCATGCTAGGAAAACAACATAGTAACAGGGGAGTACCTTCGATATCTAAAATCATTGGTAACTGTAATTCTAGTACTATAACCTATACATATACGAAACCTTAGGGACATCTCTAGACATACCTTAGAAATATATCTAGGTATCTCACTAAAGTTCTCACATCCTAGTTTCTAAAGGTTGACTAAAGCTTTCCTCTGATACCAACTGTAGATACCTGAAGCTTGACATACATGGACATTACATTACTTTTGCAGAATACTTAATACATAACAAAAATAGACACACAAGGACCGTAATAGTTTAGTGTATTTGGAAACATGGAACGTAATCTTCTAATCGTGGTGAAAGATCATCAACATCTCCAATAAATATCATCCCCTTTTTTTCTTACCAAAAACCTTTCTTTATATCCTAGGGAAAAGAAAACATATAAATGGTAAGCTAAAATGATCAGTAAGGGTAATCATGGATAAAATAAAACAAATCATATACATTTGAGCTTAAAAACATGAACATAATGGTTAAACATCAAAATCTTGAGCAATGACCTAAAACATGGAAGTACGTAAGGCATAGATCATAAAGAAACATTAATCTTGATAAAATAGCATGGGAGTAAAACATGTAATTCTGGAAACCATTAAGCACATGTTATGATTTCCATAGTATCCAAGGCATTGTTGTCAAGACCATCTTAGTGGAGAAAGTCCGTTTCTGAATCGAGTTCACTCCTCGTTCCAGTCCTGTATTACTGAACCGGTTTAACTTGTCATTCCAGCTATGTCTATCTCATGAGATATACATCATTACCCAATGAATTGGAGGGAGATATAGGTCCCACCCATCTCATAAAGAAATTATTCTTACTTGTGCCACAATATAAACATAAATCATTCATCATAACCCAGAGAATAAAAATGGGTTTCATAAACATCATCCCATCATAACATAATCCATATAAAACAAATGGATATCATTTCATCATAAGAAAATTGAAACTATGTAAATCATAGAGTCATTACACTTGAAACATACACATATGAAATAATGTCATCTTTGATGGAAAATGGTTTTCATAAAACACTTGAAATGAATTCTTGAGGAAAATATCCTTTCCTCTTCAAAATCATTTTCTTTTCACAAAATGTCATCCAATTTTAAAAGAAAAAGATTTTGTTGAAAATATTCATGAAATATTTTGGAGGAATATTCATGAAAATAAGGCTTTATGAAACTGTAAAAATTCATTCATTCCATATATGTTAAAAAAACATTCCTCTCGTACTTTTTCTGGAAAAGTCAAAAAGTACCTCGTAAAAGAAAGATTCCTTCCATACGATGTGGTAAAAGTAGAAAAGGGTAAAAATGACTTTAAACATACATGTAAGAAAAGTGAAAATTTTATGAAAACTTGTTTAGAACATATGGACATGGATAATAGTCATAACCCCAGTAAATACTTACGAACAAACAATCTCGGATAAGAATGAGATTGGAATAATTGTCCCTTACCTTAGGTCTGATATGCTTCGTATGTATCTGAACCTCCTATATAATGATTTAAATAATGTCATTGACTTATTATAGAATCATATTCATTGTTATGATATCATATATGGTTCAATTATGACTTTATATTACCTGTTCTTTTGTAAGATCCATTTTAAAGTAGCGTTTTGGGTAAAATCGTTTTATTTGTCGCCCATGTTTTGAATTGTAATTATTCATATGATTACTTAGATCATGAATACTTAATTACAGAATATAAAGCATTATTTATATATAATATATATTTAGAATATACATATATATAATAGATCTATAAATGGAAATAAATACACCGTTCATGGAGACGGTAGGCCGTACATATGCATGAACGCTATTTTCGTTTCCTTATTGAATTGAATGGAACTAAGTAGATGACATACATATATATATACATAAATATAGTATCATTATTATGTCATATATTTCATTATTACTTATTATATATACATTATAATCATTCATGAATGGTTAATCATTGAGAATGAATCTCATCGCGTCGTGGAGACGGTAGTTCGTACGTACGCACGAGCGATGATATCATTCCCATGATCGTGGAATTGTATTGAAGTGTATGTATAATATTTCAGAATCAATATCACATTACAATAATCATATATAGTAATTATTTACACCATTATACCCATCCAAGTAAGGTGGTGGTGGAAAATAGACTACACCACGGCGTGGAGACGATATTTCGTACGTACGCACGCGCGGTGATTTCATTTTCTATAGGATGGATAGATGATGAAATAGGGTTGTTTCATACTTATAATAACATATCAGTATATGAGTGATACTGATTTACTTACTTCATAATGAAACAACTAAATAAGAATAAGTGGAAGAAGAAATAAAGTTGAAAGAATCATTAACGGACATTACCTATTCTTTGAAGCGCCTCTTTGAGACCTCCTCTTAGGGAACTAAAATTGGTATTTGAAGAAGACCAGGACTTCTAGGATGTTTCTAGGGAAGTGGAGAAGATAATTTGGCGGGGTTTTTCCAAGCTTGAAGGCTCAAAGTGGTGTGAGGAAGAGAGGGAGGAGGTGTCCTTTTATAAGGGAGGAGAGGGGCACCTTTGGAAATATAAGAAATATTAGTTTATATTAAATCCCAAACCCACCTAAAACCTTCCAAAAATGACACAATTAAAATATTGGATGATATAGGGTTTTAATCGCATCAACCAATAAAATTTAGACATGTAGGGAATTTATTTTAAACATTATCAACTTGATTTATCCTTATTTAATCAATTTAATTTTATTTGTGGTAATAATATTCTAAATTTTAAATTATAACAAATATTTACTTATTTGTTGTGAATTGTCCATAATTAGATAATTTATAACATTTTAGACCATATAAATTTAAATTTATAATTTTGAAATATTTTTGTGATTTTTAAACAATTTTATAATATGTTATTTTTATAAAATAACAAGTGTCAATTTTGACACTATTCATTTATTTGAATTTAAATAAAAACTATACAGATAATATGTTCTAAATAAAAGATTTAATAGATTAATAAAATGTCATATTTATATATAAAATTATTATAGAACATTTAATAGTTCATATAATATTTATTTTATTACTTTTAAAACCATTTATTTGGTTTATCTCTTAATAAAATAATTACTACAACATTTTTGTATAATTATTTAATATACTTATTTGTTGCATAAAAAATAAAACTAAAATACTATGATGAATATAAATCTATTACCTTTCATAATAATACTTTTACTAGAATTTATCATCTTAAAATCACAATATTTAAATTGTTATATTTATTAAATTAAGAAGGTGAAAACTTTGGCATCATTTAAAATAAAATAATATAAGTGTCATAATCACCTTAATAAGGATCCAAATGGTCAAAAATTCGGCCAGTGGATTATTAGGGTTTATATATACACTAATAAAACGTTTTGTGAAGATTTTTGGGCCTTTTGATATGTGTTACTATTTAAATAAAAACTATATTTTTTATTTTTCACTAAATAAATAATTTCTGCATCATTAATGTATAAGTTAATAAGGTAATTAAATAACTCTTAAAAATTAAAATAAATTACCACGATAAATAAAAACATTTTATCTTTCAAATGAGTATTTATAACCTGATTTATATTCTGTATAAACTTATATTAAAAATACTTTAATTATCAAAGTTCAGTGAGACATATTTCACTTTCCTTTAAATTAAATTAACTAAAGGTCTTAATCACCTCCATGTGGGTTCTAACGGATTCCATTTAGACCCAAATATGACTTAGGAAAAATTATAATCATCAAATTTTATTAAGACAAGTATTAGGATAATTTTATAATATTATATTTACCCTTAATTACCCAATTTAACTTTTACTATGGTAAACAAAATTTACCATTGTTACTATTCATAAAGCCCAAAAATAAACATTAGTCTATTAATATAATTTGGACCCACTCATTCCAAATATGGAATCCATTTTTCCAAATTCAATACACAGAAGTTGCAAAAAAATAAATTAAAATTATTCTCATTGTCGAAAGAAAACGGGTTTTTGTTTAAAACATTGCAAAAGATTGAATTTATTTAACCTACGAATTCGATGTAAAATCAATGCTAATGACTTAAGTTATATTAAATGGTAAAAATATATTCTATTTATACATTAAAATCATTCAATATTATAATTTAACCACATATGTTATTACGATGAAAAAAGTTTATTTTAATGAAAATATAGCGTGTTTTTACTATTCATTAAAATATGAAAGATATCAGAATAATATAAAAAATTTATCCAAGGTAAAATTTTATAATCTAATTCGAAAGAATAATTTTATTTCATAAAATTGTACTTATAAACATGTCAAAAACTAGATTTAATGTGGGTGCGACATCAAAAGGCGGCAAAACTGCATTTTTTGAAAAATACTTATTTTACCCGAAAAATTTATTTTCTTCTTATACCATGTTCTAGAAAATTTTTAAGATGAATAATAATGTTATTCAATTATAAATTTAGTTAATACTATATATAACTGTTAGTTCATAATAATATTATAATAATATATCGTTGTTTAGTAAAACCCGGTATTACGTACAACACACGCTATCGTGGAAGGTCGTGATTGCATGTAATGCAAGGCAAGTCAGGGACGCGTGTTGTGCAAGCTCCTTTTGGTGTAGAGTACAACACAAGACATTAATTAAATTAAAAAGAATATTTTTCTTAAAATCTAGGGGTGTTACAGTGAACTCGGTTCAGTAATGGACTTTGTCCGCTATGATGGTCATGGAAATGAGCCTTGATAAATATGAAATGATTTTATATGATTATGTGTGTATGCCACAAAGTTTCATGTTTTATGTTATTATTATTTGGATTACATTTCACTACTATGATTTATCCCATGTTATGATATTATGATCTCTTTTACAGGTTAATATTTTCAAAATGTTATGTTCTTATGAATATTATATGATTGATATTTCTTTTGTTTACCTTTACTGAGCATTTCAGCTCACCCTTTTGTATGTTTTCATTTACCCAAGTCAGGAAGAAGGGTATTAAGTAGGATATTCCAAAAGGGACTCTAGATGTGATGAAATAAATAGGAGACAATGTAGATGATTTATGAACCAGTTGTCTATGTTTCCCAGTTTCTAAATACACTATACATATACAGTCCATTCATGGTTTTGTTGTATTTTGTAATAAGTGTTATTAAATTTTGAGGTAATAACAATGTATGTAATGTATGGGTCGTTATAGTTGGTATCAGAGGAAAGGTATAGTCATCCTTTGAAACTAGGATGTGAAAGCCTTAATAAGAACCCTAAGGATATGTCTAAGCATAGAATACGATATTAGTGTTTTAGAAATGGCCATGAAAAACCTATGATAAGACCTAATGTGTGAAATTTTATTCATGATTATGAGGTTTTCCTATTATGATTAGTGTTTCTCACACTATGCTTATTGGTTTTAGTCAATGGCTGGAACCCGAAGGAACCGTGTAAATGCAGATTGCGATGGGCAATGCAATGATTATCCCCCTGAGCAACCAAATTTTATGGGATATGGAATGAAAAATCATGTTTCCATGCTCACACAACTTTCTCAAGCTATGAATCATGCATGACTTCCAAACGAGCAAAAGAAGGAGGAAAATTCTATTGAATCCTTCATGAGGTAGCATTCACCCTCATTCAGAGGGTCTACTGATCTATTAGTGGATGAACAATGGATCAGTACCACTGAAAAGATATTTTCAGTTCTAAAATGTTCTGAACATGATAAAGTCATCTTAGCATTATATCGTTTGGAAGGTGAAGCTGATCAATGGTGGAAACATATCAAGAATACAAGGCCCCAAGATAAAATTGAATCCATGGAATGGGACGAGTTCAAGAACATTTTTTTCAATGAGTAATTCCCTCGTATTCTTCAAACAAACATGGGGAAGGAGTTTCTTGAACTGAATTAAAAGGATTATGAATATATTGGTACCTACGAAGCAAATATTACAAGACTTTCAAGGTACACTTCCGGAATTATTATCCAACCTGAGAGTAAGATCGATAGATTTTTTAGTGTCTTAAAACCAAGTCTTCGAAGGGAGTTAGCCATAAGGGAATTCAATAGCTACGATGAAATAGTTCGATGTTTTCTCAAGGTTGAGATAGATATTGGAGTAACCCATCAGTCATATGGGTCTGATAAAAAGAGGAAAATGGAATTCAAAGGGAAATCAAAATACCATGCTGAAAAGAATATGAGTTTTCCCTTATGTTCAAAGTGTGGAAAGAAACATGGAGGGAATTGTCTTAAAGGGACAAGTAAATGTTTCAAATCCGGAAAATAAGGTCATCGGGATTTTGAATGTCACAATGACGGGAAGAAGATGTCTAGTGATGTGAACAAAGAAATCCTACACAGAATGCACCTTCTACACTTCAATGTTACAAGTGCAGGGAAATGGGGAATTATTCCAATCAATGACCGAATTCAAGGGTTATTGATGATGATTGACATACACAAACTCTTAAGGCCAAATACAAAGGAAAGTCACATGCAATTTCTATCAGCGATCTAGAGTATGATAGCAAAGTGGTGAAAGGTACACTTACCATTAACTCTAAAGTATCAAATATTTTATTTGATTCTAGATCCACACACTCTTTTATTTCTGAAGAATATTCTAAGGGTATCGCCATATTACCTCAACAGTTAGATATTGAGTTAGTTGTGACAACCCCTAATGGCACAACAGTCGCATCAAAAGTTTACAATTCTTCTCCGATTGAAGTTTGTGTGAAAGTGCTTGCTGCAAATCTTGTGATCCTTCCTATAGTGTAATTTTATGTGATTCTTGGCATGGATTGTATTCCCTTATACAGAGCTCATATCAATTTCCAAAGAAGGTAAATCACATTTAATATTCCCGATCAATCTATTATTATCTATCGATGCAAGGATGAATATAACCTTCCAGTGGAAATTTCTTCCATCTTATAGGTCTTGATTCCAATAAATGAAGGTTATTTATCTCAAATGGTTGTAGAGAAACTAACGATTAAGAATACACCCATTGTACAGGAGTTTGATGATGTCTTTCTAGAGGAATTTCCAGGTCTTCCACCAAATTGTGATGTTGAGTTTTCAATAGAACTCATACCAGGTGCTATGACCATTTCAAAGAAACCTTATAGAATATCCCCAATTGAGTTGCAGTAATTGAAGAAGCAACTCCAAGAGAATCTTGATAAGGGATTCATATGCCCTAGTGCATCACCTTGGGGAGCACCTGTTCTGTTCGTTAAGAATAAAGGTGGATCAATGAGACTTTGCATTGATTATTGAGAACTTAACAAGATCACCATCCAGAAAAAATATCCTCTCCCACACATTGATGACTTATTTGACCAACTACGCGGAGCTCAATACTTTTTCAAGATTGATCTTCTTTCAGGGTATCATCAATTAAGGGTCAAAAAGGAGGAAACACCAAAGATGACTTTCCGTACAAGATATGGACACTATGAATTTATAGTGATGCCATTTGGTCTTACTAATGCCCATGTTATCTTCATGGATCTAATGAATAGAGTCTTTAGAAACTATCTTGATTAGTTTGTGGTAGTCTTTATAGAAGATATTCATGTCTATTCAAAGAGTAAGGAAGAACATTAAGATCACATGATAATTGTATTAAAGACCCTATGAAAGGAGAAGCTTTATGCCAAATTTACCAAGTGTGAATTTTGGAATCAAAAAGTGTCATTTTTGGGTCACATAATCTCAAAAGAGGGGATATCTTTGAATCTAGAACAAATAGAGGTTATCAAAGGATGGTCGAGACCAACAACAGTATCTGAGATCCGAAGTTTTCTTGGTTTGGATGGATATTATCAACGTTTTTTGAAATATTTATAACGATTATCTAATCCACTCACCAGGTTGACTCGAAAAGGATTTATGTTTGTTTGGACGGAGGAGTTTGAAGAGAATTTCAAAGAGATAAAAAGAAGGTTATCCAGTGAACCTGTGCTCACACTGCCTTGTAGCGGAGAAATATTTGTGAGCTACAGTGATGCATCCATGAAGGGATTGGGGTGTTTTCTCATGAAAAATGATATGGTGATAACTTATACCTCGTGAAAGTTGAAAATCCATGAGAAAAAAATACCCAACTCATGATTTGGAGTTAGCCGTAACAATCTTTTCATTACAAATATAGAGGCATTATCTTTATGGTGAATGGTGTGATATTTATTCAGATCATAAAAGTTTAAAGTATATTTTGACACAAAAGGAGATGAATATGCACCAAAGAAGATGGTTGGAGATGATTAAGGATTATGACTGCTCAATTCATTAACACCCTGTGAAAGCAAACAAGGTGGCAGATGCATTAAGTCGACAAGACCATGCTAGCTTATCCATGATGATGATCACAAAAGATCCAATATTTAGGGATTTAAAAAGGATAGATCTTGGAATTATAATGGAAGGGGAAAATATTATATTTCTCAAATGAATGTTCAACTATCTATACATGTGATGATTAAAGAGGCACAGAAAGAAGATGTAGAGTTACAAAATAAGGTGAGAGATGTTCCTAACTTCCACATTGATTGTGATGAAATAAAAAGGTTCAAGAATCAGGTTTGTGTTCATCCCATCCCAGAATTAAAGAAGGAGCTTCTGGATGAAGCACATAGTTCTTCATTATCTATTCATCCTGGAAGCATGAATATGTATATGGACCTGAAAGAGTACGTCTGGTGGGATGGCATGAAAAGAGATGTTGCTGAATATGTCTCTCGATGCTTGGTTTGTCAGCAAGTTAAAGCTGAGAGACAGAAGTCTAAGGGGATGTTACCACCATTACCTATACCAGAATGGAAATGGGAAAACATCACTATGGGCTTTGTCACTGGACATCCTAAAACATCCCAAGGCAATAATGCTATCTGGGTTATAGTTGATCGTCTTACGAAGTAGTCACAATTCATTCCTATTAGAGAAGATTTTTCTGTTCATCATCTTTCCAGGGTATATGTAAAGGAATTGGTAAGATTCAATGGAGTACCACCTTCCATTATATCTTATCGGGATCCAAGGTTTACCTCGAAATTCTGGAAAAGTCTTCAGCATACATTAGATACAGAGTTGAGTTTCAGAACTACTTATCATCCTCATACAGAAAGTAACTCTGAGAGAACAATTCAAACTCTAGATGATATGTTAAGATCTTTCTCTATGGATTTCAAAGGTGGTTGGTATAAACACCTACCTTTGGAGAGAATTTTCTTATAATAATAGCTTTCACTCTAGTATTCAGAAGCCTCATTACGAAGCTCACTATGGAAATAAATGCAGTACTCCAACTTACTAGGATGAAGTTGGGGAAAGAAAGCTATTAGGACCTAATCTAGTTGATGAGATGAAAGAAAAGGTCAGATCTATTCAAAAACACATAATAGTGGCTCAGAGTTGACAAAAAAAGCTATGCTGCCAACCAAATAAAAGACCCAGAGTTTGAAGTGGGTGATAAAGTGTTCTAACAAATATCTCCTGGGATGAGAGTAATGAGATTTGGAATGAAGGGAAAGTTGAGCCCTAGGTATATCGGTCCTTTAGAAATACTAGATCGTGTTGTGAAGGTAGATTACCGATTGGTGATTCCATCGAATCTCTCTCAATTTTACAATGTGTTCCATGTATCTCTCTTGAGAAAGTACATTATCGATCCTTCACATGTACTAAGCTCAGAAATTGTACCGCTAGAGTAAGATTTTCTTATGAAGAAAAATCGATATAAATTCTGGATCGTATCGAAAAAGTTCTATGAAACAAGACCACTGGCTTGATGAAAGTTTTATGGAGGAACCACCAATTAGAATAAGCTACATGGGAGCTTGAGGATATGATGAGGGAGAGGTACCCTCATCTGTTTGTTATGAAGTGACGAATTTCTAGGGAGAAATTCATTTTAAGGGGGGTAGAAGGTGTCACCCTGATAGTTTATGAGAATTATATTTTTTTTATTCTTTATTTTACACGCAACATCATAGGAATCTTTCATTACACACAACACTATCTTGGCTTGCGTTATACACAAGATCAACCTTCCACGATAGCGTGTGTTGTACGCAATACGAAGTTTCACTAAACAATGATATGCTATTAAAATATTATATAAACTAGCTATTATGAATAGTAATAACCACTTTTTAAAATTTTATAAGTCTTATCTTTCAATGTGGACTAAATTTTTGGATTCAGAATGTCGAAATTAGCCTAGGGTGAATTTTTGGTATTTTTTTTGAAAACTTTCAATTTTTGATGAATAATGAAAACACTAAGTTTTTGGTTTAAATCGACTATTTATTTAAATAATAATTTTTTTATTTAAATTTATTTTAGGTCAAAATAGATAAAAAATACCTATATATGTTCAATGAAATTCATTAGAGTAATTTTATAATAATTTAGATACATATAAAATTTATTGAAATTGTTACCGTCTTTTACCCACCTCCTAGGAGTATTTGCAATTGTACATAAAACTTAATTTTACCACTTTTGTGAGTTGAATTTCGAAAATCTGAGTTATAGGTTTAATATCAAGGAGTAAAATGTGGTTTAATAAGATAAAAATAATTTTTGTTGAATAGTAACTTTTTACTTTTATTTTCCACGGTTAAAAGTAAATAGGGTAATTAAGGGGATAAATGTTATTATTATTACCCTAACACATGTACTAATTCTTTTGGATAAGTTTAATTCATCCAAAAACAACCTTAGGAATAAAATATGACCATTTAGGTCCACATGTATTAGATTAGGACACTTATTATTATTTTGTTTAAAAAAGAGTTAAAAGAGTTAAAATCAATGTTTAAAAACTAATACATTTTTAATATAGGGTTATACTTAAGATACATTTGGTTATAAAAATTCATTAGAAATATAAAAATATTTCATACATAATTGTATTTTATTTATAATTTTTATACATTAATTAATTTAATTTATTTATGGCACAATGATGATGCGGTAATTACCTTATTAATGAAATATTAACAAAATTGATTTTTTAAATACCCAAATAATTGTAAATTGAGACTTTTTATTAATTAATCTAATTATATAGGTTAATATGACATGTTAGTATTCATTTAATTACCTTTGTTATAAATAATCATGATGTTATAATTTTCATAAAAATCAATTACCAAATAGTGTCAAAATTTACATAAAATAGTTTTAAAAAAAAAATTATATTATTAATTGTTATTTAATTTATAAAAATGTAAGGCTCGTCCAAATGACTTATATAAGGTTATATATATTAATAATTAACCACTTAGGGTTCTTTTGTCTGGTTATAGTAAGTTTATTTACCATATAGTGTAAGAAAACAAGAATACACGGTAAAAGTCAAATTATTTAGCTTAGAGTTAATTCTATATGATAAGGTTAAAATAGAAACCTAAACATGTCTAAAACCTATTGGTTGAAGTTCTTTCGATCCATCCCCACCTTATCTTCAAAATGAATCAATTTTGAGCTATTAATAACCGAATATGACTTTATTATAAACTAATATTTTATGTTTTTTCTAAGGTGCCCCTCTCCTCCCTTATAAAAGGGCACCTCCTCCCTCTCCTCCTCACACCATTTTGAGCCTTAAGGCTCGGCCAACCCCTGACCATTTCAATTATAAACTTCCATAGAAACATACTAGAGGTCCTGGTCTTCTTCAAAGACCAATTTTAGTGCCCTAAGAGGACGTTTCAAAGAGGCGTGTCGAACAAGAGGTAATATCTGTTACTGATTTTTTCAAATTTATTTTTTCTTCTACTTCATCTTCATTAGTTGTTTCATTATGAAGAAATATCATCAGTATGACTCATATACTGATATGTTATTATAAATATGAAACAACCCAATTCCACCAACTATCCATCCTACGAAAAATGAATTCACGCACGTGCGTACGTACGGAATACTGTGTCCACACCGTGGTATAATCTGTTTTCCACCACCACCTTGCTTGGATGGGTATAATGGTGAAAATAATAACTATATTTTATTATTGTAAAATTATATTTATTCTTAAATAGTATACATACACTTCAATACAATTCCATGATCATGGGAATGATATCATCGCCCGTGCGTACGTACAGCCTACCGTCTCTACGATGTGATGTGCCTCATTCTACATGATCTTCATTGAATAATGATTATATAAATGAATTGAATGAATTAATATGATATATATTAAAGTAATACCATTTTGTAAATGAGGTATCTATAACCTAAAAATAAGAATAATAATTTATTCGACAAAACACGCATAAGAACATAAAGCAATGAACGCCCGAATAACAAGTAGCAATGAAATATTACTAATAAGAAGATAAGAATATGTACATATATGATATCATAACAATGAATATAATTCCGTAATAAGTCAATGTCATTATTAAAATCATTATACAGGAGGTTTGGATACGTATGAAGCAAATTAGACCTACGATAAGGGGAAATCTCGCAATTTCATTTTTATCCGAGATTGTTTATACTTCAGAATTTACTAGGGAATATTTATCATACACATCCATGATTCCTCAATATGTAATATTATTTCTATCCTCATAAAATTGTTTAAATTTTATTTTACCCATTGGTGAGTTTTTAGTAAAATATATGAAAGGAATCTTTTGTTGTTTTTAGTACGAGCTACTTTTTGACTTTTCCAGCCAAAGTACGAGAAGAATGTTTTTTAACTTATACAGCATGAATGGATTTTTATGATTTCATAGAACATTATTTCCATGAAGCTTCCTTTACAAGTTTTCACGTTTATTTTTAATCAACTTATTTTTGTTTAAAATTTTATGACATGTTAAGAAAGTAAAAATGGTTTTGAAGTAGAAAGGAAATTTTCCTCAAGAATGGAGTTCAAGTGTTTTATCAAAATTATATTCCATCTGAGATAATATAGGGTTCTCTTTCTATCCCTATTTTTGCATTAATTTGATTATGATATGATGGAATTAATTTTATGATGTCCTTTAACTTATATGAATTATGTTATGATGGCATGATGTTTAAGAATCCCATTTTTATTACATGGGTTTTGAATTGATTTATGATTTTTTGGAACACATAAGAATAGTTTCATTATGAGATGGGTGGGACCTACATATCCCTCCAATACATTGGTTAATGATTTATATCTCATGAGATATACATGTCTAGAATGACAAGTTAATCGAGTTCAGTGATACAGGACTGGAATGAGGAGTGAACTTGGTTCAGTAATGGACTTTGTCTGCTATGATGGACTTGTCCTTGACTAATATGAAATGATTTTCTATGATTATGGGTGTATTCCACAATGTTTCATGTTTTAAGTTATGATTATTTGGATTACATTTCACTACTATGATTTATCCCATGTTATGATATTATGATCTCTTTTGCAGGTTATGATTTTCAAAATGTTATGTTCCTATGAATATGATATGATTGATATTTCTTTTGTTTACCCTAACTGAGCATTCGAGCTGACCCTTTTGTATGTTTTCTTTTCCCCGGGTTAGAAAGAAGAGTATTAAGTAGGATATTCCAAAAGAGACTCTAGATATGATGAAATAAAAGGGAGACAATGTAGATGATTTATGAACCATTTGGTTATGTTTCCCAGTTTCTAAAGACACTATACCTATATGGTCCTTTCATGGTTTTGTTATATGTTATAATAAGTTTGCTTCAATTTTTAAGTAATAACAATGTATGTAATGTATGGGTCATTAATGTAGTAATGAAAAAGGGTAGGTTCGAGGAATCCCTAATCATGTCATAGTAGGTAAGGAAAGAAAATACAAAAAAATACACCACATGCCTCTAAGTTTTACACAACAGAAAACCTACTCCAAGATCCAGGTCTAGGTAGAAAGAGAAAATGTCATAGATTTATCGCTAAGAAATATACACACTTTATATTTATAACTAATAAGTAATGCAAGATATTATAACTTAACACAATATTTCTCACATGAAAATAGGTATATGCATGATTAAAGTAGATATGAAATGGAAATATGCGCATCATTATAATCTCTATGGTGTGTAATATGATTCATTTAAATGCAATTACGTCATATCATCGAGATATAATTTTTAAATCATCATCTCATCAATACCAATACCAGTAATAGCATAAATAAAGTATGTAATCCAATAATGAAGTCGTATCAACATTAAATGGAATAATCAATAATTGAAATCCAAAACCAAGAAAAATTGGGTATCCCCTGTACATGGGTTAGATAAATCCAAGAACATGGTACATTCCAAATTCTGATGACCTAGCCTCTTTTCAAACCCAAATAATAATAAAAAAAATAAAATAAAATCCATTGATATCTCATTATAGCATCCCACCCCGAGTACCACTGAAATGGGCCCTGAGACCGTGGACTCAATGACCTAAAGTACATCTCCATAAACACCAGAGGCTTCTGACTAGAAACAAGGGCCTTGACTATGTACATGGGGATAATATTCCATCATAGGATAAGGTATAACACATCATAAAATAATATATATAGATAGCGGAAGCATAAAGAGTAATCAGATAGTAGTAGAGGTAGATAAATGACCCAAAAAATGACTTTGAAAGATGAATAGTCATAAAAGATACCTCAATGATGTCAATGTATGATTCCAAAAGTAAATAAATAATTATGTATGGGTATATGGTACTGGAATAATTTGTATGCTAAATAAATACCAAAATACCAAATAAAAATAGTGACACGACAACTCAAAAAAGGCTCAGTCCTCTACACCAAGCTCCATACAAAAACAACAAGGTAATCAATTATCGGATGTGGAATTCTTCTCTGAATCCATACCTACAAACATAAATTTTACTCGGCTACCAAACAATGCCTATTTAGGGAGAAAGATCAAATCTCTATCGGTCAGAACCCACAATTTCTAGACCTTTTCATTTGATGTAGAAGACAAATAGCAGTGTTCCATATATATAATAAATGGAAGAAAGTTAAATAAAAAATACCTTTAACTTGGTCTAGGTTCCCAAACATACACCAGTCCCATACCACCTGGTTAGGCCTAAGATGTAAGTCTTAATCAAATACATAATAAATTAGAATATATATATTTTGCAACTCCCAAGTAATATTATAGACCAAATAAAAGGGAATACCTCCATGCTTGTGCATTTTTATGGGGTCTAATCCATAAGTAAAACAAGGCACACTAAAGGTTCAAGAGAGGTATCATAAAGCATAAAGAAACTATTTTCATTATCATTAAACAAATTATTTTAAAATCTACAATTTTAGAGGTGATGTCTGAGCCTATCATGAAGGTTTCATTATAGTACATCCAATCAATTATATCTAATTCCATGATCCCATCCATGGGGTTCCTTTCTAAATTCCATGTATCACTTGTGGATAGTCACTATGAGTTCATCCCGGGTGTCGAACGGAAGGGACCAAGTATCATCCAAGGGTTGAAGAATCCATTTTTTCTAATGGATACATCCTTGGTTTCCTATTAGGGAACTGATTTCACCTATTAGTATAGTAAAAATCGTGGATAAAACCCATTCTTAGTGAGCGTAAACCATCACTTTCCCGACACATTATGTTGTAACCTATTGAGCATGGAGAGTCCAATTGTGGGTTCTTAATACTGGACCCACATTCTCTCCATCTTCTAAGTTTATTTAAAAAAAGAGTAATATATATATCATATAAAATCATTCATGTTTTCAGCCATGTGATTAACCATTTAATGCCACACATACCAATTCTTCAAGCCCAATAGTCAAAACAATTAATAATAAGAAAAAATTAAATATAACTAGTACTTATTAGTGAAAGAAAAGGAAAAAAAATTTAATAAAGGTAAAACATGACAAGTCTTATAAAGAAAATTATTTACACATAAACATCACGGAAACCTAAATTCATGGTTTGAGATTCGTCCTAAATAATTTTATTCAATTGAAAACCTCAAAATTAATTTATTACACATGCACTCATAATTGATTATTTAAAGGATGAAGTATAATGTAAAATAAGACGGTTTTGATAGAAAACCCAAAGGGGTGTCCAATTTCATGTAAACAATCTAGGATGTTGTTTTCCCTAATAAAAGGCCACAGTGATCAAGGATAAACAATTAAATTAAATTAACATGCAGTATTTGTGATTTCCCATATGAACTGATTAGTTGCACAGTGGTGCAAATTGAATAATGCAATAAAACAATCAAAAATATCATTGATGCCATACATCCTAGTTTTATTATATCCCATTCCCCATGGAAACATTTAATTTGACCTAAAATTGAAGAATTTGGATGATTTTTGAAAAAACACAATTTTAGGGAAAAACCTTCCACAGAATATTGGTCGATAGAGAGTAGATTAAGCTCAATAATTCTTGTGTGGAATATTATACTTATTGAGAGATTAATTATGCTTCCAATTGTGTTGAAAATAGAGAATATAAGGAGGTATAATGGGATTCTAAAGCAGAGGAAGGGGGTGCACCAACTAGAGAAGAGGGGGTATGATTCAAAATAAGGGAGAGGGAGAGAATATAAGAGGAGAGAAAATAATAATCGGAAAGAAATAAATAAGGGTAAAATGGTAAAATATAATAAAATAAAATAATAAAAATAAAAATAGTGGTTTGAAGGAAAAATAATTACAAAAATGGGTTAATCCCATTTTAATTATTTTTACTTTTCTTCAACCGCTTTTATTTTATTAATTATTTTATCACTTCTTCATTTATTTTAATTTCCATAAAAAAATATATAACTCTTTAATCATTTTAATTATTTTTTACCCAAAACACTACACTTGGATGAGATGTATTGTTTTAAACAAATATCATGTAATCATTTAAATAAATTAATAGCGGCTTGGGACACATAAGAGGCTGCACAAGCACGAACCCTAAGCCGCTTTAAGGAAAAAGACATAAAATTAAACAGTTTTTACCTTGGTTAAAGTTGTATTGTTACAGTTATGACCTAGATGATCTCTTCCATATCACATACAATGATTTATGACACCATTCTTTGATGTTTTATACAAAAGTTTGATTCCTCCTGATTAGGGTTGGCCAGTATGGTAACTACATTGGAAAGTGTGTCAGCACCAGAATTCTATGATAGAGGACTTAATGAAGTGTGGGATAAAATGGTAAATTCACCATTAGTACCCTAATTTTTCCAATGAGGGGGGATATTTCCACTTTTTTATTGTAAATTATCCATTGAAATTCTTTATAACTAACTCTGAGTCTCCTTTGATATTCAGGTAGGCTATGCACAACTGTATGGCTTGTTCCAATCAGCTATGAGGACTTGGTATTCTACATCATTATTTGTGCCACCTTTAAATAGTGAGAAATCTAATGGAAAACCTGCTTTATCTAAGTAGAAAAATACAATCTATAGACCAACCTGGTTGAGTTTTAGGTTCTCCATTATGGTACCAATAGGTCTCTCAGAGGTTCCATCAATTTAAATCTACCATGTTCAAGTTATTTCATGGGCATAAAAGACCTCTTTGTAGGGGATCTCAGTGTCTTCTAGTGTATTTTCTGGGGTAGGTTTTTCTATGAGTAAATCATCCTGGGCTTTCACTTTCATTTACTTCTATGACACAAACTAGATGTCATGTTGCTGGAGAATGATCAACCATCAAGCCAACTTTCGAGTCAACATGGTGCGGCCAAGGATGTAATTCCACAGTTTAATTTGAGAGAATAGGTGAACCACATGGTTCTACAAGTAGTGCCTCAAATTTTTCACCATGAATATGAGTGGGAAATATCTATTTTCAACAATGAAGTATCAAGTCCCAATACCTAGCATGGTACAGTTGGGGTAGTAGATACTATTATCACTTCCCATATTGTTCTTCTGCGTGATAAGGGAACCCGATGAGTGTTCAATGGATTCCACATATAATATGATTGTCTTCCCTTCCATCAGGGGTATCAGAACTGATGGGTAGGATAGGTACTTCATGATACTCTTGAATACTTTCTTACATTCATCATCCCATTAGTAGATGACTCCTATCTTCATTATCCTAGTGAAGGGGAGATCCTTGTCGACTAGGTTTGGATATGAATCACCAAATGTAAGTGAGGTTCCCATGGAGTCACCTTGGTTATTTTAGGTTTTTGGGGGGTGAAATATCTAAAATAGAACTATTATTCACTGGGTCAAGCTCATTGCTGCAGTGTCATTCCACAAAACTAGGGAGCATGAAAAATTTTACCCTAATGGCACATTTCAGTGGAGTCATCTTTTGACTATGTTGTCGTAGCTTGTTGAAGACTGGTTAGAGATCTTTGAAGTGATCACGTCACTTCTAGGATTTAACGGCTCGGTCATCAACATAACACCCATCTATCTTTCCCATTAATTGATTTAAGATGTGATGCATGGAATGAGGATATTTGGAACCCATATTATTTAATACAAAGGAAATTCCCTGATAGAAGAAGATCCCTTGAGGTGATATAAGGGTAGTTGATTATTCATCCTTGGGAAAAATAATGATTTAATGTACCTTGAGTACTCTTCCATGAAGGAAATGTCATAGAAGACAACAGTTGCATCGATCAAGAGTTTTATGATCTGTAATAGGAAATCATCCTTTGGGAAATTCAGATTAAGGTATCTGATGTCAATGCATTCCATAATCTTCTTATTCTCATATTGATGGGGGTGATGTTTGAACGACATCATAGGTATTGAGATTCTCGGAAAAATTTGTATTTGATATACTTGTTGACTTCCACCTCTACATTGGTTTTATGAAAAGGGTGCATCCTACGGGATGATTTCTCGAAGCCTTGATGCTCATCGTGCAATATGAGATGGTGAATGGACACATCAAGATCGAGTCTAAAAATTTCTGTGTAATTTCAGGAAAACAAAAATCGGCGATTCTTTATAAATGTGATGTACATATATTTCTCTTCATGTGGAATGGAGACACTAATCAAAGCTGGTTGTGGGTTTTTTATATCCCATGATTTATCTATCAGAGATCATCAATAGTAGTAGAGAAGCCTTCCTCGAATGTTGGAGGAGATTTTCTTAGATCAGCCTCACCCATTTATGAGTCTTTTGAGACATATTTAGGTGAACATGGATGTTTGGGGGCCTCTATGTTAGTATCTAGGAGAGGTAGGTTATTTGAAGAGGTATCACCATCCTCCTATTATCTCGATTGTTGTAGAGACATGTTGGAGATGATGCTGCTAAAGAAAAAATAGGTTTGGACATATGGGGTCAGATATTCTACCATGAACATGTTTATGGGGTGCAAATAACCATCATCGAGCATGATCTAGGGATTGAAATGGGTATTTCCAAATCCATTGTGAGCTACAACACGTATATAATCATCCGACACCAGTTTCTTGCCTTCATTCTTGTAAAAATATTCTTCGACATATATGGATCTGTAAACCTTGATGTGGGAGCTATCACCATGTAGTATGGTGAATTTTATTGTGATGGGGTACTTAAGACATATATGGAATGTTTACAGTACCATGAGGTGTCTATGGAGCTAGGGCCTTCCATAAAAACATTACATCTAGTATCCTGATGGATAACTATGAACTCAACATCAGATGTGAGCTCCCCATATTGGTCTTTGAGTCTAATATCCCCTAGGGGTCTCTTCTCATGCTTGTAATATCCCTAGATGGTTAGTTTTGTTGGGGATAAGTGTCATTCTCTATACCCCTGTTTCTAGAGGGTTTAGAAAGTGATTAGATTGATCCCTAATCCATTATCAATCAGCACCCTTTGGACATTAACATTATTGAGTCTTCCCGAAACATATAAGGGTCTGATATTCCCTTGGATGGAATCCTCCTTATCTTGATAAGGGAATGACATGGAAACATGAAATACAAATGACACAGTCACCACTCAATATACTTTGGTTGCAATGACTTTTTTATTGAATTTTTTTGTTCTTTGGAGGTCTTTGACTAGTGCCTCCCTGGGTTCTTTTGAAAGAAAGAGCACATCCATGATCAAGAGCATGAATGGGACTACAACAAGATATTTCAGAACATCATACATTTGTGCCAAAGGTCAGAGCTTCTTGATAAGGGGTTTATCCTAGGCATGTGGTTTAAGAGCTGGTGAATCTGAGGAAGATGGACCAGTTGCTTATCCCATGGTTGGGGGAATAACCGCTACCATCGGTGCATGTTGTTCCATCCTTACCCTTTGGTTCGGTTGATTGGATTAGATCCCATGTTAGGTTTTCATGCATGATAATAGGATGAGGGTGACTACTAGAGAAATATGATTCACCTCTTCCCCTCCTTCTAGCATAGTGGAGTGCCTTCCCTTGAGTCTCAGCTGCATATATTTCCTCCATGGGGAGATGAACAGAATATTGATTCTGACTAAGTCCATGATGCCCCCATATATCCTCATCTCTGGTGCATACATCCTTTTGTTCCTCAATTACATGTGGGAAAACCATATCTGAGAGAATACTCATCATATTAGAAAGATTATGTCAAGTTTATTGTGTTTATAGAACCAAATATGATCTCATCGTCTAGAAGGGATTCTGTTTGGTGGGGTGGTTCCCATCTATATAATGTTGTAGAGAAGAAATCCGAGAGGTTTAATGCCTAATTTGTAGGAGAAAATGACTCTTACTATTCTATTTCATTCCTCCAATAGTGGTCATGACAACCTTTTAGAGGCTCATATGACACATCTTTCTTGGGTGGCGGCGCAACTACTTGCCTATGAAACTGTGCTCTCAAGTCTACTTGGTCTCGATCAACTATATTTCGAACCATCCAATTTTTCAATTTTCCCATGCTTTTGGATGGGACCTCATACCAATTATCCCCTTCTTCTGGTTGGACTGTGGTTTTGAAAGCCACATACGTTGGGGAATTATCCAACATCACTTGTCTAGAATTGAGCATAACATGAATGAAGTCTTTGATGACAAAATAATTCTAGATATTATGAAACAACACTGTATTTAATGAGTAGTAATTGGGCCTATTGGTGAGGTTTACCTCATAGGTATTCCTAGGTTATGTAAGCATGATTAGGTTATTATCCATGGTTTCCAATAAATAACTAGTGACCTATTAATTACAGAAATAGTACACCTTATTCACTCGTTCTTGTAATCCCGAATAACTTTGGTTTCTTTGTGCTTCTGGCTGAGGGTGATTCTCGGGTTTTTGTTTCTTGATAGGAGTTGTTGTGTGGTTCAAGGCTTACCTGGGAATTTGAATAGGTGTTGTTGCTATCTTGAGAGTGATAGCTACAAATTCCATTCTTGATGGCCTTTCTCCTTATGCCATAGGCATTAGTCGAGCTTTGGATTAGGACCACTGAATAGCCTCTTCTAATCATTGGTCTATTTTAGAAAATTCATAGATTCTGCCTAAATATTTCAGTGGAATCAGGGGTGTCTTAATCCCATCCATAATATTTTCAACACAAATTTCCATCCAATTCTTTTGTGAGAGAGGGATGCAGAGTGAGTTAGTCAAAGCCCTCCACCCTATTATGAGATTAGACACCCTCTCATTTTCAAGTTTTTTTTGTTTTTCAAGTAGACGGTCATTGTCTTCCTCAATTTATAACTTAATTGGTAAAGGAATTAATGATGGAGTTCATATGATACTGACATAGATCCTAGTGGTAGACTTTTATACCAAAAAAGGATGCCCTGTAAGAGTCTATACAAATCACCTTTTCTTGGTTACCCCTTTTTGATCTTGAGGGCCCATCATCGGCCTGCATCGGGACACAAATTGTGTGATATGATTCCCCGGTTTACCCACACCATCAAATATGGAGAAGGTGTGATTTCACAATATCGTCATAGGTGGCGTATCATCGATCCATTAGGGATATGGATTCCTTTCAGGCTGCATAGGTGTGCACCATTTTTCCATGTCTTTCACTCAAGTAGTTGGGTACTCGATGATGCTATGTAGCTCTAGGGAAACTACTTATTGGACGGTCTCCGACCCATTGGGACCTAGTAGGGGTTGATGAGGTGTCCCCCTTTTTATCTCCTTCCAATTATATATTTTTCATAGGATACAATAATTATCTGGTCGGGGAAGCTGATGTTTCCATAACAGAGGGATGTCATGATCATTTTCGACATCCTTATGTATGTGGGTTGGTTTCCAAGACCTAGATCCAATATGATATTTACAAGCTTCCTTTGATGATAGATCAACCGTGGGAGGGATAATATTTTTCCATTCTTGTAGATGATACCATGTGTGAATATTTCCCCTGAGTAACTCCTCATTAAGTTGCCGAAGAGATTCTATTTCACTCGCATATGGTGAAAATCTATCCTCTGGAAAATGATCCTCTCTCCTCTTGGGAGGTGATCAATATGTGGTTATACCCTTCCCCTTAGAAGATTTTCATCAGGGATGAGGAAACTTGATATTTGTAATTTCCATGTTTTGGAGTCATCTCTAGTTCCTGGTGCACGCATACTCATTCGATCTATTCTGGTCACCCTCTTTCCGAGGTATGTTTTTAGTACTGTGATCTTCTGTATTTTCATTATGATTAGTTTTTTCTATGTCTAAAGTGATGAAATTAACATATGAATATCTGGTGATGGTGGTCTTGCCATTATGTTCAATGAAACACGATGATTCTGCATAGATTTACTCAGGGTTGTTATTCTACCCCTTGGTCTTATTGGGCTATTTCGGATTGCGACCATGACATTGCTTAACTATAATCACTGAACATTCCTCCCAAATTGGTTTATGAATAGTGATCATGTGTTACATCCCTATCAGGTTTACCGAATGGGCCCCAACCAGAAGAGGTATTCCTCACAGTAGGTGGCATTCCAACCACTGATTCATTTCTCCCAATATGGAAAAGATGGATTCCCTATATGGGGGGTGATAATGAAAATACCCCTAGAACTATGGGGTGGGGGTTATTCATGGACATAGTTGGAACTGATTTGTCGAATTGTTGAGGATCCAATGGCTCTATTCAAGGATTTCACGACTCCTGGGATGAACATGAAGATATAAATTCCCTTATCTCAGAAGGATGGGGTTATTATGGGATAACTGGTGATGTCTCCAGGGTCCTCTTAGGGTATGATAAAGTTGTGGATGGTTATTGAGGTACAACATTCCCATCCTAGGTGGGTAGGGGTTCGCTTGTAGTTACTAATTATGTGTCCCAAATTCCTTCAATAATTGGCGATACAATAGGAAGAGGTGGTGGTAGATATTCCCCCAGCCCTGTAGGATGGGTCTTCTCTTGGATGGCTGATACCATAGCTGCAACAATGTCTTTCTTTATGTGGCACAATTTTTCTCACATAGGAGTTAGATGCTATGGTGACACATGATGAGAATCATTTCTCCTAGTAAGTTGTCCTGGTGATTGAAACTTGAGTCTCTGTGTTTGAAATTTCTTCTAATTATAGAGGGTCCCAGTTTGAAGTCCTGTTGTCTATCCTCCATCTCTATCCAAAATGTCAATGTACTATATGAGGAGAGGAATTTTGTTGTAGTGACCAACTGGCCTAATATTAGCCCAGTCCCTTGATCTTTCTAGAGGCTATAACATTATTGGATGTCATATTTGAAGGGATTTGATATTAAAATGGGGAAAAGAGTGTACCACTCCATATTTTCCCCATCCTCAAATATTAATGCATGAAATATCTTGAGAGATCATTTTACGAAGAGTTGTGATGAAATGGTTGAAAGTATGTTAACGATTTTTACTATGATTTTTTGGTTTCGGATACCATTCCATGGAGATAGCATCTAGGTCTAGCTGAAAACAGATTATATTGATCAACTAGAAGTGACACTCATATCATGGATAAGGGTTAGTCAAGTCTTCATTCACTAATGAGTGGTCCATATATTCTAGCATACATAAGGTATACACTCCTTCTCTAGCTCCTCTGATATCTCATTGACAATGGTGGTGTGGGGACATAACATTATGGGGAGGTTGTTTCTAACTAACTCTCTCCATATATCTCTATCAACCTCCAATCCATCAAACTTACCCACCTCTATCTGATCAGACCATAGAGGATGGCTCTGATGGTTTCCTAATAATGGGAATGGGGTTCTTCTAGATGTTGATGGGGAACCATATATAGTTGACCTCGATGATTCAAGCACCTCTCTATATGAATTTTTTGGAGTTCGGAACACCTATCTATACAAAGATGTCTAGGTAAGGGGAGGAAAACAATGTACATGGTAGATATCAACGTGTGGAGGTTGACAATGGTAGATGTTATGAGTAAAGTCCCTATAATCCATCTCCACAATACTATGAGGAAGAATATTGTGGTAATGAACGGTTTCTTTTTCAGCATCAATTGAAGAGACGATGGAAACTCTAGGTGTTGAGAATGTATCTCGAACAACATCAAGGAAACTAAAATTGAGAAAATTATGGATATGAGTCATCTTCTATGAGATGGTCAGAATATGTCGACCATACTATTGTAGTTTTTTAGTGGTATGTTCCTGTTGTATGATGGGTTTCAGAAATTTTATATTACTATCTAATGTTGCAGGGTTTAGAGTATTCTAATAAAAAGATGACATAATATGATGAAGATTTTTCTCATTATTGATTGGAATTTGAGCCGATCTCAAGGCATGTTCCATTCTCACTTGCATAGCCTCAATCAGGATAGGATTATGAGCCTGATCCTAACCCATTGAGATATGTCACCAGTCATTGTTTGAAGAAATATTATCCTGACCCATTGTATATGCCATTATAACATAGTTTTCCCTGGTAGGATCATGAATGTGAGCCAGATCCGAATATGCATTTCTCATCAGAATATAATCACTAACCTTCAAAATGGGAGAACGAATATGAACCTTCCTCTCTGTTGTATTGTAATGATGATTGTACAATGGTTCATCAACATAATTATGAATATGCTTGATTTCATTATTAGACGGTGTTTTCTATGAAGAGTCACAAATAGGAATATAATTATTTCCTGAGGATTGTTACTTTCTCACATGTTTAGCCTCGGAAAGAATAGGGATACATGTCCAATCATGGGAGTTTGGGGTATGTTTTCAGACTTTTTTTGCAAGAATTTCCCCTACCATAAGGAGTTTTACACTCTAACCTTGTTTTTCCATGGTTGGAATTGGGATATGTGGTAGATCTAATGCCTCGCTATTCATTATAAAATGCTAATAATCCTCATGAGTGGGAGCAAGAGTGTGTTTTTTCTTCTATACAACCACAAGTTCATGATTATTAGAGTGTTGAGCTATCATATATATAGGGATAGGAGTATGAACTTATCCCTTTATCTAAAAAAGTGCTACAATATGTTGGAAGAGTGTATATGATATTTCTAAAATGTATTGGAATTTCAGAAAAGTGTGTGTAGAGATATTAACCTGCAAGTTTTCTATCTTCATAATGAACTAGAAGATGTATCCTATTAAAGAATGTATATTCTACCACTCATGCCTTCCATTTAACATCAGAGAATGCTGATCAGCTTCATATAAAGGGGGTAGGAATATGATCCTCCCCCATTCATGTTGTGGGAATATGCCCATAGACTTATTCAGATAGAGAAGGGATATGAGCCGGTTGGATGGTCCTTGCCGGAGAATGTAGGCAACCATCATTGGTGGGAGTTGGTACATGGACCATCTTCTAGATATTCAAAACCGTTCTCCTCCAATGAGTTTTCCTTCCAGATCATTTATGGGTATCAAATGGTGTTGTGTATAGGATGATACCCTCATCAGGTGACTAATCGGTACTGGTGGGATGGTGTCGATGAAGGAGGTTAGTAGGAGCCCTCCTGGGTGGCTCCTGAACCTGAAGGATTTATCCAACTTCATAGTCCACCTTCCATAGGTACAAAAGGTGGAGGTTATCATGCTTTGGGGATAAGCTCCTGAAGCTATTGGTTGTGGTGATGAGAGCCACAAGTTTTGCATCTGCCTTCCCCAGGAGATGTAGTCTTACTGACGGTCACCTCTAGAGGACTTCACGAGTAGTCTCCTTGGTCAGGATAGTACTATATCGATGGTACTCCTAGACCATCATATTTTCTATGTGTAATTACAATCGTCATGCAAGTGATATTGTTTTATGACCTATGGAAGGTGCAGTTGTGGACGATTTGTCGGAAAGAATATTGGATGATATCAACATCATCATGAATTATGATGGTGTAGTAGTATCTTCAATTGCATAGATGAAAAATTTTAAAGTTATCGATCAGGGAAATGTCCTAGGAATATTATGCTCAATTTTATAAGCATGGTTAATTCATTTGTTCTTTTATTCTTGATTCATCCATTCCTGTCATTTGGAATTATCAAAATGAGGAAATAATTATGTTAAAATTCATTATTGAGTATCATTTTTAAGATTATGTTGGTGTTATTTCTATTTTTGTATACAGATATCAAAACAAAGTGTCCTAAAACATTATTAACGAATCACTTTTCATCGATGAAAATTTACGCCGAGTTCACCATTTTTGTTTCGTCGGCTTTTTTAGATCTGGAATGTGGGGTGGGATTTCCCTTGAAGGTTTTATTGAGGGGTATTTTTTTACCACTTTTAATCACATACATTTTGACCACAATTTGTTTATCCTTCCCTAGAAACTTCCAATGGTTCCCTTATCAGTAGGTAGGTATGAACCAGTTTTCCAAAGGCTGGTGGTCGCCTGGGTTCTTGAGCCCATCGACTCTTGGGGAATTATATTGGTCAAGAGGATGGCATTTTGGGATCATATCACCCTTTTGGGGGAATTATTTCCTTCTCTGAAGGTCTCTTATATATGTAAGATATGTTGTTTAATCTCTTCATAATCCTAATATAGGTTCGGTTGAACTGTCAAAACGGTTTATCGGTTAATTATCTCTTCTTAAGAAGAAGGAGGCCAGGTTGAGGGATCCATCTCAATGTATACAAGGTCCTTCATATACTTTCCTAATGGAAAATAGATACTTTATGAGATATAACTTTATAATCAAGTGATTTGGAATGTGTTTTCATATGAGGAGGTGGATGATATTTTGAGGAGGGTATTAAGCCATTATAAGGCCTCCTATGTATCTTGAATGTTGTAGGAATAAAAAACTGTGTAGTTCATTGAGGTTCTTAGTACTGGAGCCATGTTATATACCCTTATATTAGGGGTATCTATTCTTGATTCTAAATTAGATGTTCATTCATACCTCCATATGGCCATGTGAGTAATGTTTGGTGTGAGAAACAAGTGGGATAGATGATCAGCCTCACAATGTGTATGTATGGGACTAGCATACTAGAACACTCCTTGGGTTGTTGGGTTTAATGATTAGGCCCTGATAATTAATCCTAAATATCTTGAATAAGAAAGGAATTATATTCTTCACAGTTCATATAAGGTCAAGGCTTATACACTGATGCTTCCCTATACCATAAAAGGGGTTTATAAAGCATATGATATGACCATTGGAAATCCATGATCCCACATGAGCCATGATCATTTGTGAAAAACAAAGGATAGATATAAATAAATGGAATTTTTTTGGACATGGGACTCATATGTTGGTCCCTCCATGTATTATCAATATGGATCTATGATGTTACATGGAGGTGAACCACATATCCTAAATATAGAAGGTATAAGTGTCATCATAGTTCCCTTTATGTTGGGGATTACATATTAAGGTTGCCACATTGATTGAATATTATACACTAAGGATATATAACACTTTCAAATCCTGGGATTCCTTGAGATCCATCACATGACATGGCTTGTCATACATATAAGGTGTCACGATAACCAGTGTGGAATAATAAATGGGGTGTCATGTATCTTAGCTAAAACCTCTTAGAGTCATTGTTAAACTTGGTCTACATGTTTGGAGGGCATCATGAGTCTCACCTAACTTTCCCAGAGGGAATTTCAAGATCTTGGTTTTCATTTCTGGATTCTTTTTTTGAGACTCATTTGAAATGATGAAATGTCGTAATGTGATTCAGGCGGTGAGCCCGAGGGACATCGTAAGTCTTGGGTGATCGACCTAGAGGGTTTCTAAGATTTAAGTGACACCTTTGGGGCCACTGAATGATATACCCAGACATGTCATGATGACTTTGTTTGTCCTAGATGACATTTTTAGGGGGTGTCGTGAAATCTGGTTGACGTTTCCAGGTGATGCCATGTGTCTTCGGATGCCACACGCAAAGTGATTATGAGATAGTGAGCATGTGTTTCACTTAAGACTTGAAACTTTAATCATGGTTATAACCCTTTTATTATGAATGCCTTGGTCTCATTCAATGTTAGTTTGTCTTGAGTCTCGCGTGATATAGTAGTCTTGTGGAATAGTCTTCACATAACCTACCAGAGATCTTTCACGTGATCTATGAATGATAACATTAAGTAATTTATGACTAGTTCATGAATACTCTAGTTTCCCTTAGGTTACTTCCAAACAGAAAGCTATCTAGTAACATAATACGCCAATATAAGAAGTCTGTAGGGGTCCAGTGTTGAAATCTCTAGAGTTTGGACATCTGGCGTGTGTAACAGCAGTTAAGAATCCATCCCATGTAGTAGTGGTACATTTTTCATGATGGGGTGGGGGATTTATAGGCCTCCTACCTATAATACTCACTTGTATGTGTAGTGTATCTAACATGAGTCTAGGATAGAGCCTATGAAGGGGGTATGGTGCCACACAGTTTTCCAAGTCATTTTAGTGGACTACTTTAGCTACAATAGTTAATTTTTAGTCATCATGAGTCTCTTCATTTATTGGATTATTTCTAATTATTGGAGACTTTTTTGATCATGTAGCTATGTCAATGTAATTTCATGTTGTCATTTTGAAATGTCTGAGGTTGTTCACACAATCGTAGTTCCTTTTATAAGATACTTGTGAGACTTCAGGTGACTTGTTTTGGGTCTTAGGGGATAGTGCTACAGGTGAACAAGTCGCATCCCATTCCTTTCAGCAACTGTGATTACCTTTCGTCTCCTCCCTTTTGATCCCCTTTGTTTGATGTAACTATGGTTAGGAGTCATGGGAGATTTCATGTGTGTTTTCGAAGGTATTTCTTCTATTTTTTGGATAATTTTTGTGTGACCAATATGGGTCGCATGGGGGTGCATGAGCATTTCATGAAAAAATCTATATGTTTGGCCTTAAACCGTTGTGGAGTTTCTTGGAAATGCCTGAGTACTTCTATGTGGTGAGACTAACAAGCCACAATGATTTCACGAGGTGAGGTAGTCATGTGGTCAAGGACTTGTGGTGTCTTGAGGGTCCCCTTGGGTGTGTTTCATATCATTCAGTGATTGTGAACCCCTCTTACCTCCTCCCTTTCCATCTCTCTAGTTTTATTTTACAAAGATCATTGATATTGCGAGTTTGAATGAGTAATATTTATGATTTTGACTCGATATTTGGATGATGCCATAATTGATCAATATGGGTCATATTGAGTGTGTGAAAGCCTATAGTGGATATTTCTATCCATATATCCTAGAGAACTAAAGGAAATACCATGAAACACCTGAGGACTTCCATGCAGTAGGGTTAACAAGGCAAATGTATTTCATGATGTGACGTGATCGTGTCACCAAATACTCATAGTGTCTTGAAGGGTGCATCATGTTTCTGTCAGTGATTGAGAACCCCTTTCACATCCTCCTCTCCATCTCATTTATTTTACTCGACAATGGTTTGGGGGTCATGAAAGTTTCCCTAGATATCACTAAGGGATTTTATTCTTCCCAATGATGATTTGGAGCATGAGATTTATAACCACTAGGGGTCTCTTCCTTTATAATTTCATCCCTATTTATTTTTGAAGGATTGTTTTTGGTTTATCAGGTTCTCACCCATGAAAAACCATTCTGCCTGAGGGAACATATTCAGTTGTCTAGGGGCCTTCACAAGTGCAGTAAGGTTTGTTGAAGGGGGCTCTGCAGTACTTGTCACGGGTGATGTGCCAAGCCTGGGGTCTTCACCTGACCCTAAAATGGTCACACAATCATGAGTATATTAGAGGCTTCGGGAGTCTTCGAACACCCTCTTCTTCATTTCTTTCATGAGTAAAATAATACCCATATTCTGGTATTTCTTCCTTTTAGATATTTTTCGATGCATATTTTGTGGGTGTCAACAGACATAAATTTGTTTTATGTGATGAAATTATTATCATGCCCATTGGTGAATTTTATATAATCCTCGGTATGGACTGGATCACAAAATATGATGAAAATTTTTATTTAAAGAAGACGGAAATTATGATTTTTTAGAAACTTTTATAATTCATTACATTTATATATGAATATTCCTCAACTGATACAAATATAAATCTACCACAATCAGCTCTAATGAATGTAATTCTTGGGGAATAAGGGAAAAAAATATCTGGTGATGAAGAAGATAATTTTCAAATAAAGGGTGTACCTATTGTGAAAGAATAAATTGATGTATTTCCTGATAAATTACCTAGACATCCCCTGGGCATGATGTTGAATTTTCCATTGAATTAATCCCCAATGCAAGGCCAATAACAAAGAATACCAATATAATGAATACTATTTAATTATTGGAGTGAAAGAAACAACTAGATTATTTTGGTAGTAAGTTGTTTATTCACCCAAGTGTTTCATCATGGGGATCCCTTATCCTTTTTGTTAAGAAGAATGATGGATCCATGAGGTTGTTTATTGATTATAAAGAAATAAATTATATTACAATAATGTAAGATTACCCTCTACTTCACATTGATGAATTGTTCTATCTACTTAACAGAGCCTGATATTTTTCAAATTTTGATATTCATTATAGGTATCCCCAATTGCGAGTGAAGAAATAAGAAATTATGAATAAAACATTGTAAATAAGGTATGGAAATTATGGGTTTACATTAATTCCATTTGGATTAAATAGGTAACACCCAATTATTATGTTCTTAATGAAAAAAATATTCATAGAATATATTGATGATTTTGTTTTGGTCTTCAATTATGATATTATAATTTTTTGAAAAAGTTATGAAGACATTGAGAATCACTGGGGGATCATTCTTAAGACTCTTATAAGGGAAGGGATATATGGGAAATATATTATGTGAAATTTCTAGATTCAAGAAGTTTTTTTGGGCCATATGTTCTCTAAGGATGAAATATCAGTTGATTCTATGAAGAAATAGGCAGTTAGAGAGTTCCCTATGCTAATAAACATAACTGAGCAATGTAGTTTCATTGGTTTGGAAGGTTATTATCATCTATTCATTCATAAATTTTTCTGATTGGATAACATGTTTACCAAGATTGTAGATAAATGGGTTAAGTATGCTTTAAAAATGGAATATGAAGAATTATTGGATGAACTATGTAAAACAATAGTCAATGATGTAGTTTTGACTATACCATCTAGAAGTGATGCGAATACCATATATAATGATTCATCAAAGAAGGGAATTGGTTGTGTCATAATATAAAATGATAAATTTATTTTATATGCATCAATACAATTGAAGACATGAAAATATAATGATCTATTCCATGATCTTGGTTTAGTTTCTGTAATCATTAATTTGAAAATATGGGGAAATTATCTCTATGGTGAAGGATTTGAGATATATGTGGATCATAAAATCATGAAATACATCTTCTCACAGAAATATATCAACATGAGACTAAGTTGATGGATCTATCTAATCAAGGATTTGGATTTCCCAAAACACTACCACATTGGGAAAAAATAATGCAGTGAATGCATTAAGTATGGAAGATCAGGGATTTCTAACCAAAATTAGGATTTAGAAGGATCATATGTTCATGGATCTTGTAATGATGGATATGGGAATTTATAATTAAGGGGATACATTAATCGTTTTTCAAATGATTAAAAATCCATAATTATTTGATAATATAAAGAATTATCAATCTGGTGATAAGATCTTTCAGAATAAAATTAAAGGTGTGAATGAATGAAAATTAGAAAAGAAACAATTTGGAATATGGTTTTCTAATATTTTGAAAGAGGCTATATGTTCAATAAATACATTATATAAAAATGGAATTATTGGATGATGATCATAAATCAAATTTCTCTATACATTCTGGTATCACAAAGATATATAAGGAATTTTTGGAATATTTTCAGTGGGATGACATGAAGTAGGAAATTGTTGATTATGTATCTAGATGTTTGGTTTATCAACAAGTGAATGATATAAGAAAACATCCAAAAAAATTTCTATTGTCTCTTTTTATTCTTATGTGAATGGGATTATATTAAAATGGAATTTGTTATGGGACTACCCTAGAATCCTAGGAAGAATGAATAATATGAGTTATCATTGATTTCATAATTGAATCTTCACATTTTCTTTCTATTAGTGAAGACTTGCCTCCTAAGAACATCACAAGTGTATATATTAATGAATTTTTTCAAATTTATAGTGTACCTATATCGATTTTTTTATCGAGATCCCCACTATACATCAAAATTATGGAAGAGTATTCAGAAGGATCCTGATACAGATCTTCATTTGAACACTACCTACCATCCTCAAAGTGATGGACAATATGAAAGAACAGTTCAAAAATTTGAAGAAATTTGGAGATCATTCTCACTCTACTTTCATGTTATGTTGGAAGAGTACTCACATTTAGTAGAGTTTTCCTAAAATAATTGTCTCCAATCATGTATTCAATTAGCATTATATACATCAATATATGTAATGGGATTTTATAATTCATCATTTTTGGGATGAAGTTATTGAATGGAAACTCACAGGACTAGAAATTATTGATGAAAAAACAATAAGGTTAAATGATAATTGAGGTAATATTAAAGAAAATCAATATAGGAAATATAATTATGTTGATAATCATAAGAAATATTTAGAGTTCCAAGTGGGAGATGATGTTTTCTTAGTAATACCTCTATATAATGATGTTATACAGTTTGATAAAAAAGGTTAATTCAGTCCCACTCACATAGGACCCTTCAAAATTCATGAAAGTGTTTGAATTTTTGCTTATCATTTGGAAATACCACCAAATCTCTCAAAAATACACAATTTGTTCCATATATCTATGGTAAGGAAGTATATGCATGAAATAATGCAAGTGATCAAATATTACTAAATAGAGTTAGAACATGACCTTTCATACTATGAAAAAAACATCCATATTCATGATACTAGATATAATGTATTTATGAGTCATACGAATCCTCTGCTAAAGGTACTCTGGAGAAATTAAAAACTCGAAGAAGCAACATGGTAACTAGAGAATTCTATGAAGGATAACTACCCACATGTTTTTTAGAAGGTAATACCCCAAAAATTTTGAGGATAAAATTTTGGTAGGGGGAATGAATGTATCACCATAATACATTACCATATTTTTTTATAATAAGTTTAATTTTGTTGATATCTTATAAAACATGCAATAATGAGTTAGTTTACGATGCACACAACACCTGGTTTAAACAAAACTCTATATAGTCATGTTTACACAGTTGATTAAATTCTAACACTCATAAGGAATTTTTATAGTTAATTTATATGTTATATATCCAATCAAATATTTTAAAATTCATTCAATTTTTTATAGGCATAATATAAGAAGAAACCCAATTATACACTTAAAAACTATATTTTTATAAATGTAGGCTTCCTACCTTTTATGGATGACCTAATTCGAATATAAATTTTGGAAATTTTATAAATTTTATATTTCAAAATAAAATTAATTTTTAAATCAATAATTCAAAATTATCATATGGTAATTTTTTGTATTTTTCTGTAATGTTTCATTTTTTGATGAATAGTGAAAAATAATGGATTTTAATTCAAAACTTCTTCTTCATATAATTTATATATAAGGAAAAATTATATTTTACAATGGTTTTAAATTAAATAATATCTATTATAACATAAATAACCCCATTTAGGTCATTTTAATCAATCCCACATTGAAATTGGATATAAAAATATAGAAAATGTTTAAACATTTTTTACTTAAAAACACGTATTGTCGTCCCATCAGTAAGATTAATTTTAAATTAATTTCTGCCAAAAATATGGTTGGAATTTTTAAAAATGGATTCCATATTTTCAATAATAATAAAGTATATTTTTTAACAAGATAAAATTAATTTTTTACTAAAAATATTAGTGAAAGTATTTAAAATTAATTATAGCGATTAAGAGAAAAATTAGCTTAACATTGGACTAAACCTTAAATATAAGGGCCAAAATGACCTATACAATTGTGAAATAGAAATTTTATGTCCATATTTTAACCTTATAATAAATTTTCTATAATTTTGTTCATTATTAGTTTCACATGATATGGAAAAAACGTTAGTAAAATTCCCTTTTCAAAAATATACAAGAATTCCACTTCACCTTGACTATAAAAATTCACTCACACCTCCAACATATTAACACCTATAAATCCCTATGAATAATCCAAAACCTAGTAAAAAATATCACAAATTCCCTATCCTTCTCCTAGATTCCTAACTTTGGGATGAAATCAAACAAACGAAGTCTTTTGTTATAATCCAAATAAAGTTACCTTAAAGAGGAAACATTCTTCAATGGTCAACTTCATTTCATTTATTTATACACCCATTAAATTAGTATTATATAATTACCATATAATAACATCAGTATCCTTAATATAATTTATTTTTTTATTCAAATTTTTCAACCAAAACATTCACACACATCCATCAAATGTGAGGCACAATCATCATTCACGTGAACGAAGGACTCCCACCTCACGAACCAATGTCATTTTTTCTTCCACTTCCACATTTCATGGTTAGAATAATGATGAATTTATAGTTTATATATGATATTTATGATTTTTATGATTTTTTTTGATTTTTAATTTTTATAATTGATATACCTTTATGCTTTCCATTTTGTGGGAAAATGATAACTTCATTTGTGGATGTGTGGACTAATACCTCCTGGAAGCGATGTGATTCGTTCACTCTATACATCGAATTTATTAAGGAATATTTTAATAAAAATATAGGAAATATATAACATCAGTATGATACTTTAATTATAATATAAATATATATATATATCATTTTTTCATTCTTTTAATACAATAAGGAAATTGAAGTAGCATTCATGTATATGTAAGGCCTACCATCTCCATGAATGGGGAATTTCGTTTCCTATCTCCAAACATTATGGATTATTTTAAATACATTTATACTATATATAAATTATAATTAAATCATGGTTTCAATTTTGGATATTATTAAATAATTATCTAAGTAATAGGAATAAAAGTAACAAGTCAAAATATACTTGAAAAACAACGCAATTAACACCCGAAATGATGAAAATGATAAATGATTATTAATAAATGGGTTATAATATGTTATAAAAAGAATATATATGATATAATTGTCATTAATATGGTTTTAATTTAAGTTAATTATATGAATAAAACCATTACACTTGAGTTTAAATAGCATTTAACCAAAAGGAAGTGTAAAGTAAGTGATTTTCATTTCAATTTTTAAATATATGAGATAGATGTCATATTCACCACTTACATATATTTGATTATTGTATCTACTTAACGTTATAATCTAATATCATGATTCAATCAAACATAATTCTATTTAATGTTTCAATTTTAGCAAACTCGTTCAATGGGTTTTAACAAAAAAAATTCCAAATGGTAAATGTTATAACTTCAATATCACCTTCTTTTGTTATTTTTAACATTCTCTCAAAACAATAACATCCTTATGATCATTTATATTGTAAATTATATTGATCATAAATATCTATATTCTAATTAAATGGATGTTATTATTTCCTAAACCATATACCATTTTTACATATGATGTTCACCTTGATAGTTATTTGATTAATTGGGGAACTGTTGATAAATCTATATCTTTTATTAAATATGGATATTTGATAAGGTGCATTGTTCATGAATTAAATTTATTAATAAATATTTGATGAATTATTTTGATATGTGTGACCTGGGTGGGTCTCAATTATAGATATCAACTCGATGCATCAGTAATCTCTTGAGATGACTCACTTGGCCAATTAGATAGGTTTTTACCTAATATGTAATAAAACATCTTGTGAAAGGTCTTTATGGTAAAGGTACCATATACCTAGGAAACATGGAATCCAATAATTAATCATTTACCTCATTCTAACTAATTTATTTTTTTCAATGATATTTTTTCTTTAACATTATCTATGGTTGTAGTTCAATACAAATTTATTGATCAAATGGGATGTGTTTAAGTTACTTAACATTCCATTTTGATTTTTTATTTTCCAATTATATAAATGGAATGTTTTCTAAATTATTTACCTTTCCATTTTTATTATTCTCATTGATTCATTACTGGTTCTGTTGTAATCTTACCCTTACCAATCATTTCATCTCCCCCTTATTTTGTTTCCTCTCCCCAGGATATGAAGATAAATTATTAGAATGTGTTTTAAGGATACATTTTATTATTCTTTGTTATGTATTATATCTTATTTTATATTATCAATTTAATATATGTATCATGTATGTAATTTGGTTTTCCCAAGTAGCTAAAATGATCGGTCCTTCTGGATTTTATTCCTTGAAATTATTCCAATGTAATAATGTAAGGAACCAACTCTAAGCTTTTGGTGTCGGGCATTACAGACTTGGTGATTCAATCTACAATCACCTAGATAAAATCCTATACCCTATACTTACTTGGTTACCATATAAAAAATTCCATGGATATTTCATGTCACTTATAATTTGGTGCCTCAAGGGGTTGTACTAAACCTGATGGAACCTGGTGCTCATCCTTCACTTTCTGACAAATGAGGCATTGAGGGACTGACTCAATGACTCCCTTCTTCATTCCATGCCACAAAAACTAACATTGGAGGTCCTGGTATATCATTTACACTCTTGTATGTACCACCAATGTTGATGTATTAAAATTCTTCATCCCCCCCTCTCAGAATGTCAAAGTTACCATCATTATCCCTATAAAAAGGATAATATGATTACGACTTTTAGAATATATTTCAAAGTGTATGTTTGGTGAATGTATGTGTTTGTAAGGTCTCACGGTTGGTATCTCCATGCTGAGAATCCATGAAATTCTATAAAAGTGGTGTGGTAACAACCATATACTGTTTATATGAATCACTATCCATATCTACTAAGGAAAACTACAATAAGGAAAACTTATCTGACACCTTGTTCAGTAATTGAGAATACGATCTCATGCTGAGAGCATATATCACGAAATTCACATTACCAATAGTATATATAATCTCAATATCATGGTTTTGGATGAACTATGTCCATCACCTATGTCTCACATGGAAATACTTCTAAGATATGTTATACTTGAGAGTCTTATGGTTAGAGTAGACGATAAACGGCTCTCCCATTAGGTAGTGTCTCCACATATTAAGTGTGAAAACTATTACTATTATCTCAAGATCATGGGTCAAATAGTTCTTATCATGTGGTATCAACTAACATGAACCATAGTAATCTTACATGTATCTGTATATAAATGCACCCATGTTTTGTCCCTATTGAGTCATAGAACACTTTATACATAACACCATCCTCCGACAATCTAAAGATGGGAGCGCTCATCTACCTCTCTCATACAACCTAAAAGAACTAATGGAAACTTTATGTCCATGAAAAATGATACCCATTTTGGGTAAGGGCAGTCAAGGGTGATTCAACTCTAGAGATTTTAGGTACAAACCTCTAATAGTACCCAAGCATCCCAAGGAATCTTTACACATCGGTAACACTCTTCGGTGGTTCCCAAGAATAAACTGCCTCAACTATCATCATATCCACTTCTAATCTATCCTCTTAGAGGATATTTCCAAGAATGCTTAACTCAATTATACAAAATTAACACTTCGAGAGATTCCTATAAATTTAGTGCTCTCTAATTTTATCTATGACCATCTTCAAGTGTCTTGTGTGCTCCTCCTCAGACGTCGAGTATAGTAGGGCATCATTGATGAAGACTAACATGAACTAGTCTAGGGAAGGGAGGAATATAAACTTCATGAGTCTCATGAAAACATATAGTGAATTATTCATGATGAAAGACCTCACTAAGTACCCATAGTGACCATACAAACATCTTAATGTCATCTTTTTTATACCCTCATCCATTACCCATAGCTGGTGATACCATGATCTGAGTTCAATCTTCAAGAACCATCATAACCCTATAAAATAAAAAATATGGTCATTATTTCTTGATAGTGAATACTTATTATTTGCAGTTACCTTATTTAGGAACTGTTAATCCACACATAACCACAAGCTTCTGTCCACCTTCTTGGAAAACCAAATTGGGCCTCCCAAAGGGAAAACAATGGGTCTCACAAATCACTTATCATGAAAGTCCTCCAACATCACCCTCAACTCATTAATCTCATTGGGAGGCATCAGATATGCTATTTTAGAAATCAAGGTCATCCCATTATACAAGTCAATGCAGAATTCTGTCTCTCAGTGGGGTGGTAAACCAAATATGTCTTCAGGAAAGACGTCGTCATACTTTTCCCCCACCACAAGAAACTAGTATCTCATAGAATATACTAATATAAAAGTTATAATAGATAACTAGTGATTAATTGGATACACTCTACTATCCATGTGCTCAATAATCTTTATAGGGATTCCTTTTCACTCACAGAAGAAAACCTCATTCCCTAATTGCATACACACCATGTCATCTTCCTAAAAAATTAGATTTGGGAATGAACTATGGATATACATATCATACTTAAGATGGAATTGTAGGCCTGGTCACATATAAAATTAGATATCATACAGAACTATCACCTCCAAGCTTCAGGTTTCACTGTCAATATAACTGTGAAATCACTGAGTCACCACACGTCAGAGTCTCAAACCATAATGGTCAAGTCCAAATCTCATCTAGAATCTCTATGTCTTGAAAAAGTGAAGTGAAAAGAATTGGATGACAATACATGTGTTTATCGATACTGTAGCTAATATAGAAAATACAATAATCATACCCTGTATCATCCCTAAAGCCTTTTGTCCATAGTCCTCCATAGTCTATTGTTGGCCTCATCCCTAATAACCATCTTCTTATGCATGGTGTGGAAAACCTCGGGGTGGTGGTGGTAATAGGTCAAACACACGAACACCTACTACTACTATGTCAAACCCTCTTCCATATTCTCTACCATATGGACTACCTTGCTTCAACCTCTATCTTTCCCTTAGTGGTCCCTTGACTATCTCTTGACCTACTATATGATGGGTTGGGCAATTCTGATCCATATTTCCCCAAACATCATAGGAGAAACACCGCTATTCACTCAGTTGATTTTAGCCATCCTTGGAGCCCTACACTAGATACCGTATTTCTTATGATTTCCTCCTGAAGCTTGTAACATGCTGGGATCCTGGTGGTTGTTGGAGGCTACATGTTGTCACGGTCTCATATACTATGTTTCAACTACCGTCACCTATTATCAGTGTCGACTCTGTAAGGAAGATATCCACCACAAAATCCCTCCAATTCACCACATAATATTTGGGGATACAACACAATATCAATAAATCCATGATATCCCAAAAAAACCCTTCTCAAAAGTCTGAAACTTGATGAACTAATCCTGCACTGTATCCAAGGAGTAACATGAGAGATCAGTAAACCTCACCAAGTATTCTTCCACGTTTAGACTACCCTACTATAGATGTAGAATATCTTTTATGAAAACTGAATGAAATATGGCTAGATAGAACTCCTTCTTAAAGAGATGCTCACAGTCTAACCATGGTAGATTTGTCTTGTTATGTGACTAAGTCACAGAACTCCATGGGAACCCAATAGAACCCTTAATAAGGGTCACTGTGAGTATATGTAGGCATCCCTCATAAGGAGGAAAATTTAAGTAATTGCCTCTATCCATTCATTATCCACCTATAGGTATAGATCACCCTGAGACCATAGAATGTCAATACCTCTAGAACTTGTACAATGCTTTCAGCCAGCCTGTATCCATAGTTGGCATTGCGAGCACTAGCTGATGTTCAAAAAGTGGTCGTATAGTTGGTAAACCACTTGAAGGTTTTATCTATAGTACATGGACATGTACTAAATCATCATCATCCTGAATATCGTCCTCATGATCACATAGTGGGTACATGGCATACTATCTATGTGGAGGCGTCTAGAAATTTAAAAAGATGTACCACGGTCAAAAGAGTATATTTTGGGAGCTGAATCAAGAACAACATGGAAAATAAACCTCAATATTATATTATATATGTACCAACATTTTCCTTGAAACCAATTTCCATAAGTGTCATGTTTAAATGAAGGTAATCAGTGTCATATTTTTGTATTTGTCAGGTGATGCACCAACATTATAGTATATGTCATGAAATCCCAACTTGAAATAATAAACACCATTTCACCCAGACAATCTTATCACCTCTATCCCTAAGTTTGAAACAACTTCTCTGATACCACTATTTCATGACCCAAATAACTGAGATCTAATCCACGACTTCCCTAATCCCACCTCTAATAGGGGAGGGGATGGATACCAATGCCAAGTAGGCATATCCCAAAAGTTATAAGAATTATCCAAATGTACCTATATAGAAAAAAGACATATCTAATCCCAAAAAATGATAAAATTTAAAAAAATGAAACAAAAGAATGAAAAAAATATAATCCCACAAGCATACTATGATAGTAAATTCAAAAAAATAGAAAAAGGGGACAAATACATTCCAAACCAAAAACTGTAAAGAGTCCAATCTGCTCCAAGGGAAAAGACTATGGATAAATGAAAGCTCTTGGAAAATATCTCAGTTTGAAAAGATCAAGATATTCTCCACCAGCACTAAATATTCTTGGAACACCATCAAAAGGGTATGCATCTACACAATACATGCCATGTGTGGGAAAATCTCATGTAGGGGCGAATATAACAATACCCCTTTGGACCCCCAAAAACACTCAACATGAAGCATCATGAATATTCATCTCAATTTAAAGATATGAAAATCAATTTATAATAGAAAACTATCATATATATTTAAAAAAGAAACCAAATCAAGAAAGGGTATAAACCAAATTCCATCTATATAATTCAACAAAAATAAATGCTCATTCTAGGAGAAACCACTCCATGAGCCATGTTGTCACCAAAGACACACATCCAAGGGTCGAGATCATTGGGCCTAGCCCACAAAAGCACTAGGGAAGAAAAATACCCACATACTTAGATAGGTGTCACACCCATAATATATAGGGTACCCCATTAACCCAATATGTTTCATCCCACTACATATGGGATCCTATACCAATGAAACCAAGAAATCTACCAATATGGTTTACACGGTGGAAGATTAATTACCAACTCAAGGAGGTTATTCTGATTCCTCAAACTCCCATCTAGGTAATATAGATTATATAGGATCAAACTCTAGTCTCATGGAGGGACACCAATGATCTATTTGAAAATCATTTTCTATAGGGGATCACAATCTTATGATGTGGAAATAATGTTGAATTGTACCCTTGGGGGAATATACCCCGGGAACACACTCATCCAAGACTAGGCCTGACTAAAGAAATGAATACCTAGAAAAACTCTTTAAGGATATACAAAATGTGAACTAGGGGTACATGGTGTGTCTGTCTATCGTCAGGTATTACCATGTGGAAAATCCCCACAAGGCATGTAAATATCCAAATACATTATTTGTAGGAATAGTACACGACATGTATGGATCACCCAACACACTGCCCATGTTGCCTTGCCATTTCCATGTACCAGTGGAAGTGTTTGTTTACCAGCCTTTATATAAGTGCCTATATCTATGCCAAAGCACATGGAATGCCACTGGCTATGTAATTTTTGTTTTTTCCATGTTGTTCTCAAATTACACACTAACCCATCACAGAGGGGTCACATGGCATGTAACCATGTCAAATGTTGTATGATACTTAACTCCTTCCAAAACCCTAGCGCTGCAGCCATGGGGTCCCACACGGTGTGTTATCTTGAACTACACACTATATTTATCAGGATTTTATTAATCCATAAGATCTTATCTATTCTTCCTAGAATGCTATCACATTGTCTTTTCAATCAAACAATTACTCCCTAGATCTCAAATCTAAGTCAACCGATCTGCACCACCACATGCACTCTACAATCCATCCTTTAAAATAGATCATGAACACATATATGACATCTATATTGTAATGTGATTATAGATAAGATTAAAAAACATGATTTGAGGTTGTTCACACTTGATTATATAATCTATCATTTTTTACTTTTGAATCACATCATTTGTCACATGTCATACCCATATTTTTGATCTGTCGCATTGAATAATTACTGCAAAACAATTAGATTCCAAGTAACGGTAAAATCATTTTCCAAATAAAATACCAATTATGATAAAACAATGAAACAAAGGAGAAATATATAGGCCATAAAATGTGAGTAATGAACCTCATCCTTACTTTATTCATCCTTGATTCATTATTGTAGAATAATATGAATGAAAAATAATAAATCAAAATTGACATATAAAATTCATTTAATTTAAATATTATGATGATTTGTTAATCAATTGTGTTCTCTAAAATGATCTATCTTTGTCTTGGATTAAAGAAGTAGATGGAAAACACAAATCAACAACAACCTATAGATTGGATAGATTGTTGATGAATAATGGGTTTTGAATTTCCATTATTGGTGATATCCACTATCCTCTTTAGCACGATGAGTCATGATCAAGTCTATATTTTACATTGTTCACTGAGAAATATCTATAAACGGTTGCCTATATCTCTTGGGTTTGAGCAGTAAACCATGAGGGGAGTCTCATAACCATGTATTTAAAATAGAACTAGCTTATGATTCAAATAAAATTAATTAAATCATTTTATTTTATTTATTTTATCAATTATGCACCGAGGATGATTTTTCTTAAAATGAATGTGATGAAAAAAATTATATCATGCTTAGGGTGAAAATCACATTTTAAGCTCAACTATTCCCTCATATTTTTTTATTAAGGCCCCAATTTTGGAGTTAGTCCACTATTTCAGGGAAACAACATGTGTGTATTATACTGTATATATAATATATTTTAAAATTTTAATTTGGGAACATTGGGCCTCGAAATCACACACCATATAAGTTCTTGGTCTAAGAAATAATCCATATAATATCCAAAAATAATAGATGCAAAATCTGAGTCAATACATTCTTGTCCTCCACATTGTTTATAAAACCTTGTCGACTCCCAATGAGACCGTGTGACCCAAGCCCCTTCTTGGATAGAAGGTGCTACACGATTAGCACATAGTTTGGGAAACTATGTAGTTAAATCACATAGCTCATTAAAATAAGTAATTGCCCATTTTTTCCCATAGGATATATATGTTATTATATGATTTTATTTCCCTCCCCATCTCACGTATCTTGAAATAATATCCTAGATATTCACTCTCTTCTAAGGACCATTATTGAATTATTTTGGGTCGTTTAAGGTGATTTTGGGTGCGAATAGAAGTTCTAGGTGAGCCTATCACTCCCCTTTCATTTATTTTCTAGAAAAGGCCCTACATAATTACTCTACTTCTTCTAAAGCCTCTAAAACGTTTTTTATAGAAGAATCTACGTTTGGTCTTTGATGGTTTTTTGAGTCTGAATCAAGGGTTGTGGGTTTAGGGAGTGCTCTTCTACAAAAATGAGGTGGATGGTCTACAAGTATATCACACGGTATTAATGACTCCTTATATATTTATTTGGTTTTTATTTTGTACCTTTATGCATTTAATTTTTTATATTTGGTAAGAAATGTTAATTTGGGAGTCTAAGTGACATGATAGACCCATCACAGTCCCAGTTGGAACCATTTAGGATTATTAGAAAATACTAGAGGTCACCTATAGTGTGGTACACTCCCTTGAATAATAGAGCTGAATTGTTAAATGATTAAACAAATGGTTTATAATATTAATCCAAATTGAAAGTATTTCAGTATGTTGAAATGGTATAAAAAGTGTATTTGTATTAACATTAATGTGTTGAAGAATATATATCTTGTAAAGGGTTAAATGTGAATGATGGTTAAAAAGACTTGTCCTTGTGGTTAAATGAAATGAATCTAGTGAAAAAGTTTTATAATGTGATTGAAATATGAAATGAGATAACTATGGAAACTGAAAATATGTTTACTTTAATCAACCATGGGAATGTGATAAATGAAATGGTGAACCCATTTTATATTATTAAATGAAAAGGGTGATTGATGTTGACCTATATAAAATCATACTAATGGTTTGTGGGATGTTGGACTAATGATCCTCTCCCTTGGCTGGCGTAGATTGATGTTCCAAGCTCCCCTATGTATAAAAGTTTTTAGAGAAAGTACTGACCCACTTGAATCCAAGGGTAAGGGCATGGAATTCCATATTATTGTTGGGATAGAAAAACATGGTGTTCGGAATATTGATTATATACTTGGGATGATGGTCCTTTTTTCCAACTTATGACTCCCTTTGACACATGGTTAAAATGATCAGTATGGGATAAAGTAGGTTTGATGAATATGGGTAGAGAATAAAACTAATAATAAATGGGATCTAATTAAATACAATTTAACGATGAAACATAGTTTATTTTTTATATTTAATATTTTTTGTACTTATTCATACATTGTAATAGACAATATATCATTTTAGACACCATTGGTGGTGGCCTATTGAGTTTTACTCACCCCATTCTTGCGTTATCCTTGGGTACCCGGGTAGACATCATCATTGCAGGTTACGGTAAGGTAAAAGTCCTTGTGTGTGATATTTTATTTTTGGATCATAGTGAATAATTTATAGAGGAATAAAAGTTTATTTTAGAACTTATTTTGGGGATTCTTCATCATGCCTTATTTGGGGCTTTCTTGTGAAACATGAATCTAGTGACATGGAATTTTTTACTGTAGTGGTTTTTTGGTAATTCCTTTGTTTGGAAATGTGGTATGTGATATTTTGGTATTTATTAATATTTCACATCAATTTTTATTTTTATTTACATAGTTATATTTATTTGGTATGTTGGTGTTGTCTACCCACCAGTCACATTAGTCCCTCACTACTAGTTAGCAGCCTCTAGCGTATGAAGAGGCACAATTGAGGTCATGTGGTAAACCAGATTGGGGAATTCATTGTAGTGGCACCTCAACCAGGGTTCTAAAAAGTGTTATTAGATGTGTGATTATATATTTTATTCCTTTACTATTTTGGAAGGGTAGATAACAGATTATGATCTTTCATTCCTTAGTAATGAGATCACTTTTCAAAGTAACTAACCCATGTGTGGAGGTAAACAGAAGTACCAATGTAAGAATTATTGTTGTTGGTTTTTTTTTTCACCGTTTGATGTTATTTCACCTTGGGTGATGAACATGTAGTGTGTATTTATTATTTTCTAAGACATTACTCCTATGATGGTACGATATGAGGTTCATGTATTCATGAATCATTTAGAAAAATTATGGTTTTATATGACATAGATCATGTTCTACACACATGATTCTAAACACACACAAAAATCATTTTTTGGTTGGGTTATGGGATCTAAAAATTCATTTTGTCTTTATTTGGTGTTTAAATAATTTTTGACCAATAAAAAATGTTTAGTTGTTTAAAATCAGAATAGTTTTAAAATGGAAATGGATGAAGAATATTTCTTAATAATGAATATTAAATGGTTTTATTTGTGAAGTATTAATTAACCCACGTTGTCTATAGACTAGGATATAAATGGTTGAGTATAGTGGAGGTGTGGTGTTTGTACATTTTTTGATTGTGTGTGTGGGGTAAATTATTAGGACTATATGTTATTCTTATTATTCATAAATGAGGGGAACATTTTATGTGTTTTGAGATGAAAATTTGGAATTATGGATTGATTCACCCATGAAAAAACCTATCATTTTGGCAATAGGTGGAAATTGTTGAGAATGATCCTCTCGTAATGGGAAAAGAGACCCCATTGGATCTGGATAATAGAGGGGAAGATTAGTTCGATGAGAACATTGCTTAGTTTCTACAGTTTATGGTGTGAGACCTCATTCAGGCCATACTGTGTATGTTCATAATGATTAGATAGTTTCAACTATATTACCCTCCAATGTTTTCTTGATTGGGTGGACCTGAGGAAGGAAATTTTTGGATTAAATCCAGCCAGATGATTTCAGATCACTTAGTGACCCCTCCTGAGAAGAGAGTTAAGCTGAAAAATTATATGTTATGAGGTACAATTAATTCATAGTGAATATATGGGCTCGATATGAGAATATGGAAGGAATTTAATAGAAGAAATTCTAGGAGAAGTTTATAGAGCACTATTACCCAGATACCTTGAGGATGAGGAAATCTAGAGTGATTATGTGCTTATCCTAGGGGAGCATAAAAATCATGGATTATACTACCAACTTCTCCGATTTTTTTCTCCAATGCTGAAAAGATATGAGGAGACATCAATTAGAATGTTTCAAGATACAATTTGATTTGAGATCATGCCCCAAGTAAATATCATCTATTTAAGAGAATAGCTAAGGTAGTGGATTAGGAAACCATATCTGAAGGGAAACTAAATGAAAGATCATTCTAGAAGGGTGATATAGTGTTACATATTTTGATCGTAGGAGGTGGAATTATGAGAACTTGCACTAGACCTATGGAAAACAAAGTATCCAGGAAAAAGAAATTGTCTCTCAGAGTGGTAGTTCAACCAGATTCTATCAGTGTGGAAAACCAAATCAGATGTAATGTTAATGTCCTTGACTACTAGTAAAATTATAAGCATGTATAAAGGTAATTCATATATAGAGTTTCCACTAGTACCCATAGAAAGTGAGCATTGGTGTTGGATCTAGGTCATTACAGAGTGCCGGTAGGGGGTCTGCTACCACGTATCAATCAAGAAGTTGGTGTTCTATCAACAATACTATTTATAGAAAGGGATGTGGAACTTTGGGACTTGAGACTCCATTTAGTCAAGGTATTACAACACTAGATACATATACTAGAACCCTAGTTTGAATGGTATCCAAACCTCATGCAGTTTAGCCTACACCTGGCGGTGGTGACGAGAGACCCTTAACTATTTAAGGTAGGATTCTTGTAGATTCAAAGCTTTATAATTATTTATTTGATACATGGGACTCTCATTATTTTATATCAACTCATTTTTGAATGTTTTGGGTCTACTAGTATGATATATGTGTGGGGTTATGTTGATTAAAATATCATTAGTAGTACAAGTAAAAATTATCCAGCAATATAATGAGTGTGACTTTAGTGGGTACCATCACATTTAAGACTTGTGAATTATTGTGTTGTTAGTTATTGAACTGATACCATGGATGGATTGGTTTGTAACATTCTTTGATCGTATTGATTATTACTATTAGAGAGTGAGTTTCAATTCTTCTGAAGGTAACAATTATAACTATCATGGGGAATGAAATATTTTGGTAGGGCGTGTAGGGATTTATCTTCCACAATTGGGTGAGCTCATAGAAAAATATTCAAGTATTTTTTGAGATGAGAATGCAGTGTTGAATAATTTTTTTACAGTTGTGTTAGATAATTTTTTCGTTCTTTTCTGGAATACTTTTTATGATCGTCACCTGAGAGAGATATTGAGTTCATAATTGAGATGATGATTAAAGCTGAGACAATTTATATTACCTCATATAGGATGGAATCAACATAGATTCAAGGACTTAAAACTCAGTTATAGTAATCATAAAATTAATGGTTTATTTATCCTTGTATGTCTCCATGGGGATATCTAGTCTTGTTTTCTAAGAAGTATGACATAATTTTATAGTTGTGTGTCAATTATCATTAGTTTAATAAGATAATGGTTAATAACTCGTACCCTATTAATTATATTGGTGATATTTTTTACCATCTAAATTGGATTCTGTGTTTTTATAATTCATCTGAGGTCAGGGTATCATTAACTGAGGGTGGGACATTCTGATAAGCTGAAAATTGGTTTTAGAAGAATTCATGTTTTGTATGAGTTCACCATTATGTATATCAGGTTTATGAACTCACCAACATTGTTTTTTTGTATTTGATGAACCAAATCCTTCACTCATACCCTAATTAGTTTTTTGTTATTTTTATAAATGATCTCTTATTGTACTCTCAATTTCATGATGATCATGGAACACATCTTGACATCACCTTACATATAATAATAGATAATTGAATATATTCCATCCTATATAAGTACCATTTTTGGATAGAATACTTACATTTCATCAGTCACATAATCATGGAGGAATGTGTGTTTATAGACTCAGATTAGTTTTAAGCTGTTGTATCTTTGAAAATCCGAATAATATTTTTAATACCTAAAATTTTCTTGGTTTGGAAGGTTATGATCAAAGGTTAGTCAAATAATTTTATATCTTGTATGTACCACTTTCATGTTTCTTACAATATGGGTATTTTTTTGAGTGGTTTTAAGAAAGTAAGAATTATTTCTAGGAACTAAAGAAATGCTTGAACACTGCACCAATCATGATCTTACCTGATCTAGGTTGGGATTATACTTTCTTTTGTGATACATTTAGTATTGGACCTACGGTAATGTTGATGCAAGGAGATCGAGTTATTATGTATAAATCATGATAGTTGATGCCACATGAACAAAATTATCCTATAAATTATCTCAAATTTCTATCATTGGTTTATGACTTTAAATTTTTGTGGAATTATCTTTATGGTGATAATTGTTTTCTTTATATCAACCATGAAATCATTAAGTATATATTTTCCAAGAATGATTTGAACCTTCGGTGGTAGAGATGTGTTGATTACATGTATTATTTTGACATTGAGTGAGAATATTGGTGGAGTAAAGGAGATTATATTTTATATTACTTTATCCAAAAGGCATAGAATCAATCAGTTTGGGAGTGCAGTTATTACTAGAAGTTGATATCATCGTTTTTTGATATCCATTTAGGTGTTTAAGAGGAGAATGAAAAATGACAATCATATCCTTGCCTATTGAGCCATCTCCTCTGAACTATGATAAGAAGATCCAATATGATGATATATAATATATTGATTTGAGAGACTGTTATAATAGTGGGGATCCACGTTTTAATTGGACTATAGATGAGGAAATGATTAGTCAAATTCAGGATCATGTTGTTTTACCTACTTGTGTGAGGGAAGTTATGATGCATGAGTTTCAAGCATCAAATTGGGTGGTACACCTTAATCTGACTAAAATGTATAATGATATTCTTAGATGGTATTGGTGGATATGAATGAAGAAGTATATTTATGGTTTTTTGATATGATGCTACCCCTATCAATATGTGAACTCCAAGAATCAGCAGACTAGTGGTTTTTTACAAAGAATTCCCATTCCTAAATTAAATTGGGAGAATGTAACATTTATTTTTTAATAAGAATTCTAAGGTAACCTGAGAATAATGTTGAAATTTGGGTGATTTTGGATTGTTGGCCAAGGTAGCACATTTCTTTCTGATTCTAAAGACCCCCACAATGGACCTACTCAGTGACTTGAAAGTCTATGAAGTTGTACATTTTCACGGGATACTATGGACTACAGTGTTAGACTGTGATCTGAATTTTAATTCACCCTTATTTAAAGGGTAGTAGAATGTGATGGTTACGCAGGTATTTTTGAGTTGGTATTTTCACGCAAATAAAGATGGGAAATCAGAACATAATAATCAGGTGTAATAAGATAAGTTTGGAGAATGTGTTCTGGACTTTGGCAGATCATGGGAGAAACACTTAGTGCTCTTGTAGTTCACTTAAATCAATGATTATTAGGATAATATTTATATGGATCCATAAGAAGAAATCTATGTTAGGCCCTGCAAATCACCCTATTGTTGGATGAAGGTAGTGGAATCAGAGTTGTTGGGATCGATTCACATGAAGGAAATATCAGAATGGGTTCATTTAATTTAGAAGTGTATTTCTATGGATTAGATAAAACATAAGTAATACATTGATTGAGGTTACTGACATCTGGATTTTATGGGGGGGGTCATTTTTCCTTTTTTTGTTATGATGATTTGGTCACCATCATATTCAGAAATAAAGAATGTTAGCACCCAGGTATGTGGGGTCATTTCACATTGTGAAGAGGATTGGACCAGTGGGGTACCAATTGAATATTCTACAGTAGTATATTTCTATACCAGATGTTTTTCATGGTAACAGATTTTGAATTATTACATAGAACCTTCTCATGTGATAAATTTCGATAATGTGGTTCTTTATATTTATTCACTCTTGGAAAATCATATAGTTCGTATTGTGGATCATAGTGAGAATGTTTTGTGGGGTAGGATTGTGCTCTTGGTAAGAGTGTTATAGAAACATGGAAAAGTTTAGGAGTAAAAAATGGAGAGGGAGTAGGATATGTTGGCCCATTGGCCTATAATTTTTACCCTAGAGGCTTAGTGATTCTTGAGAGTGATTCTCAAGGATAAACTATTTTAATGTGGGGAGATTATAAGACCCTAGCTTTTCAAGGAGATAATTCTTTCATAAAATATTGAGTTAACTTCCCTTATAATTATTAATGCAATGTTTCCCATGAATATTATGGTACCAATAGGTTTACTAAGAGTTTGAGACATGGGAAAAAAAGAAAAAAGGCTATATTATAAAGGCTTGATGTTTGGTGCACATTTAGTACACACTGCGTGCCTTAACCATGCATCGTGTAGGGGGAGTGCATAGTTGAAAAACCATGAAATGGGAGCCTATTAACCATGATATTGGTACATGGTTTGGACAATCATATGGGAAAACCTTAATCCTCATTAAAATAGGGGATTTCCATTTTCCCCCTTGGGATTTATGGGTTCTTACCCAATTTTTCCCCCTCTCTACCTAGATTAGCTTGATTGAAATTCCACGAGCTCCAAACTCATGTAGGGATCATTCACCCTAAATTTTGAGTTATTTCAAGTGTATTTGGGTGTAAATTTAAGATATGGGTTATTTTATCACTCATATCCCCTCTATTTTCTTGAATAAACCTTGTATAATTGTTCTTCTTCTTTTAAATCCTCTATATATATTTTTTCTACTGATTCTCTATTTTGAATTTGAACGTTTGTTTAGTCTGAATCAATGGATAAGGTTCAATAATAATACATCACTGAAATTGAGGTATGTGGTTTAAAAGTATATCCCATAGTAATTATTCATTATTCTATGTGTATGTGGTTCTTCGTTGGTGTTTTTAGGAAAAACATTTGTATATTTGGTACAAAATGTTGAATTAGGAGTCTAAATAACATGATAGAAGCCACATAATCCTTTTTGGATTCATTGTGTATTATTATACCAGACTAGTGGTCACCCATGGGATAGTCCACTCCCTTAAATAAGAGTGTTAATTGTTAAATAATAAAATAAAGTTTTTATTATACTAAACCAAATTTAAATGATATTATTATGTCAGAATAGTATAAAAAGTGCTCTGATATTAACATGAATGAGTTAAATGACTTATGGCTTGTAAAGGGGTAAATGTGATGAATGGTAAAAAAGGATTTTCCTTGTGGGTAAATGACATGAAAGGGGAGATAACTTTTTGTATTTTTCTTGAATGATGAAATTGGATAATTATGTAATTTAATAAAATGTTGACTGTAATGAACCATGGGAATGTGATAAATGAAAAGGTGAACCAATGTTATATTCATTAATGAAAAGTTTCACTGATGATGGCCTTTAAATAATGTGACTATTAGTTGGTGGGATGTTTTAATGAATTTCATTTACCTTGGATGGGCCACACTAATGATCCAGGTTCCCTTATACATTTTATTTCTCAAGGAAGCACTGATGCTCCTATCTCCAAGGGTATGGACATGGAAATCCATATTGTGGTTCTTATGGTAGAATGTGGAATTATAAATCTTAACCAGAAACATGGATTAGTTCACCTTTTTCAAACCCACTAACCCCATTGAATCCTAGTTTAGATGAATGGTATTAGTTGAATAAGGTTTGATGAATATATGTATTGCATGGAATAAAGAATAAAAATGATTGAATTAAATACTATTAAATGAAGGAAATTGGTTGCATTTTATTAATTATTTACTATACTATTTCATACACTGTATTAGACTTGATATTTTTATAAACACCATTGATGGTGGCATACTAAGTTATACACACACCTTTCTTGGGTCGTTGTTGGGTACCCGAGTATAATTCATGATTGAAGGTCAGGAAAATAGAAAAGTCTATATAATTGATGGTTCATTTTTTGTTTGGGAGGGAACACAGATGAAGGAATTGGATTGGATGTCAGAACTCATTTTAGGGATTTTCAACAATTATTATTTGGGTTTTTCTTGTGGATCATGACACTAGTGATATGTCATATTTTATGATATTGGTTTTCGGTACCTCTTCAGTTTGGGAATGTGATATCTGATGTTTTGGTATTTATTATTATCACATGTTGATATTTATTTTGATTTGAATTGTTTTTTTCTTTGATAAAAGGGTATATTTGTTCCAGAATTTTAATTAGACGCTTGGGTCTAGTCATCGTCCTCTTATTTATAGGGATGTGTGCATGAGGTTAAGTAGTGACTAACTCAAGGCACTATTTATAGTGGCACATAGGCTGGGATGTTAAACATGGAGTGTTCTACATATCAATGTCAAATGGTAGATGGTTGATATTATAGAATGGGATAAAATGTGTATGAAGAATTTAAGTATCATAGAAGACATGATAATGGAAATAATCATATAAGATTGTAGTCTGTGGGAGATACGGGTTAAAGAATCCTTTTTGAGACTATCTATAGAAGAGACTTATGATAAAAGAATTAATTAAGGATGAGAAGATAGAATAGGAAAAATAATTATCACTATGGATTAAATAGGGAAATACGAATTAAATACTTTTTCATTCATTAATTAAAGAACGACTTCTTCTGGGGAATCCTACTATGTAGTGGGATGATGGACTATATGCTAGTTATTAAAATTACTAACTTGTTTCCTATTTTTCACTTCTCTTATATACTCTAAATTTCATTATTATAGAGGAGGTGTAGATATCCTAGAGAATTTTATTCCAACTCATTATCCAATAATATTGAATTCAAAATGGATGGATGAAAATAATATTATTTTAAATCAATTTAAAATAAAGAGGAGATCAAGGTAGGAATCAACAACCTAATTTTGGATAATTCCCTAGGCAATAAATAATTTTTATATTTTTTTTATTTAGCTATATGGCGACTCATAAAGGAATAGATTATTCTAGAAAATTAATATTTCTTCTATGGTTGTTCGATCCCTAGATCCACTTGCATGACAACTCCCCTCTTTATTCCCAATATCTGTCATATGATCTCCATTAATCAATATCAATCAATTAGTATGTTTAATACTTTATTCATATTTCTCACATAAATTTTGAATTAAAATCTCTATAATATTTTACCCCAACAGATTTTAGATGAACATTAATGTTTGTAAGGTGATATTGTATACACGGTACCATCATATCACTGTAGGAGATTTTATTTGACCCTGATTGAAAAGTTCAAGGATATAATAACCTAGTAAAGATTGATATATAAAAATAAAATGATATAGTTTAATATAATCATATCCTAAATTTCATGAGGATATATGACTTCTCCATGTGGGTCTATGACCAACTATATCACATGAACCCCTCTGGGTGGTTTTCAATCATATTTATTAGAAAGAGGATAATGTCTTTTAAATAGATATATAGACTCTATTAGGGAGATTGCACCTCTCCCATTTTGTATAAGGTGGATAATGTTTTTAATAGGATTCTTAGTAAATATATAACTAATGGGGAGGTTATTTTATTTATATAATGATATTATTTCATAGTTATTTCACATCTTCTATTTGTAGATAAGTTTAAATATTTCATTAATTGTAAACATTGGAACCTCAAAATATTCAATGAAATATTAAAAATATATTAAAAATGGAGTGTCCAATATATCTTTAATGATAAAATTAGGGTGTAAAGCGCAAATAAATTCTCAATTAGACATGCTATGATCATAGTAAGTTGGATATGACATGTGAAAAGGATCATTCCCTTGATCTATCATGCATCTCCACTAGTTAATTTTAGGGTGGGTATTCGTCATTTTGATAGTCTAGTTGAGAGAAATGTATGTCAACTAATGAACTATAAAATATGGTTTCTATCATTTAGAGGATTGACCAACATTTTTACCACTATTCTATCACTAATGATAATATATTTTATATCAGGTATTAAGTTCCCCAACGCTTTTATCCGTAGTATTAAATTTATATTTAGTGGGTTCCTTTGGGATTCTATTCAATATAGTCATTTCGAATAGAATAGTTGGTTACATTTAAAGAAACCCTATACAGAATGAGTTATTAATATCATAATTCTTATAGAATACATGCAATTCATATAGGTGAATCTCAAGTGGGATTCTCTTCATGGGCTAGTCACTATGGTTGATTTTCACTAAATCCAAATAAGGAAGAATTCCAGATACTCTTCATTTTAGGAACCCTTTAGATTTAAATATCTGGAAATTATACAAGGAACATTTTATACTTCTCTCAATAACACATGATCGCTAAGTGGTCCCAGTGATATATCCTTTTTGGATAAAAATTAGACTAGATTCTCTTTCTACTTTATATATTTCCCACATATATGAATGAAGTTTCATAAAGATATGGAACACATGATGTTAATAAGGTCGAGAATTAATGATGATAAGAATGACCTTTTCTCAAAAAAAAAATTCCAAGAATAATATCCTCCACATCTTGATTCCACCCATACTATCTCGGTTTTATTCAACACTATAGAATTGTATAAGCTCATCCATGTCCAATGGTGTTACAAACCCACATGTGATCTCTATTGGAAACAATGTATACCCAAAAGGTATAAATTTCGGGGGTGGAATAATTTGAAAATATTAATCCATATATATGAACTAATTTAGTGAATGTGGATACATTATAATAACCTATACATTTATATATATATATATATATATTAAATTTTCCTTCATAATAATCATGTGTTTCATATTTTGGAATATAATATAATATAAACCTCCTGTACCACATAATAAAAAGATAAAATATGTTATATTAATTTAAAATATTATATTTAGATGATAAATATACCCAATAAAATTGAATGTTATATAATTGGATAATAAACAAACACAAAAATAACTATAATATGATGTTTCGATTTTTTTGGGCTCCTATAATAACCACACACACAATCCACAATGTAAAAAAAGAAACAAATCAATTCTTTTAAAAAAAAAATATAGCCAATATAAGGTTTGATGTACATAATAAATGAAGGAAGTTTTAGATATTTATAAGAAGTATAAAACCTATATGACTACTGGAAATATAACCATTGGAATAGTAACCTGACTATTGGGAATAGTTTCATGACCACCAAAATCAAAACTAGATTGTTGGATTAGTAGAAAAATATATTCATATCTTATTAAATAATGAAAGGAATTTATATTATAATATAATTAATGAAATTTTTAAATATGATAAACTTTATACTTGGCATAAAAAAAACCATGATTTTATTTCTGGGTAACATATATGCATTATTTTTAAGTAAATACATTTTTAAGAAAATTTTTAAAATTTGAAATACAATTTTTTAATGAATGTTTAGTATATAACATTGTATATTTTTATGAAATAATAAGTAATTTTTTCTATGCTTCATAAATATGGTTTCCTCAAAAAAATGTTTATTTTTCAATAACTAGGGATGATATTTCGAACCTAAATATATCATATTTCATAAATTATTTCAATAAATTAGATGTAATTTTTTGAATAATTATATATGATTTTTTTGTAATTTTTTTGGAATTTTTCATAAAAAATAAAATAAATAGATGAATTGTAGATTACCCTACATGTGTTATAATTATTAATTTCTTACATGAAATAATTTTTGAGGTTTAGAGAATTTAGATGATTGTTTTATAATTTGATTTAATATTATATCAAATTACTCTTACAATTACATTATATTTTGTCCCTATTTTATCTTTCATACTAAAATACACCTTTTCTCCCATTATTGATACCACTCTACCTCAACATCAAAATGATGATGCATATTTTCTATTTCTTACACCATTAAATTTTGATTCTTTATTAATTTCACATCCTATTTTTAATTATCATAAACATTTATATGATTATATTATTAGGAATATAGGCATATTTTTATTTTTATTTTATCATTATATAATTCAATCCATTTTTATAGTTTTTAATAACCCTCATTCTATAATGGTTGGTTTTAACTATATATATGGATAATATTATTAAACATATACAACCGCATTAAATGGATGGTTTTAAAATTGGATTTAATGAATAAATATAAAATTTATTACATTATTAATATTCTTGGAAGATATATTGAGAATTATTCCATTGATTTAATAGTAAATATTAATTGTAATTTTAAGTATCTAAAACGAGTGTATTTGGACACTTCTCAATATTTGAAACTATTTTGTATCATTAGTTGGATTGATTATTTTTTATGACTATAATTATAATTAATTGATAGATCAAAAATTATATAGATATTGGAACTATTTTTAAATATTTCAAACTTCGTTCAACATACCAAAGTTTTTTTGGAAAAGTTTTTTGAACATACCCAATTGACCGATGCGAGAAATAAATCTATAATAAATGAATTAAATATGATAATAAATTTTATTTTTAAAAAGGGGTATACATGATTTTTTTTGAATAGGTTCTTAATAAACAAAATTTTAATATTTAAGAGGTTTTATTCATGTACCAAAAGGGAATGGACCCAGGGTAAGAGAACCCTCAAAAAACCCTTTATATCTTTTGGGATATTATCTCTCTATTTAACTGTCATTTTAACCTTTATATACAGATTTAATTATTCTATATTTTTCATATATTTTCTTAACATATATAACTTGTTTATTTCTTGTTTATTTAATAGGGTTATAGATTTTATTCAATTTCCATTTACAATCACTTTGTTAATGAAAACCCAAATAAAGGTAAAATTTATATTTATTATCTCTAGTCACATTTCATGCATTTAAATGTTTTAATATTCATTAATTTCAATAAGAAAAATTATTTCAACAAAGTTTATTTATTTTCATTTTTATGGAAAACCAAATGCACTTACTTCTTATAAAGTTTCTTCATTCATTTCAAAAACAACTTGTAAGAGGTTTATTTTTATACCCACTTTTACAATGTCTACATGTCGCTTTTTTCTTCAATTGAACTAAAAATTCATGACATATAAAAATTTAGTCAATAATGAACTTAAAATATCATTAATACCTTTATTTATTGAAAATAAACATGATATTTGTTTTTTATTCTTTGAGATAAGTTCATGAAAACCACTTTAATCTCACAGGTTTACTCATTCTTATGCATTATGTATGACCAAATTTCCTTATGTAGAGCACATATGAGAATGTATAATATTTTACAAAGTGTTAGAAAGGAAACATACATCCCTCTAATTAATTGTGTAATGTTTTTATCTTAGAGATACCATGTATGGTGTAATATAAATTAACTTATCACACTGTTATGGTTTGTTGGTAGAGAGCCAGGACTTATGCTTATGATGTTATGTTTTATGATATTTCCACATTCTGATGATTCAATAATCTAATTTTATATCATTTTTATTCCATTCTACGATATGATTTTATATTATCCCCTAATTTTATGATATCATGTTATTCCACATGACTCATATATTATACTTCATTGACATGAATTCTCCCTCACAAGGATTTACATCTCACTTCTTCTTGTAATGTATTTCGTCAGGTTATACTATAATATAATATAATTTTAATGGGATTTAATAGAACATTATGGATAATTAAATAAATATATTTTATTTTATTTTTATGTTGATGTATTTTTTATGTAATCTCTCAAAGATAGTAGACCTTTAGATCATTAGGATTTATCACATATAATTTTATGTTTTATATTATGTGTTAATAAGTGTATAGGAATCGTGATATTGTATTAGGTATTATATAAAGGTATATATATTGTTTCGTATTTGGTTAAATAACAAAATAATAAATAGAGCATGAATAACCTAGATTGATACCTATAAATTCATAGGTTAGGATACACATCCCAATTATGAGTTATTCCTTCTAATTTAAATGTTTTTTATTCTGAACAATTATTCATTAAAATATTCTAATATATAATTGTCCATTTTTTTTAGTAAATGGATTCAAATTTTAAATATTATCACAACAAAAAAATTTATAGTCAATGTAATGATTTCCAAAACAATATGTATAATATTGTTATAGTAGAATTAGAGAACCTTATGATAAAGATTTCACAACTAACTCTAGACAAGAATAATGAATTAAATATATTATAATATAACACAAAAAAATTGAGTTTTAAAAATAATAATCTAAATTGTTTTATTAAAATGAAAAACTGAGATTTAACTGAACATCAATATACTATGAAAATATTTTTATTTAAATGTTAACATTATAACATAGCCCTTAAATTGGGGTTATGAATTAAAGTAAAATAATTATGAAAAAATATGTTTAGTGTTTGTAAAATGTTAATTTATTGGTCAATTCATAATAAATAATAACATAATATTCTCTAAATTTATTTTGTGCTTCAAAAATATGTTTTTTGAAAAAATCGGTTTTATTAAACTTTATGATGAGAAATTATAATTAATATATAACATTATTTTATAAATTATATTTTACTAAATTAATATAATTTTTAAAATTATAATTTCAATATTATCTTAGAGTGAATTTTTTGGATTTTTCTGAAATGATTTATTTTTATGTGACTAGTGGGAAATAATTATTTTTGGAAAACTGTTATTTATTATCATTAAATCAAGTAAAATACATATCTCATTGTGTATTTAATTTATTTATAAATTAAAAAAAGTATTTTCAATTATAAATAATAGAATTATTCACATATTAATTAATATTATAATTTATTTTAGTATAAGTTCATTTTTTTGATAAGAACACTTGATTCTTAACACTGTTCTTCTTTGTGTTTTACAAATTTATATTAAAATTTATTTCCACCACTTATATAAATTTCACACTAAAACAAATATTACGTATGATGAATCACTTGGTTCAAATTTTTTAAATTGTTCCATTTTATTTTTGGTCATTATGAATATTAACCATCGTAATGATACAGCCCCTCTATAATGGTAAACCATGTTAAAACATGTTAAAACTATGGGTAAGGATTTAAAATATCTATAAAATTTATTTTTATCGTATTAGATGATATTTGTTTGATTATATATTTATTTAATGAGTTAAATAACTTATTTTTAAGCATTTTTGGAATTTTTGAACCAATTGTTGAATTTTATGAGCTTATATTATATTTTATTTAAATTAATAACTATTTTTTGGGTCATTGAATTTAATGGTTTTGTTGGAAGGTTCCATTATATTTTTTCTTTACCCAAAAGTATAAAAATATTCTTATTTTATCATTTCATCATAAAATTCATGGAGACCACATTCTTACATGCTCTCAAGGTGAAAATTTTTTTTACAGTTAAATCTGTCAAATTTCAGAAAATTGTTTTCAATGTGGTTTGCATAATTATATTAAATTTATTTCCTTCCACCAATAGATTTTTAATCTAACAAAAAATATTCAAAATTTGGAATCTTTATGTCTATATTTATTTTGAATTCTGTAATTAATTTTTTCTTATAATTACTCTACAATGGAAATAAGGTAAGTTATCGTGGTTAAGGATAAACTGATTTTAAAGGGGGCTTAATTAGGAGATAAGGATACAAATACTTCCAAAAAATTGCATATATTTTATTTCATTTGAAAACATTAAACTGTATAAAATCTAATATATAAATTTTTGGTGTCTTGAATCACTTTTCCCATAATAATATCTTATATTAATTAAAATCATTGAATATTTACAAGAGTACCACTCACCTCTCTTATAAAAGTAAACCACTTATCCTCTCCAGTTTACTGCTATTGAGCCACATAGATAAACTAATCCATATAAAATTCCCTTACTATATTCCTTCCATTAATTATTGATCTTTTATCTCTCTTAATTTTATCCTAATAAGGCTTATGGTGTAAGCTAAATGAGGTCTCTCTATGAAGAGGTAACCATCTTACCAAAGTTAATAAAAGTTTATTTCTTCTTCTATTACGTCTAAATATGTTATATAAAACCTAAAATAATTAAAATAGTAGAATAAATGAATATATATATATATATATATGTTTTTTATGATTATGGGACTATCACTTTCCACCTCCAATCCATCAAATGAGGAATAAAAGTATATATGATGTGTACCAATGGACTACCACCTTCATGCAATGATGTTATTAATTTCCGATCACAACCTCTCTGGATGGTTATAATGTTGGATTTAAAAATATATATAATATTTTGGATGTAATAATGATTATTCAATAATAACATTATATATAATTTCTATTCATCTTTCTCCTTAGAAATTGGAAGTATCATTCATGGGTACATACGAACTACTATCTCTATGAGAAATATATTTAATTTTCAATATATTCCAGGTTTTTTGGTCCTAAAATTATATATAATCGATATATATAAGAATTATGATATTAATAGCCTTATTTATAATTTTTTAAAATATACCATGTCGTGTACTTAATAATTCAAACCTTATAATAGGCTCTTGTTAAGGTCGATTTTACAACTTACATAATTAATGTTATAGTGTTTATAAATGAATGATTATGGAATATTAAATTATAATGATTTTATGTAATAATATGATTTTAAAATACATGATTACAAATATATAGATAATATAAACATGAATAACATGAAAGGATCGTAACAAACAAACCCAAACATGCATGGGAAATTAAACAATTGTCACGCGAAATTGTTATTTTAATAAATAATTTTTAATACATGGGTGACAAGATGTTATAAGTGGATATTATGTGAGAATATATGTATTAATATGGTTATTTAATTGATTTATATTAAATTATTTTTTTTATACAGAATGTTAAAAGAACTTATGAATCAAGTGGGACTTGGGATGAGGGGTCTTCACCTCAATATTGTTTCATTGAGACATGTTTGATATTATGAACCTATTAATGTTTATGTCTTGTATATACATCAAATTTTAATTTTTATATATTTAATAAATATTAATTAATAGTATTTGAAATTTTAATTCATGTTATTACAACAATTTTTATACAATTTAAATATTGTCAAAGCATTAAGGGTTTCTTATTGCACTTTTGTTTTTGTCAGTAATGTGTCATATTCACCACATGTTTCTTTTATGTGGTGTATATACCATCCATTTGATATGGTATATCAGGAATATATTTATATTCATGTATTTCAATGTTTCATTTAATTATATTTCTTTCATGGGGGTTATCATTAAAAATTTACCAAAGAGGTAAGGGTTTTATGTTGTAATATCATTGTTTAAAGAGATTATATATTAATAAAATTTATGATAATGATATTATATAATATATATATATCTCTTAAATATAATTAAATTTATTCCCTTATTTTTATTTTTGGATATTATTTGTTTTACTTTCATTTTTCTATCTATAATTACTCAAAAGTCCAGAGGAATAGAAACCCTACTTCATGTATTTCTTCTTCCCCATGAATTTTCTCTTCCATAACCACGATTAAAAAATTGAAGATTTTATTTAATATTACCCAATGGATGTTTAAATTAATTTTCACCCATGGTTGAATTTATATAAAATTATTCAAATGTATCTTCTTATCTTTTAATGAATGTTGTTCTTGGAATTTTTGCCTAATGTGTGAAAGGAATCATAATTTTAACGTATATAATATGAAAGTGTTAGTCCACACTCATGAATAATATTTTATTTGAATATTTATTAAATATTTTCCTTGTCTATTTTGAATGAAAATATTATTCCTAATATTCTAGAATATTTTAAATTTTAAAAAATTTATTTGAAAATAAAAATGGTATTTTTCTCAAAAAAATATTATTGTGATCTTCTAATGTAATTTTCATCAATGAAAAAACTCATTTCATGTTATATATGATTCACTAGGGAAATTAATAAATGATACCATCCTTGATCTTTATAAATATGGTTTTTGATTATGGGGTTCAAATCTTGATGAAATCTATTTTATTTTCAAAAGATTTTGTTATGATGAAATGCCAAATGTCTTCATGATCAAGTGGTATACATATGATCAAATTATGATTATGTGATATTTTGGTCTTATATTGACCTAAAATTTATTAGGTAATGTAATATAGATATCTCATTAAATTAACATGATAATCAAGGATAGGATTTTGGATACCTATATTTACTTTTTTATTCATGGGTATGTTTTCTTCTATCTATTCTCACAAGATTATGTGAGGATATGATTGTGAATATCTATGTTGAAATTTTTATGAATGAGAATTATTACTTCTAGTTATGATCACATGGTAATTCATAGACCTAATTGTGAATTTATATCTTCACCTTTTTATGCTGGATTATGTTATCTTCTAGTTGTGCACACATGATTATGTGTAGATGTGATTGCAAATACCAATGTTCACAAAATTATGTTTTCATATTCATATGAATCACCATGCCTATTTTATGTCTCATGAATAATACATTCTTATTTTTATCCCTTATGAATCATTATTTTATATATATCATGATATTATATGAATGAATCACTTATGTTTCGAACATTCACCTGATTATGTTATCATAACCTTATGATATTCATATGCTCACTTATGATTGATATTTCCCATGTTTACCATCACTGAGGATATGAGATCACTTCATATTATGTTTCCCTTCCCCAAGTTTTTCAATAAGGTACTAAGTATTATATGTATAGAAGTGTACAATATATGAAGATTATTTAGGGGATCGATTGAAGTTTTTTATAAATAAAATTATTTTGTATCTATTCTCCAAAGACACTAAAATATATAGTTTTGGGATATGTATTGTCATATTGTGTATTGAATATTATTCTAAAATAAAATAATATTTATATATGTAATGTTTGGGTCACGTCTGTTGGTATATGAGTATGTGCTAGTTATTTTTTAGATATAATGGTTAGAGAATTTAGTGGAATTATTGGATATAATTCTATGTATTCTATAACATCCTAATGTTTTGGTAAAAAAATTATTGTAAGGCTTCCTTATAATGAAATCCATATCTATATTCTAGAAAATGGATATGGAGTTCAATAAATTTCCCTAGGGGTAGACACCCAAAAAAATAACTACTTGAGTAATAAATCGATCATCACTTGGTACACAATGAGTGGGACTAAGACTACACACCGAACTATATATTCCCAAGGGATATGTTTTTGTTAATCTATATTCCCTTTATGAAACATTTTTATAAATTAAGATGAAATAATTTAATACAAAGTATGAGGAGTTGAGAGGAATATTGTGTTAACATGAATGTATCATAGGATGATAAGAAAGTCTCATAATTTAGGAAAAATCATGAATGATTTTCATGACTATATGATTTCTCACTCTGATTATTATAGATTCACGAATATATTATATTTTTTCAGATATTGGTTGGAACCATTAGGATGTAAGTTAAAAATTGGTATGAATTTTAATGCGGTGGTGTTCTAAATGGAAAACCAAATGAGATAGGATATGGAGTTATTTTTTTGTTATTCCCAAACAGATATTTTAGAATATGATTAACAAATTAAATTTGGGTGAGTTTTCTAAAAAACAAAATAAGTTAATATTAGGGTTTTTTAAAAGTTTAGGTGATAAAGACTATAGAGGGAATAAGATTCTGCTCTCAAAATGTCAATAATGTGGGACGAAACACCTGAGAAAATGTTTTAATAGAATTGGGATATTTTTTATTAGTGCAAAAGAAGAACATAAGCCAACTAACTACCATAGAAAAAATGGATATTTCAATGGAGGGAAATAAATTATATTCCAAGGTTCCATTTATCATTCTATGTGTTATATGTGGTGAACTTGGACAATATCTAAGTTGATTACCTAATCTAAGGGTTATCCTCTGGACCAAGGAAGGGCCAAAACTATGTCTATCCCTAAAGTTTATTGGGATTTTAAGGGACATTTATCAACCAATATAATATTGTGGATGTCATATTTATTTTTGTATGAATATACCCTATGGAAATATTATTTTTCATATTTAGTTGAAATTGATATGATTTTTCACATTGATTTTCTCTCTCTGTAGATTACATATAATTTTATAGAATAAGGAAATAAAATTTTATACTATGAATCACCCTATGACTATCTATGGATGTAGATATGAACATAAACTTCCAATAAAAATATTAATATATAAGATGGGAGTTTATTCAATAAAAAATTGTTGAATTGTATTTTGGAATCATATATGATTATGTTTAGATTTTATGATGATTTATGATATTTATGGAAATGAATATCATATTTTTTATAGTATATGATTTGGTAATATAAATTATTGGTATATGAAATTATAAGAAATTGATATTATTTAGAGATAATTATTTTCTTGGTCATAGAAGAATTTGTGAAAAAATAATTATAATATTGGGAATTAAATATTAGTCTACAATATTTTGAAGTGTTTTAATTTTAGTTATTTATGGAATGTTCTAAGATGATCTTTGGGTTTTAGTTTATAGATTTTGGAAACTTTTGTATAAAATTTTATTCATATTGAATATTATCCTATGTTGTTATAATATTTTTGTTTTGGGTTAATGTATATAGATAGTAGGAAAAAATTTCCCCAATTTTTAAGATAGTACTATTTATTATATGTTTTTTTATTCCTTAAGTCCTGAAAAATATAATATTTTCCATTCAACATTGTAATATGTGATGAAAAGTGGTGGAAAATAATTGAAACATGCATCCAAATGATGAAATTATGTTTATGTATTTAAAGAAATCACGTATGTGTATTTTATTATATTCCATGTAATGTGATTCCTCAACTATAGTGAAAAAGGTCAACGCAAATGAACTTTTTTTTTTGTTTTACAATTATTTAATAATTGATTTTCTTTCTAACCCCAAATTTTATTATATTCTTGTGGTCATTAGCATTCTTATGGTCTTGTCCTCTGTCAATATAAATTACTATTTGGACATTATCTTTCTCTTATATGTAAATTTTTTTCACTTTCATCTAATTTATCATTAACTAAAAACCCATTTATGGGTTATTTTAGGTAACCATTATGTTTTCCACTTTTCCTTTGCAAAAAAAGTTTTATTATTCCTTTTTTTTTATTTGGGGTTTCAACAAAATAAATTTAAAATATTAACCCCATGATTAAAAATATAAAAAAGTGTGGGTATTTAATTTCACAAGGGTGGGGTTATAATGTAACACCTTGAAAATTTAGTTTAAGAGAATAATAAACTTGATATCATTTAAAAAATGCTACACCATGCTTTAAAAAAATTATCATATAATTTAAAAACACAATAACTTAAATGTGAAAATTATAACCAATTAATTGAAGATGGAAGAGGAAATAAGAATAACTAAATTATGAAAAAAATTAAATAATTGTTTTATATAATAAAATTTTATTGATTAATGCAAAAACAATATGTACTCAATGTTTTATAAATATACATTAGGTTTCAAAAATATGTTTCCTAAAAAAATCGTTTTAATTACATTTGGTGTGTGGATATTAAGAATAAATTATTAAAAAAATGAATTAAATATAGATAGTTTTTGAAATAATAATTTTAGTTTTATATTGGGGTTTTTTTTGTATTTTTTTTCAAATATATTTATTTTTATGTGAATAGTGAAAAAATAATAATTTTCCAAGACAATCATTTATCTCTATTAAATCAAGTTATTTAAATGTAAATATATGTTTTGAATTTTACCTTAAACTAATATAAGTCTCTTTAATATATAAATAAAAAAATTAATAACATATGAATCAATATTATATTTGTTTTGTATAAGTTCAATTTTGGGCTAAAAAACATTTTTTTGAAACACTATTTTTTGTTGCATATTATGCATTTATGTTTAAAATATTATTCCAATTATATTTATTTAATATTAAAAAATTATTACATATTTTAAATTTGGTTTTACAAATTAGTAAATAGGTCCATTTTATTTTCTATTTGTTATGAATATCAACCATGGTAAATATTTACCACCTCACTAAGGGTAAAATAGGTAAAACTAAGTTAAAAATATGTGGTATGGCTTTAAAATCTCTCTAATATTTTTTATTCTCATATTTTATGACTATTTTTCAGAAAACTATAAGATTAAGGAGTAAAATAATGTATTTTAAAACATTATTTTTAATTTCTGAATCCTTTCTTGACTTTATGAACATAAATTATATTGTATTCAAATTATAAACTATATTTTGGTCTATGTGGTTACTATTATGGTTGGAAGGTGACATTCATTTCTGGATAGTTCAAAAAGTCTATAAGATAATCATTTTTATCATTTCATCAAAAATATCATAGAAATAAACTTCTTACTTTGTTTCAAGGTGAAATGACCTTTATTCGTAAATATAGTTTTTTCCTAAAAACTAGTTACATGTGTTTTTAATATTTATACTAAATTTAAATTCTTCCACCTATAGATTTTAAAACATATAAAATGGATTCAAAAATTTTAATTTGAATTTAAAATTTCCATTAGAATTCACCTTTTATTTTTGGGAAAATAAATTAGTTATCACGGTAAAAATTTATGTTAACGTTATTAGGGTTAAATTAGGTTTAAAGGGGGTTCAACTAGATGATAATTTATAAAATGTATATAAAACTTTTTTATATGTGATTTTTTTAGTTTATTTAGACCGTCTCACATATTATATATTAATATTGTCTTATTTGGTGCTACTTGACCATGAATAAAACCTTATATTAATTTTAAACATTAAATAATAACAATAATGCCACTCCCCTCCCTTATAGAATGGGTCCACTTCTCCTCTCTTCTTCACACATTTTGATGCACATAATTCAAAAAATATCCACCCAAATACATTTCTAGATGCTTTTACTAAATTTTTGAGCTTATTTTATTCTCATAATACCATCCTATGAAGGATTAAAGTGTGTTCCAAAGGATACCCCTCAACAAAGAGGTAATTTTCTTTTACAGATCATTCAATGTTTTTTTCTCCTTCTACTTACTATAAATATATTTTATCCATCTAAACATAATTAATCCAGTTTAATGAATCTAATAATATGTTATTATGAATATGGTATAACCATTTATATCCTTTTTTCATTAAATGGGAAGTAGAAATATCACTCGTACGTATGATTGGACTACCACTTCTATGTTGTGATGTCATTAATTTTCCATCACAGTCTCTCAAGAACAGTTGAAATGATAGATTTACTAAATATAAATTATATATATGTTATAATAATGATTTTTTAATTATTAAATACTATCCAGTTTCTTTCCTTTTTCTCATTATAAAATGGAAGTATAGTTCATGTGCACATATAGATTGTCGTCTTCATGAGTGGTATATATCATTTTACATGTCTTCCTTTTATGGGTGGTCCTAAAATTATATAATGAATATATATTATAGTTATAAAATGAATAATATTATTTCAATGTAATATTAATATTATACCATGTCATGATTTTACTCATTTGGTCTTTATAATACACTTGTTAAGGTCAACTATGCCATCTACATGAGTGATGTAATGATATTTATGACATGAAGGATTATTAAATGTTAAATACATGTGATATTATGTAATATTACAATATAAATGACATGATATACATTTAATATATGATGGAATCATTATATATATTCATGGACTAGAAGTATCAAACTAAATCATAGATGAAAAATAAAACAATCATCACCCGAAATAGTTTTTTTAATCATTACTTATTAATAATAGGCTGATAATATTTTTTAATTGGATTATTTTTGATATTATAAGTATTAATATAGATCTATAATATAATTAAAATAAATTTAATCTTATTATACATGAGGTTAAAAGAATTAGAAATGAAATTAAAATAAAAGGTATGAGTTATTCATCTTAATACCGTTTCATAGATAAATTCTTGATGTTCTAAACCTATTTATGTTTTGATCATTTATTTATTAAGCACACCTATTGTGGGGTTTGGAAAAAGAATTTTTTTATCCAATATGTGTAGTATTAAATGGAAAAAACACATCTCTAGAGAGTTGTGTTTTTCATACAATTTCCTTGTATAGGAGAGTAAATAAGAGGAAAAGAATGAAAATAATATAAAGAAATGGAACATTAGTGTTGGTGAAATTCATATGAGAAATAGATTATTGGACTTAGGTTAGGTTTTTCCCTTTTATGAGGCTATCATTGTTCTTTTTCTAACTTGAATCTTTTTGTTTCTCATCAAAATAATTAAATGAATAGAGTAAAAACCATTCCTTTTATTCACCTTTGATTTATATTTATAAAATTGTGGAGATCATAATGGGCCTTATTTTAATTATTATAGATATACCAAATATGGTATTTACTTTCCCCAAACAATAAAATTATTCCATCACTATTTCCTCACGTGTTTAGTATTCACTAAATTACTAAATTACTTGGTTTTATTACATCAACCAAATGTAACAATAAAAAATTATGTAAGGGTAGAATAAATACTTAAATCAAAGTAATTTAATATTTAATAATTTAAAAAACAAAATCACATTTAAATTAATTTCGAAATTTATTATTTTTAAAACCATTAAAGTAAATATAAAATAATTTGTAGAAGGAATTATAAACTCAAAAAAATTAGGGGGTCCCCTTCCCTTCACCCAGCCATAATGGCTTATACCCCTCCTGAAAGGGGGGACATTGAAAATTAGGATGAATGGAAGATGTTAGATATAAAAAAGAAAATAACCCAAACAAAGGAATATAGAGAAAAATAAATGTGTCAATCTATCGGGGGTATGGTTGTATCGACTCCAATTTGAGTTAGTGGGACTCTTTCTCCATGGGTGAATTTGAACTCCTCTTTTTTACAAGGGTTGTCGCTCCCATATCTTTGGTGTTCTTATTGAATTGTGGGAACTTGATTCCCCTTTTCAGTGGGGTGTAGACTCTATTATATAGGGATTAAGTGAGAGGTTCACAACCTCACACTTCCTCAAAACCCCCAATGACCCCGGGAGCATCTATTTAAAATCACACCTGTCGTAGGTGTGATATATCAAACAACCATAGAGAAAAGGTGTGTAAAATTCTATGTGGAAAAAATCTATAAAGATAGTGGCTCTATCATCCATCATCAGACTTACATTGATGGATCGATAGCATGGAATCCCACATCAGTGAGGTGGTAGTGACAAGTAGGTGACTTTCACAAGTGATGAAGAAAATTGATAGGTGGGTGAGGTAGTGGATGATTCCTATTCCTCAGCCCTTCAGTGAGGATTAAGGGATCCCTAAATGTATTTCATGGTTGATAAAACATGGTATTCCTAGAATGTGCAATGGTAGTGGGAAAAAAAATTAGTGAAGCTGTGACAGCATGAGAAATGCTCAGGGGTGGACAGTTCATAGAGGAGACAATGAGGTAGAGCATGGTAGTGCATACATGGTGGGATTTGGTATGGGTGGTGGTGATCGACAGTGGTGGTCCTTTGGATTCAGAAGGGATGTGGAAATAGTTTTTATGGATTGGAGGTGTCTGGGCAGCGATGATGATCATCGGTTCTCTTCATCTCCTCCAACCTTCATAGGGGACGAAGGAGGCTCCAATAGCCTTTATAGTTGTCATTATAGGGTGTTAAGTGTGTATCATGGTGATCGGGGTACTCATCAATGTTGAATGGATCATGTTATAGCTTGAGTAGGGGCTCATATGGTGATTTCATGGGTTTCTAGTGACAATGAGTGGTGAATCCATGGAAACACTATGGTGAAATGGAAAATGATTTTGATCCTGAGCATTGGGAGTAGTGACATTGGTGGTTCCGGTGTGCTATAGGGGTGGAGGTCTGAAGTGAAGGTGGAGAGTATAAGAGATTGTATTATGTTTCATTAAGAACCCATGGGATGATCATCCAGAAAGAATCATGGAAGAACACGGAAGGGTTATTGTCCCACATCGAAATGCCTCATCCTCAGGTGAGTGTATATAAGCCCCCTCACAGATTCAACCAAAAATAGAAGTCATACGGGGGGCAGTAGAATCCTACTATTGTTTTCTAGACTACCCCATCCATGGTGAGGTGATTCTCCAGCCACCGCATGGACTCACCTCGTGCAATAGTTCATGTACCCTACTATATCTATGATTTCTCAGTGGAATATATCCCTTCAAGTCATGTTCATAGGACTAATGTCTTTCTGAAAAACCTCCCATTGGTATGGCCCTCCTGAGGGGCCTTATGGTCGGGTGACCCCCCACTAGGCCTCATAAGTGATGTGGGGATACTTGGTTGAAGGCTTTCTCAATTGGATATATTTTTGATAACTCTTAAAAATAGTTAGAAAATAAATTAGGAGATTTAAATAATTAAGATTAATTTCAATGATCAATAAATTAAATTTTGAATTTAGAATTCACCAATCATTTTATCTTTTAAAACCATTTTAATTACACATTCTAAATTTCTTATTACTTATTAAAACATTGAAAAGTGTGTCTTAATTTAATAGTAAAACACATAAAACCATTGAAAAGTGATTAAAAATATGCACCATGTTTGTGTCTTTAAAATACCTGAACTGTTAAATCAATATTTTCCTCAAGAATAAATTTGAGACAAGTAATTAAAGAGGGAACTAGTGATATCAATATTTAATTTTCAATGTAATAAAATAACACAACATTAAATGTTAAATTAGAAAATCAAAATTTAGATGAAACATCAATTCAATTTACCAATTTTTAATGAAAAATTCAAATCAATAATTTTACTATTTCTCATTTTAAATTGAAGGAAACATATCTTCTAATCCATTAAAGTTTCTTAATAAATCATTATTAAACATGGAAAATCATGATTTACCTTACATTTGAATCATTCCCCTTATCATACATTTTAAAAATCATGTATATTTATACAAATATCATGAATACATGATTCTTATCCATAATAATTTAAATGTAATACTTTCTCCACTTTATAAAGATAAAAAACACATAAAATCATGAGGGATTTCAATTAAGGTTCAAATTTTTCTAAGGCATAAGTTTGGTAGGAATTGATGTTTAAAAATTAAGGCTCAAGGAGGAGGTTTATCGCTTAAATAATAAATCATGTTATCAAAAGTAAAAAGTGATGTGATTTTGACCACTTAAAATTGTAACAAATACCATCTTCCAAAAAAATCAAAGTAAATATCATGATAAAATAAATCTCAATGAATGTTTTTTGCAGCACCTTGAATATTTGTTTCCTACTTTTCTACTCTTTTTTTTCAAAATTATTTTTTATTTTTTTTATTTTTTTGAATGTTATGCTTATAATAAACCTCACATTCAACACCTATCAGCATGTGATTAAAATCCTATGACTAGTAATAGTGATTTTTTGTTTTCCAAAATCACTATCCATTTTCTGTTTTTTATTGTTCTATTTTCATTTTCCCATTTTTTTATTTAATTGGGGAAAACTAATTAAGCACATTTATTGAATTGAAAAAAATTATTTATTCCCAAAATAGTACCCCCACAATTATTCATTACAATGTGAATCATCCATTCAACCATGATCCCCTTTACCCCAACAGTTATACTTTAAATTTTTATGCACATACTCAGAGGAGGGTAGGAATGGAAAAAAATGGCTCGAAAAATGGCTCATTCCTAACCTGGTCATTCTTGGTTTCTATGGTATTAAATAAGGGTTGATGCAAAGGTGTTTTTTAGGGTAATTGGTTTATTAAAAGATTCCTTAATCATTTTAAATGTTTTTTTTCACTATCACAATTTTGAAAAGTTTAAATGCAAGTTCTGATTGGTGACATGTCTGAAGATCACTCAAAACATATACTACAAAATAGGAATTACTTTCTCTAGAAATCCTATCTATAATTAAACTTATGATTTAGTAAAATAAATAAATTAATTATAAATAATAACAATTCAATTCACATAAATTTCCAAAAATAAAAACATGAAATGGTTCTAGATATTTTATTTACATGAATCAAATAATTTCCTCAATTATTGAGTCTTCATTTTAATATCCATGTTTCAATTTAATCATTCAATTAAACATTTTACTTATTCAATTTCAATAATATTGAAAACATAAACATGGAATCAAAGGATTCTTAAGAAACCCTTTTCTCCTAGATTATTCAATTAAATAATAAATCCAAATGTTGGCATGCAATTTCAACATTAATGTTCAAAACATTTTGTTGAACAAAAAATGTAGAGCCTTCAGAAGATAAAGAATTAGTCCGAACACCCTTTGGAAATAAATAATTGTTCATATTCCTTAGTATTTTGGGAATTACTTGTGGTTTCTTCAATGATGGTCTTTGAAAGTAAAATAACGTATACCTATGAATAATTATTCCATTAGAGCTCAATGGGATGATGTAATAGGTAACTAAATCCTAAATCATAAGAAAATAGTAAACTCAGGTTTCCTCTTAAAATTGAATTTATTTAATTTAATTGGCTTGACCTAACCTCATGAGAATAAATCAATTTTTGTGACATATAAGTTTGATCTCCTCTACTAGTTTTTAAGGTAAACATGTATGGAAATTCTTCATCATGTTACCATTTTGAGTGAATGGGTTTCCTTCCTTTTATTTTATGATCTGAATGGAAAAAGAAGGATACAAATTATTAAAAAGAAAAGAGCCTTACCACCTAGAATGAATCTTACCTATAATTAAAATAAATTTGGAATTGTTTAGAAGAACATGGTCTCCATATTGATTGTTCTTTGGTTGGATCAGTTTTTCATGTGTCACCCTAGTTCTTTCTTTGTAAATTCATTAATTTTTACAAGATTCTATTTGGATTTCATCTAGTTCATATAACTAATGTTTTATCTATTTTATATCAATACCAAAATCTAAATTCACATTTTTAACAACCTATTATACTTGGTTTGCTAATTTCACTGATAGAAGACATCTTTTTCTATAAATCAAATGGTAAGGCCTCATACCTATAGGTTTTTTCTATGATATTTAGAATTCCAATAATTCATCTTCAAGTATTTGGCTCCAATTTTTTATTTTTGGTTCGACCGTGTTCTCCAAAATACCATTTTTCTCTAGGTTTGATACATCATCTTGTTAATTTTTGGTGATATTAAAGTGTTTATTTTTTTATGATGAACCGTGTTCTTTTTAAAGATATACTCAATTATCATATTGAGAAAATATATCCCTTGGTCACTAATGATGGATCATGGAATTACAAACCTATAAAATATTTTTTCAATGAAAAAATCACAAAAAACATTGGCGTCATTGGTCTTGGTGCCATTGACTTACACCCAGTTTGAGACATAATCAACAACATGTCAAATATAAAATTTTCCGAAATTTATGGGAAAGGGTCACATAAAAATTATATCCCAAAATTCAATTATTTCACAAAAATGATTAGTTTTTGGGGAATCTCTTATCTATATCAAATGTTTCAAAAAAATTGACACTTTTTACATTTTTTTACAATAATCATGAGAATCATTAAACAAGGTTAGCTAATATATTCTAAATTACAACACTTTTCTAGCTATTATTTGAGGTCCAAAGAGTCCTCCACTATAAAGTGTATATAAAATTGAAAAATAAATTTTATTTATCTTTTTAGAATGAACCTTATTATGACTTGGTCACAGTTAATTTTCCAGAGAAACCAAGTACTCAGAAATATAAAATTTATATTTATCTTTGAGCTTATTCTTCTAATGGGAGTTAATGGATGAAGGTACTTGATATGTGGATGAATAATTTAATAATTTATGTTATAATACCGTGGTACTTTACATTCTATGATGTATATATATTCTCTAAGTATGTGATCATTGAGTTGGATCAGCTCTGGAATTTCTGTTTTAACAGTGTTGGGTAGCCTACTGAGGTGATCTTCTGCTTTGTTTTAAACTCCATTTTTTCATTAATGTCAATATTAAACTCTTGTAAGATTAGTATCCAACTTATCATCCTTGTATTGGTAGTAACCTTCTTCATCAAGTACCTACGTGTTGTATGGTCAAAAACTACAAATACTTTTGTTCCTAGTAAATAGAAACTGGATTTATCTAATAAAAATAAAATAACAAGGAACCAATTTTAAATTTTGTCTAATTAATCTGAGTGGAATCTGAGGTTCATGATGTATATGTTATGAATTGGTATTTTTATTCAAATATTTAGGTATGAACTACTCTTATAGATTTGTTTAATGCATCATAAAGCAACTCAAATGTATGTTCCCAATTTGGTGGTTGTGTTATTGGTGGGGTAAAACATTTCTATTTTATATCACCAAATTCTTCCATTAAATTATCATTAAAAAGAAATTAATCATATTTTAAATGAAATATTAAAAGTGGAAGAGAAATATTACTGAAATCCTTGATGAATCTTTTATAAAATCTTACATGCCCATAAATTATTTGATGTGTCTCATATGGGTGTGGTATGGAAAAGAAGTGATTACTTCAATTTTAGATTTATCCATCTTAATTCATTTTTTTGAAATGATATGTCCTATAATAATTCATTTTCAACAATAAAGTGACACTTTTCAATGTTGAAAACCACATATTTTGTTAATTAATTTTTGGAAACATTCTCATGATTTACCAAATAATGATCAAAGGAATTTTTAAAATTTGTAATATTTTTTGGAAATACCTTGAGAAATTAAACATTTTAATTAGGGAAAATGTTTACCATTCGTCGATGAAGTATAACTAGGGGATTTCATAATCCTAAATGTATCCTCATGTAATAAAATGTCCTAAAATTACTGGTGTAGGTTGTTTTCTCTTAGTCTTATAGGGAAATAGATAGCAAAAAATAACCAAAAAACCATTTAAAAAGATATAATGTGTCCTAAAAGATTTCCATTATATCATTTGATTAATGAATGGGATTGGGAAATAATATTTTTGGGTGGCATTGTTTATCCTTCAATAATCTATAAATACCATCCAAATATTCTATACTCTCATTCAATTTAATTAATTATTCTCATTTTCCACAATGGTTAAGCAAATTTTATTGGCAACCTAATGGTTGCGGCTGATGCACTGGGAGTCTAAAATTGGGTAACTGATATTGGATTACTTTATTTTTTAAATTTATTTTTTCAAAAATTCTATGATGGTGGGGTTTAGTCTTCTTTGGGTCTACCTAACAATGCACGATTTTTCTTCAAAAATATTTTTTGGGAGAATAAAATGGGTTTGATTCTTGGTATATCTCCTTGAATCTATCCTATGGACTGGGTATTTATTTTTAAAAGGTTATTCATAGTTTTATATTGGGTTTTGGATAGATTACTGGAAATGATCAGTGGAAAATTTTACCCCTTTAATAAACAATCATATTTTAAATCAAATGGGAGGGTTTTTAATTAAATATTTAGGGGTTGTTCAATAGATGATAATGAATTAAAATTTAATACATAAAAAACATTAATTTCATTGGTAAATGGTTTTATATCAGGTTCTTCTAAAAAACTATCAAATGTGATTTCTTATTGAGTTAAAAAGGCAAAAAGTTCATATTTTTGTGTACCCTCACCTACCATGGTGTTTATAAATGCAATGTGATCTCTTAAGGATAATAATTCCCAACACATACCTGAATCCTCAATGGGATCTATACAATATTCTTGGAAAATTATAAAGAGCGAATGAATTTTTGAAGGGTTCCTTTTGGATTCAAGAATCTCGAGGATCACCTTCTTATCTTATTTCTCCATCTTGAGGTTTCCTTCATTCATTCTGATGATTATTTTGGCTATTTTATAGTATTTTCATGTGAAAATAATGGGTGAATGACCTGGTGAACTATCGTCCTCCATGGATAGTACATAAAATTATGATGGACAAATTAGTCATTCAAATCTTACTAGAACATCCTTAACAACTTTATCATGGAAAACTGTGGATTAGTTTTTTAGTTGGGAACCCCCTCTTTTCGGATTAAGGTTATCTATTTTTTAATATGTAATGATAGAGTTAGAAATTACGTTAATTGATGAACCATTATCACACAAAGTTTCAAATAATTTCAAAAGTACCATAGTGCAGGGAATGGAAAATTTCCATAGATCATGATGTTTTTTGGGAAATGGTGATGTGATCAGGGCTGGAAAACTCATTCCTAATATGATTCATTCATACCAATCATGATTCCTTCACTTAGTGTATATTTGTTAGATAAACTTCACATATTTTATAATTTTTCTGATTTTATCTAGAAAAATAATGGGGATTTTAACCTTTTGGAAGGTTTTGTATATCACACTTTGAATTGTTTCTTATTCAACATTTTTTGATCGAATTAACATAGAAGGGAATGGTAACATGTTTCTTTTTTTCTCCCTTTAATTCCTTTATACTTGTTTTTATGGATTCTATTTTGGGTGGATTGGTTGATATTTATGATTGGAATCATCTAACATTCTTAGTTCAATTGGTAGAATCTCTTTCCCACTTTGTGTTTTAATTGCATTGAAATTTTCATTTGGATTTAGAATTGTCTGGGAGGGAATATTTCTCAGAGTTTTGGATAGAAGATCAAAAATAGTCAATAACTGGTTGGATATGTCTTTGAAAATTTCTTTTAGCCACTCAACACTAGACTGTAGTTGTTAGTTCTCAGTTGATGGTTCATCGGTTGATGGTTTCTCACAAGTATTTTGTTGGAACAGGTGTGGTTAAAAGTCTTGTTGTTGTTGGAATAGATTTTTGTTGGATTTTTGGAAAGGTTTAGAGTTTTGATATTTCCACTGAAATTGTGGCTGATCGGAAAAAAGGGGTTTGGCCTATTTTTTACCTCTAAATCGATATTGGATTTTCTCTTACCTCCACTGTTGATTTTTTCTAAATTTCCTTCTTTTTAATGTAGTTTAATAACTCTATGTACCCTATATCTTAGAAAATTTGTCAATGTAATGATTGGATTATGAACATAATCCAAATATATGAGGTGGGAGTGGTTTCTCACACACTTTCATTATAACCATCTATCTCTCCAGGATTGTCAATTATTCGATTTTAGTTTCAAGGAAATGTGATGAGTTAGAAGTTCTTACATTAGGGATACCTCTCGTATAAGTTTCTCTTGATTTGAATTGTTTTGAAATTAGATTTATCCTCTCAATGAGATACATAGATTTTTCTAGTGATTGTTTAACCATATATCTCCTAGGGTATGCATCCAAACGGCTCATATCGATGTTTAGAAATCCATTATATAAGACGAACAGGAAGTGGTGATATTTCACTATTTAAAGAAGATAGCTTGCATAAAGCTTCTTGAATCATTCCCAATACTCATAAATAATATCAGCAATTTATAGTCGAATGGAATACATCTCCATTCAAATTTTTTTGATCCATGAGTTTGGGAGGAACTTTTTCATAAATCTTTGTTCAATGTCTTCTCATATAGGGATCTCTCTTGGTCATAAGTTATACAACCAATCTTTACCCACTCCTTTAAGAGAAAAGAGAAATACCCTCCAGTTTACTTTCTCCATAGCTATTCCTCTTAGCTTGAAACTTGAGGAAACAAATCCAAATTCATGAATGTGTTGACTGGGGTCTTCACCTGCAAGTCCCTGTAATTTTGGTATCACAAGAATCATGTTAACACATAACTCAAAATCATTTTGTTCCACACACATGGTTTACCAATTTTTTGGATGGAAAATTTTATGGCACAAAGGTCCCTTAAAGTCTGTTGTGAATTGATTTCCATGATTTTTTATTAAGAATAAATAATTGAGTCTTCCAAAATTATTTCATTAAAATTGTTTACAAAATTAAGACTCCTGAGCCTAGTTAATAAATTTATTTCTAAGGCAAGTTCAAAATCCAGTAGTTCCTCATTGTAGGACCTAGTCATGAAAATTTTTAACGGTAACATTAACACTAACTCCTTGGTAGCACCACCAATTTTGATGCACACTTTTCATGGAGTGTGGAAAACAATTTTTTTTTCATAGGGTATTAGTGTATTGGTAACCAAAACTCATCTTCATACAATACTGTTTTTTAATCTAATTTTCAAGTATGATAATGTAAATAAGATAAAAATAATGCACAGACTAAAAATCATAGTTAGTTTAGAGTTAGTGAAATTAAGATGAGAAAGAGATTATTGGATTTGGGTTAGGATTCCCCCTATTGGGATTCTGTCATGGGTTTTTAAAAAACAAACATTAAAATTTTTGTTTTAGATAAAAAAAATAACTGAACAAAGTAAAAATCATTCCTTTTAATCACCATTGATTTGGATTTATCAAAGTGAGGAAATACCAATAGTTCTTTTTTTAATTATTCTAGAAATACCAAATTTTTTATTGAATTTAACTAAATATTCAATTTAATCTATCAATATTTAATCACGTGTTTATTAATCATCAAATCACTACATTGCTTTATTTTATTAAAATCAAACAATTAGAACAACCAAAAAATCATGTAATGTTTGAATAAATACATATATCAAAGAAGTTTAATATTTAAGAATTAAATCACACACAATCACATTTTATTTAAAATAATAATATATAAAATTTAAAAAATTGAAATTAATAATAAATGAATTTGTAGATGACATTAAAAACTCAAACATTACAATTATGGTGTCCCCTTACTTTTACCTAACCATAATAGATTTTACCCCTCCATGCATGGGTCATTAAAAATTTGGAATAATTGAGTGTGGTGGAGATAAAAAAAATAAAATTGTGCAAATGAATATGGAGAATAAGAAAGGTAGTGGTCTACTGTGGGTGTGGCTATGTAGATTCTCTTATTTGAGGCATTGTGTATTTTTATCCAAGGGTGTAGTTGAACTCCTCTTATATATGGTTTTCAACACTTTTATCCATCTAGTGTTTTTTATGGATTTTTTGGAAAAAGATACCCCTTTTTTACTGGGGTAAAACCTCCCTTATAAAGGTAGTAAGGGAGGGGTCATGGCCTTATCCTTTTTCACCCCCACCCCCAAGAACTAGGGAGATCGAGTTTGAAATCATACCGCTTAATAGTATTATATACGAAACACTCACAGATATTGGTGTTTAAATTTTCATTTCTAAGGAGTCTACATGGGAAGTGGCTCCATCAGCCATCATCAAGATTTCATGGAGGGCCTGATAGTGTGGCAGATGACTTCGGTGAGCTGGTAGTGGTGAGTAGGTGGCATCCATGGGTAATGGGAAGCAATTTTAGGAGAGAAAGGTAGTGTAAGGTTCCTCTTACTCTAGAATTAAAAGAAAACATAGGGAGTGCATGAATGTATTTCATAGATGATCATCCATAGTGGTCCCAACCTGAGCAATGGAAGCAGGAGACATCGAGCAATGAAGTTACTGCTGCATGAGAGGTTCTTGGTGGAGGATGGTGCATGGTGATCATAGTGTAGAAGAGTGTGGTGGTGTTTTCTTGGAGAGCCTTAACATGATTGGTGGAGATAGGCAATGGTGCTCCTATGGGTGGAAAAGGGATGTGGAAGCAGTTGTCTTGGATGGGACATGTGGCAGTAGGGTTGCGAAAGTGATCAGGGATGCTCCTCTTCTCCTCCAGCCATCATAGTGGTTCGAGAAGGATTGAATGACCTTCATGATGGTTGTTTTAGGTTTCCAAGGGTGACTCATGGTGATCTAGGGCTTCATCTATGGTGAATGTATCATGTTTGAGATTTCGCAGGGGTCCCATGGTGGTTTCATAGGTGTCTGGTGTCATCGGGCGGCAAAACTGTGATGTAATGGAAATGAAGCATGATCCCTAGCTTTGGGAGTGGTGGAAATGGTGGATATTTCATGATATAGAAGTGGAAGGGTGAAGCGAAGGAAGATAGTGGAGGACATTGTCTTGGACATTGACAGGAGGTCACATGATGATAAGCTACGATAGAGTGTGGTAGAGCACTTGTCCCACATCAAAACCCCTGATCCTTGAGTGAGTGTGTATAATCCTCTTCACAGCTTCATCCTGAAAAAAAATAATGGATCCATAGGACTCCTTCGACCACATGATATACTACCCCGTCCATGAAGAATCACTCCTCCCACCACTACACATAGTCACCCTGTTTTCCAGCACTTGTACCCTATTGTAGCTATGGATGGCCTGTAGATTTCATCCCTACAGGCCCTATGCAAAGGAATGATACCCCCCGGTACATAGTCTCCTTTAGGATGGCCCTCCAAAGGGTCCTCAGGGTTGGAAGACCCCCCCTATGGGTTTTCTATTTGGCTTGGGTCTCTTTAGTTGAAGGCTATCCCAAGTTTCTATATTTTTAGATTACTCAGAAAAAGTATTAGAAAATAAATTAATAGATTAAAATAACTCAAATAAAATTCACAGATCGATAAATTAAATTTATAATTTATAATTCACCAATATTTTTATCTTTTAACACCATTTTAATTCGACAATCTAAACATCCCATTATTTAAAAAACTTTTAAAATTAGGGATTAATTCAATAATATTACTCTTACAACCATTGAAAATTGATTAAAAATATTCACCAAATATTTGTCTATAAATGTACTACCTGATTAAAACATTATATTATGATTAATTATTATTTTATCATATTTAAATTAACAATTTTTGTTATTTAATCTAATGGTTTATGATTAAAATGTTTCCATATAAGTAACAGTTTCTTGTCTCATATTTTTTTCTATGAGATATATATCTTGTTCACCACTTTTTTCTTTATTGTGGTGTATATATGACCCATTTTATAATAAAACAACTCATATATGCATTGGAAGTATAACAAAAACCATCCCACCATATACCTGAGGAGTACCCCTAATGCCCTTGGGTTAACAACAATCATCAAGGGTATTTTTCATAACCATTACCCTAAATAAGCTAAAAAAACTTTACATCCAAATAGATAATAACATAAATGATCAATAAAATACCAAAAATGAATCTAAAATAAATAAAAAAATTAATACAAAGTTGGAAAAATACAATTTAAGTTAAAATAATAAAAAATAGTATACCAATGTGACCAAAACAAAATCATTCAAAATGGTTGTACAAACCGAAGGTCCGACCAACATCTCTACGTGACACTCGAGTTACCACCATTATCTTAAGGCCAATAAATTCCCAAATATGGCGGAACTAGAACCAACCTGAATCCAAGACCAATAAGAAACATCATAACAAAATAATGATGCATAACCACTAATGTGAGTATGTAGGGTTTGATTTGAAGGTAGTCAGATACCACCACGAGTCTAATTAAATACATTTATAAAATAAACCAAGTTTACTATTTTATAAATAAGGTATAAAAAATATGATTTTAAATTTAAATCACATGATATAGTAATAGAAAATTATTGAAAATTCCATTTCACAATGAATAGATTTCATAAAAAATTACACGATGTGGTTTTTCCAAAAACCATGTTATTTCAAACTAGTAGCCATTTTTATTTCAAACACTTGTCAATTAGAAAATGAAATCACACATGATTTCAAAACCTTTAAAAACATTTCATCCATGAAACCTATTCAAAACCATTTTCCCACTTTTCCCTTTAAAATATTTTACAAATTCAATATATAGTTAAGAAAGGAAAATAAGAGAAATATGAAAAAAATTACACCATCGTAGGTCATAGGAAATGCCAATAAACAAATGAAATAAAACTAGTAAAAAAGATGAATAAAACATAATATAATCAGAACATAATGTAATTCAATAAAATAAATAAAAAAACATGCCAAAACATAAATTTTAGATTCATAACATATACACATAGCTTGAGGAAAAACCAAGAGGACTAATGGGGCCACTCATGACATGAGAACATAGACCTATATGTCAGTTGGATAATGGTCACACATCTATACACCAAATATCTATAACTAGTCTTGTCAGTAAAGAACCCCAAATTGAGGTGATATTTACATCAAAGGGGGGTATATCTAGTGAAATAACCCATATATCCAAGCAATGTCCCACTACATCCCACTTAGGGTAATGAACCAAAATTTCATTAATAGAGTTTCTCTTCTTATAATTATTTCATGTAGTATAAATCACATACATCAGATAGATAAACCAAAAAAAATTCATATAAAAAATGATGATATATTATTCAGTAAATAAACCTATAATAATTCCAAATATTATAGTGGGGAAATAAATAGAAGAAAATATAATATGAATAAGAAAATTTGGATATGATCGATCCACCAGAATGACGGAACTCATGAACAAAGCTATAGAGATAAAAAATATTATCAATGAAAAAATATTAATTTCGAATATGAGATTCAAATAACCTTTAAATAATATTTAATTTAATTAAGAATAATTGGGATATGAGGTATTTATGGGATTTAGAAAACCCATATGACTGTTATAAACCAGACCATTGGAATTATAATACGAAAGTTCAGAAAAGAAATCTGACTATTAGAATAGTATCATCAACTATGGAAATGTAAAATATAATTTAGGTGCCTTATAAAATTTAAATATGTTATATTTATGTCATGGTAAAAGTAAATAAATGTTCTAAAAATGATAAATTAATTATTTTTATTTTTATAAAAAATAAATCTTTTAATCAAACTTTTATAAAAAAATACGGATTTAAAATAAATTTTATTTATATAAAATGGATTTATAAATTAATATTATGTTATATTTTAAGTATATAATAATTTTATGAGACCATAAATAATTTTTCAAAGGGTCATAAAATCAATTATAATATTAAAATCAATGTTTTTTTAATAAATGATGATTTTATTTAAAAATTAAAAATTCAAAAGTTAAAAAATTATATTCATAAAATGGATTCCATTTTTAAATTTAACATATTTAAAAATGGTTAGGGTGAGTTTTTGAAATTTTTCTAAAATAGTTTATTTTTTTTGTAAATAGTGGAATATTGTAATTTACAGTATTTAACATTATTACCAAATAACCAATTCTTTGAGTAATGGATGATGTAAGAATTCATTATCTCATACTCACATGAACTTGTTATTTTATATAGTCACAATAATCAATACTGTTGATTTTCATGAGCCAAAATCATAAACTAAAGAATATAGTAATAAAAAACGCCTCTACTCCCCAAACAAATACCAACCCTCACCAACCTTTCTCCTCATACCATATAATCATTTAAAATTCACAATATTATATAATATTACCCTCTAAATATGATTTCCACTGTCTAGGTATTTTTTCTCTCACCAAAAGACCACTTCCAAGGGCCTTAAGGAGGCTCTCCTAGAGGCGACATTGAAGAGGAAAAATCTTCCTTCTTTCTGTATTAAATTCTTTGTTTATTCTACCTCCTCTACACCCCCATACATAGTGAAATTATTACTCCAATATCACAAATATACTATAATGTTATTTTTATAATGTAATACCAATAATCAAATCCCTTCTCACACCCTTTTATTGCAAAAATGAAAAGATAATCTGTAATATGTTGATTCACCGCCTTTATGGATGACAAGCTCCAATTTACTATCACCACATTCAAAGATGGACATAAAATCATTAATATGTTTTAATAATATTGTAATATAACTTTATTAATTATTTGTAACTAATTTGTAGACAAAATATAAAATAAAATTATACTAGTTCATGATGGTCGTAAAAACTACCAAAATAAATTAAACATTTATTATTATCAAAAAATGATATTTACAACCGTTTAAAATTATTTAGGATCCTTAATACCATCTAATTTCACTTCTATAGTACTATTACAATTTTAAGAGAACATTCATAAATATACACAAGTTAACTGACCATGAAACCATGAAACGAATGCTCTAGGGATGAAGAAATTAAACTTTATAACTCATCAAAATGGACATAAATGAACATAATTAGATAATAAAAAAATATTTTGAAGATGTTATGAATTATTTTATTAATTAATATAAACTTATTATTTAGTTCATTAATTACAGGTGAAGAACACATTCGGACACATGGTAAGGTATTTCTCCGAACCGCCTTTTTATTCTTTGAGTTACACTTTCTCTCTCATTAAACCAATTTAATTCTTCATTGTTGTTATATAATTCCCCTAAAATATATTTATATATTACAAAAATTTGTATATATCTCAATTAATCATTCATTATTGGGAAAATACATGTTTTAAAAGGTTCCCTTCTATATTCCCCTCGATAAGTAAGCTTGATTAATAGGAACTTCTCTGTTTCTTAACCATTTTCATGTTAAATTCTCAAACTGTATTAAGAAGATAATTATAAACTCATGAATTTAATAATGATTAACTATTTCATTTCATTTCTAGTTTTATACAAACATGTATTCCTTTTCCCCATTAATAACTCTTTAATCTTTTTTCTTAAACTACACTAAAGTGGCTCATTTCAAAATCTCTCTAAACAATATTTTTCATGTATTCACATTAGTTGTGCATCATTATTCATGATCTATTATTTTTTTATTTTATTAGTGAGCATAAATTAATTAAACATTTATTTCATGGGTAACATTGTGATACACACTTTTTTATTCCTTATAACATGATTTTGAAACCCATTTCATTCCATGGGTAACCCTTATGATTATTCTATATGTTTAACTTATTTATGCGGAACACATATTCATGTACATGTATGATGGGTGTGCCCATATTGTGCTCTAATATATTGGGAAATGTTTCTCTCATGAGATGTTTCTATGGGATAAATGGGTAAACCTAATCCATTATGGGACTTTGTCCTTGATGTTATATTGACTTGGAAGTAAGCTTTGAATCATGTTTATGTCATGTTATGTGTTACTGCCACAATATTATATTTACATGATAATAAGATTCCATATTATGTATGATATTCTTCTACATTTTTATTCATTTTTTATTCCTCTCATGTTATTATGTTATTATTTTTGACATTTGTGTTATACTTATTTTTCTTTATTATTCAATTACTGGGGTTTTTAGCTCATCCCCTTTTGTCTTAGAATTCTCCAGGTTATCTCATATGTAGTTGTAAGATATAAAAGGAAGTTAGGTTCGCAATATTGATATTAACAAAATATTTTTTATTAAAATTCTAAATTTTCTAATAATGTACCCAGTCTTCCAAATACACTAGAATTTTCAATCATTGGTATGTATTTTATGGATAATTATGCTTAATATAATTTAAAAATATATTTAAAAGGATAGGGTCAATATAGTTGGTGTCAAATCGTGGTACAGTTATTTTTAGATATTAGGACATGAAAACATTACTGAGAACCCTAGGGATAATTATATCCCCACGGATAACCTACAATGACACTTATGGATTAATAAGTTTAGATATATTTTCATTTATATGTTTACCCAAAATTTTTCAATGTTTACTTTTTATATGATCATTATATAAGTATTAATTCCCCATAAGTTTATTTTATTTTTTTAGTTAATGGAAAACGATTTATAAATCATTATAATAATCAATGTGATAGTCAATGTGATGATTTCCTTAATTAGATTCTAAACCTGATGGGAATAAGATATCATAATATCATGACAATACTGGATCAACTGGGTCATGTTTTGAATGATAACATGAATCATCTTAAACTCCCTCCTTATCTTAAAAAAGATAAATTTGTGGTCCAATCCATTATTTGAAAAAAAACATTTTATCTATAGTGTATCTTATGATCCCATCATTCAAGTGTAATTTATTAACTCAACTGAGAATATATTATTTGTCCTCATGTGCTAAGAAAAAGATAAATTTTTGTGTGATGGCCCAGCCCCTTATGGTCCATCATTTGTCAATTTCTAGTGTTGGGGCACCCTGGACCCATCAGTGAGTCATGAGGGCGCTACTTTTGGTGGTATGGTGTCACTGTGCTGTCACCCATCAATGTCACCTATCAGTCTCACTGATCAGTGTGTCCCTATTATGACTCAAAGATGAATGTTTCCCCAATCGGTGAGTCACTGATGTGTGATTTTCCAATCGGTGAGTCATCGATCAGTCTCACTGATCAGAACCACACCAAATCGGTGCCATGGGGTTGTCAGGGGTTTCCTTGCTCAGTTTTACCGTAACGCCATTTTAGAGTCTTTTTGAACTTTTAAATTAGTTCAGGGACTTTTTTAAAGCCCATAAATGTTTTTCTAGATCTCCAGGAGTGGGTTGAGCCTCAACTGACCCAAAATTTGTGCTGTTGTTACACGTTTTCCTTTGTTTAAATGAAATATTTTAACTCACTGCTATTATGGACACCTCTACAATAAGAATTATTAAATAAAAATTAATTCCATCATGTGTAACCACCCAACCATGTGGAAAAACCACGATCCACCTTTAAAGTCATTCATGATTTGACATCCTGTAACTCCAGGATCTCACCTTTTATCTTATAGAGGTTCTTTCTTCTTCTTGGTGGGTCTCTTTTCTTTTCCTTTGTTCATTTGGATTCCCTCTTCCCGAGGCTAGTGGCGCGCCTGTGCTGGATCCTTTCTTGATCACTATTGGAGTCATCAGAGTTCCTCCCCTATAAGTCGTGTATCCCCAGTTCTTGGCACATGGATAAAAACATTGATCATTCAAGTAGGGGGTTTCCTTTTCCTCTCTTTATTGTGTATCATGCGGGGTGGGTATGATGATGTTTCTATGATGATGGATGAAACCAAACCTTAATGAAGATAAAAAATGGTCTTTAAATAATTGAGGTTTTTTTTTGATGATGATGTTATACTCTTTTACCTTTCTTATATGTTGTAAATTGTATGATATTTTGTCCGCTGAAAATCGTGGTCAGAGGTGGTCCTTTCTTGCGCACTGATAAACATATGTTTCCAAGATAATTTTATGATTTAATGGATGTAACATGGAGAATTGTTAATCATGTAAAATCGATTGATTAAATGGATTTCTACTGAATAATAATCCTTGTGTGGTCACCCTGGTTAACCAAACATAAAGACAGAACTAAAGGAATGGTGTGTTTAAATCTGAAATCTCCCATTCCCTATTCTGGTGATGTGTATGGTTGTTTTACTTGATGCTTGTAAGGTGATAGGGATGTGGATGGGATCCCCTATTGTGTAGTTATGTGTTTATGGATTTGGGGCTATGGGGGGCTGTATTTTGGGTCTTGGATTGGTTCCAGTACATCGAGGGATCTCACAGATCCATTTTATGTTGTGAATTTACAAGAGTATCGGGTGTGAATGCTTAATTTTGTTTCATGGATATTTTTTCATCCTTGTCTTGTGGCTATGCCTATTATTTGCCTTGTGGTGACTAATTATTTAAATGAAACCACTTGAATGTGATAACAAGAATGGGTTCAATGGGTAACTGTTTTCTGGGAATGAGTTGTGACAGGGTCGTGGCTGTTGTGATTTTCATGAATTAATAGTAATGAGGGTGTTTGTGTATGGGTTGGTTTTGAAAACCCTATGTTGGGATGAGTGACTATTTACCTATATCTATTATTTAGTTCTTATGTTTCTTATTCGTACCCCACACAAGTTGAGAACTTCGTGCAGAACACCCCCATTTCACGGGGTGGGTGTTTTTTCCAACACTCCTATGAGTGGGTGGTTATTATCACCTTTTTGGCTACCTTTCCTGAGTATCCTAAGACTCTTCGGGTATGATGTGATGGCCTGAGGTCCATTATATCCCAAAATTCTTTGGTCAGTGTAGTTGTGGTGGTTGGCCCAGGTGTTTGTGGGAATTTTTTTCCTAAGTGTCTTCAGGATGAGGCCTAGGTCTCTTCGGGCACATCGATAGTTATTGTGGCCCATGTGTCTATGGGCGGGGATGTGTGTTTGTTGTGGCCTAGGTTTCTATGGGTGGGATAATTGGTTGTGGTGGCCCAAAAGGTTGTTATTGGTTGGAAGTGTAACTATAGTGAGAGTGGAGGGGGAGGTCTGACATGTATGATGTCTTCAATAACAAGTGGGAAAGTGGTGTGGGTACCCAAAAAATTTTTTGTTATTAATATTACATAACATGAATCGCATTATTTGGGGAGTGTGCCTTGGTGAGGTTTGGGTGAATAGTTTCATTGATATGTGCTTCGATAATCTCTTTTTCTCATGGGGCATTAAAATGACTCCCCACATGTGCACGAGAGAATTTTGTCTTCACTACTGAGTATACATGTATACTAACCCTATGTATATAAAACTATTTTCAGATTTCCAAGAGTATTTAAAGGACCATGCTAGACCATATTATCTTGAATGATGCGAACGTTATTATTGATTATTTTCTTCTATTTTGGTACTTTCCTTTGGATTTTTCTTTTACTTGTAGCACTTTATATGGAACATCCATATGGGAATGAATTTTTTTTGATTTACATTTACTTCCAGCTTTGGTGTTGTTTCTGATCTACTATCTTGTCTCCCAATCCTTTAAAAAAAGGGTTAATTCCATCCATATCACATATTCTTTTATACCCTTAGTTCTATTATCCACTTCGGGGCCTATTGTCTCTCCTTTACCTTGAAGAAGGAAGGGTATTGCAGTTTTCTGTCCCTTCCCTCATTTTGGTGATGGCCGGTCATGACAGAATTGTTTCAGAGGAGATAGTTGAGTGATAGGATGGAGCTCAGGGTTAGGCATAGTGAGGATTTCATGGGATGTAAGGGAAATAATGTTAGGAAATATTGGTGTGTGAAATAGGCTAGGGAAGACTGGTTAGGACACTGGATTTTAGGGCCCCCAGTGATCCAATACAAGGAATCCAGACCTACCGAACGACCAAGTGAGGCGACAATGATTGACAGGTAGAGACCCTAGTAAAGGTACATCCATCATAATAACTTGTGTTCTTGTGTGTTTTGGGTTTTCCAAGAATTTAAAGAAAGAACAAGTTTAAACAAAATTTAAAAGAAATCTTTTACACTAATTAGGCGTAGGAATTTTTTATTTACCTTGCAGTTATGAATCCTGGATGAAGACCATGATTACTGCAGGTGATCGAGGCCCATGAGGATGGTCTAAATGATCAGTGAAGGACTAATTGATAGGAGGGGGAAGACTAGTGGCAGAGGACGCTTCGTGACATTCAGTGGAAGACCCTTAGGATGTATGAGGGCAGCATCTCAGACATGGAGATCAAAATATGGCTCGAGGAGTTGGTGATAGATTTTATATTGATATGAGATTTGGCTAAGTACTAGGTTCCATTGGCAGTCTGTCAGATGAGAGGAGCATGCGAAGGGCAGTTGGATTCCGTAGAGGTAGCAGTTCAAGTAGAGATGAAATTCATTTGAGGTACGACCAAGTTGTTTAGAGAACATTCATGTTCCTTGTTTGATTCAGGAGCTTCACACTCCTTTGTTACACCTGGTCTACTCTGTTCCTTGGGCCTAGATGTAGAGAGACTCATCATTCCCCTGGTGTGGATTATTCCTAGTTGGGGTTATACTAGTCTGTTTGATGTTTTCTGAGGATGCAGATTGATTTTGGGGCCACATCCACCTAGTGGGGATCTCCTTCTACTGCAAATACAGCCATATAATGTCATCATATGCATCGACTAACTATTTTTTGTGCATGCTGTTATCAACTTATGGTATATAATAGTCTCTTTATCTGATGAGGATGGCCAATATGTGTCTTTCATTGGTGAACTGAGTTTTTAGGTTCAGAGATGGCATGTGGAGCCTCTTCTTTCTATGTTGGCCGAGCTTTCAGCAGAACTAGTAGATTCTAAGATGATTCATGTTCTGAGAGATTCCAGAGCGTCCCGGGACATTTTCTACAAGGATGTTATGACTCTAACCCCTCGCTGTGACATTGATTTTGGAATAGACTTATAACATGGTTCCCATTCGATTTTGACAGCTCCTTATCGGAGGGTGACTTCTGAGATGTGGGATTTGTGGATTCAGATTGAAGATCTAAAGAAGATGGGTTTTTTCCAACCCAATGTGTCGCCTTGGGGTGCTCTAGTCTTGTTCGTGAATAAGTAATATGGTGGTATTAGGGTTTTCATAGACTACCAGAGGCTGAATTAGGTAATGGTCAAGAACTGTTACCCTCTAATGAGGATAGACGATCTCTTTGAACAACTGAGGGGAGAAGGTTTGTTCTCTAAGATCAAGATAAGGTCTGGGTATCACCAATCAAGGGTGGAAGATAGTGATATCCCAAATACTACATTCAGGTGCAGGTATGGGAACTTTTAGTTCTTTGTCATGTCATTCGGTGTTACGAATGCATCTGCTATGTTTATGGGGCTCATGAACTCTATTTTCCACAATTTTCTGTACTAGTTCTCCATTGTGTTCATCTATGAAATATTTATCTACTCATGATCAAAGGAAGAACATATAAGAACCTCAGGATGGTCTTTGAGATCCTTCAATATCTCCATCTCTATGGGAAGATGTACGAGTTCAAGTTCTTGACATCAGAAGTACAATTTATTAGACATGTTGGGTCCCAACATGGGGTAGCATTTAATCTGTAAAAGGTTGAAGTGGGTGTTTATTTGGAAGCACCCAAGAATGTGACAGAGGTCCATAGTTTTCTGAGTCTGGCAGGCTATTATTGGAGGTTCAAAATTGACTTCTCTCTAGTTGTTTCTCCTTTTACAGCTTTGAATGGAAAGGATCAGGCCTTCATGAAGAGTGAGTAGTGTCTTGAAGCATTCAATATCTAAAGTAAATGTTGGTCAGTGCTACAGTGTTTAGGTTACCATAGGAACACGTATTGTTTGAGGTGTTTTGTGATGCTTCTGGACATGCCCTGGGGTGTGTGCTGATTCTGCAGTGAGGAGTGATATCTTATGGGTCTAGGTAGTTATTTCCTCATAAGCTTAACTATACCACCCATGACATATAGTTTGAAGGAGTAGTGTTTATGTTGACATTTTGTTTACATTACCTCATCATGGATCACTTTTTGGTCATTATTGATCTCAATAGTTTGAGGAAAATCTTTAACCAGAGGGATATGAACATGGATAGAAAAGGTGGGTGGAGTTTCGTTAGGACTAAAACATTGAGATCTCTTACACTAATGGTAAGGGGAACATTGGGGTCAATGACTGGAGTAGGAAGTAGTAGAGGGACAATGATCATGAATATGTGGATTCTTGGAAGGTAATGGAGGAGTTAGATGCCCTAAACTTAGAGGCAAGGGTGGGGAATGGTAGAGGTTTTTTGTTTTAGATGATAGTGAAGTCTTCTTTGTTGTGGCAGGTGGAGGAATCATAGTGGGGATACATAGAGAGTGAAGTGATGCATGATTGGGTTGAACAAGGAAATACTCCAGAATGGTGGTTACAGGATGTTCAAAATCAGATGATTTTCCAATGGGAAGTTTTTCTTACCAGAGATGATGCTTGAGGGAGTTATCCATGAGTTCCATAACTCACTCTTAGCGGTACAACTAAAACTTTCATAGATGTACTATGGCCTGAGGGAGCAGTTTTGGTGGCATATGGTGAAACGGGTAGTGGTAGAGTTTTTGGCAAGCTGCCTGGTGTGTCAGTAGGTGAAGGTTGAACACCGCGTCCCATGAGTTTTGTTACAGCTATTAGATTTCTCATAGTAGAAGTGGGATAAAATCTTGATGGATTTAATCATAGTACTACCTAGGGTTCATGGAGGCTATGATGTTATCTGGTTATTGCTAGACTAATTGGTGAAATCGACTCACTTCCTGGAGATCAAGGAGTCGAGTGAAGTGGATTCTTTACCATAGAGATATGTTGATGATGAGGTGTGGTTTTATGGAGTTCAGAGGTCAATATTTTCGAATAGGGATGCACGATTTATCTCATGAGTCTGGAGGGGTTTTGGAGCATGCTTTTGGAACCCAACTACACCTTATCACTACTTTCCACCCCTAGACAGATTGGAAGACATAGTGGACCATCTAGACATTATAGGATATGATACTAGATTGTGTTTTGGACTTTGGGGGATCATGGGAAGTACATTTTCCCTTAGTATAGTTTCCTACAATAATAGATATCACTATACCTTTTTCATTGCTCTTTTTGAAGACTTGTATAAGAGTCCATGTCGTTTTCCCATTTGTTGGACTGAGGTTAGGTAGGTAGGTGTTCTTGGCCTAGAAGAAGTGCATAGCACAACAGAGATGTTTCATATTGTGTGTGATAGGATGAAGGAAACTCATGACCAGAAGAAGTTGTATGTCGATCATATGAGGAGACCGATGGAGTTCGAGGTTGGGGAACACATATCTTTAAAGGTCTCCCCTTGGTGTGGGAAATAGAGGATTGGAAGAGGAACCAAGCTTTATCCTAGGTTCTTTGGGATTTTCTATGTGTTCGGATGAGTTGGTGAGGTGGAATATCAGTTGGCATAGCCACCTCATTTGGAAAGGATGCACGACGTTTTCCATGACTCCCAGCTTCTTTGATATCTACACGATGATTCCTAGGTCATTGACTGGGGAGAGTTGGATATAGGGAATGACACTATGTTTGTGGAGCGACCAGTGAGGATTGAGGATCAAAAGGATAAAGTGCTTCAGTGATGAACCATCCCTTTGGTTCATGTGTTGAGGAGGCATGGTGGCCTCAAGGAGAGTACATGGGAGTGAGAAGCTCAGATGTGTGCCCAGTACCCAGAGCTATTTTGAGTTTTGTTCTATTTTTTTGACTTGTTTGTGATGTAGTGAATGACCTTGTTAACTATAAAATTTGTTTTTTTACTTGTTCTATAAATGTGTATTAATTTTCCTGACTGTGAGTAGGGGATGACCTGATCCCTGATCAAGATGCATTAGGGTGGATGGGATAAAACCGTTATGGGCGAGTCACTGCCACCGAAAGCAGATAGTATCTTCACATGGAGAAAGGGACTCCCTAATCCATATGACTGGAAGGTGAGAAATTTTTATCTTTGTGAACTTAGGGGGAAGTGTTCCTAGATTTTTAGGAGGTATACTCCTGAGAGGGTTCTTCGAGTTGGTTGTTCAGACCACACTATTTTTTCGGGACTAGTTTTGACTATTGGGGATTAGAATATATTGAGAGGTATCTGATGTAATGTCCCTGGACCTTCAGGTCCATGACCTTGTCAATTTATGGTGTTGGGGAAGCCTAGACCCATCAGTGAATCATGAGACCAGTAGAGTCTATGGCAGTGTGTCACAGATCGGTGCCACGGGGTTGACAGGAGTTTCCCTCCACAGTTTTCCAATAACACAACTTTTAAGTATTTTTAACTTTTAAAGTGGTTTGAGGACATTTTTAAAGCCAATAAATGATTTTATCGATCTCCAAGAGTGGGGAGACCCTCAACTAACCCAAACTTTGTGTCTTTGTTTCACGTTTTCCACTGTTTAAATAAAATATTTTAACTCACACCTATTATGGCCACCTCTATGATTAAAATTATTAAATAAAAATTAATTACATCTTGTGTAACCTCAAAACCATGTGGAAAAACCATGATATGCTTTTAAAGGAATTCAAGATTTCACATCCCGTAACTCTTGGATATCACATTTTATCTCACAAGTTTTATTTATTCTTCTTTGAAGGTCTATATCATTTCCTTGGCGTGTATGGAGTCCCCCTTATCAAGGATAGTGGTGCACCTATGTTGGAGCCTTTCCTGCTCACCATTGGAGTCTTTAGAGTTCCTCCCCTTCAAATCCCAGATCCCCGGTTCTTGGAATGTATAGTAAAACTTCAATCTTTGATCTTCCAAGTAGGGGTATTTCCTTAGTCTCTCTTTGTTGTATATAATGTGGGGTGGGTATGATTATTTTTCTATGCGGATGGATGAAACCAAACCTTAATGAATATAATAAATGGTTTTAAAATAATAAAGGGGTGTGTTTGATGACGATGCTATACTCTTTTACCTTTCTTATATGTTGTGAATTGTATGAGCTTATGTTCACTAAAAATCATGGTCGTTGGTGGTCCTTTCTTAAAAATTAATGAACCATTTTTTTCTGGATAATTATGTGATTGAATGGATATAACATAGAAACTTGTTAATCACATAAACTCAGTTGATTAAATGGATTCCCAATGAATATTAATCCTTCTGTGGTCACCCCGGTTAACCAAACGGAAAGAATAAAATGAAGGAATGGTGTGTTTTTATCTTAAAACTCCCTTACCATATTCTGATTATGTTTATGGTTGTTCTTCTTGATTCGTATGAGGTGACAGGAATGGGGATGGGATCCCCTATTGTGTAGTTTTTATTTTGTGGATTTGGGGCTGTATTTTGGGGCTTGTTTTTGTTATAGTACTTCAAGGGTCTCATAGATATTTTCTGTTGTTGTGAATTTACAAGAGAACTAGGAGTAAATGAATAAGTTTTATACATGGATGTTTTTTCTTACATGGCGTCTGACTATGCCTGTTAGTTTCCCAGTAGTGTGTAATTATTTAAATACAACCTCTTTAATGTGATAACAAGAATGGGATCAATGGGGAATTGTTTTTCGAGAATGAGTTGTGACTTGGTCATAGCTGTTATGCTTTTTATTAATGAATAGTAACAAGGGTGTTTGTGTATGGGCTGGTTTTGGAACTCCTAGGTTGGGATGAGTTCCTGTTTACCTATATATATAATTTGGCTCATATGTTTCTTATTTGTTCCCCACCCAAGTTGATCACTTCATGTCGAGAAACCCCATTTTATGGGGCGGGTTTTTCCCAACACAAATATGGGTGGATAATTATTAGCTCCTTTTTGGATCCCTTTCAAGAGTATCCCAAGACCCTTTGGGCAGGCTGTGATGGCCTGAGTTCCATTATGGCACAAGATTCTTTAGGCAGGGTAGTTGTGGTTGTTGGTCCAGGTGTGTGTGGGATGTTTGTTTCCCAAGTGTCTTCGGGATGAGGCGCATGTTTCTTTGGGTAGTGTGGTAGTTGTTCTAGATCTGGTGTCTTTGTGCGTGGCAGTAGTTGTTGTGTCCCAGGTGACTGTAGGTGGGGATGTGTGTGTTTGTTCTAGCCTAGGGGTTTACGGGTAGGATTCATGGTTGTGGTGGTCTAAAAGGATGTTGTTGGTGCAGCAGTGGGACTACGGTGAGAGTGATGGGGGAGATATGAGGAGTAGGATATCTTCAATAACTAGTGGGAAAGTGGTGCGGGGTACCCAAACATCGTTGTGTTATTACTATTATTTTACTTGACTTGAGTTATTTTAGGATTCTACCTTGGTGATTTTTGGGTTGATAGTTTCTTTTCTAGGTTCTTTGGTTATCTCATTTTCTCACGGGGCATTAGAATGCCTCCCCACTTGTGCATGAGAGCTTTTGGTCTTCCCTACTGAGTATACCTATATACTCACCTTATTTATATAAATCTGTTTTCATGTTTCTATGAGTACTTCTAGTACTATGCAATACCGTATTAGCTCGGACGCTGGGACTGTTAGTGTTGCTGCTTTTCTTTTCTTTTGGAACATCCCTTTGGAGTTTTATTGTACTTGTTGCGCTTTATACAGGAACATGCATATGGGAATGGATTGTTTTTTCTTTACTTTTACTTCTAGTTTGGGTGTTGTTTGATATTTAATATCTTATCTCTCTATCCTTTATAAAAAGGGGGTAATGCCTTCCATATCATAGTTGATTTATACCCTTGGTGTAAGTCGCCACTTCAGGGCCTATTGAAGGTGGGACACGAGAGTCATTATCTCTCCTTCAACATGAAGAAGAAATGGTCTGGATGTTTTTTTTCCCTCATCTTGGTGAGGGTGGGTCATGACATTGTGCATGAAATATTTCATTTTTATGGGGAAGATAATCAATGGAGTAAACCAATCAAGAACACAAAGTCTAATGAGAAAATATATTCCATGTAATGAGAATGATTCAAGAAAATATTTTTCATTAAATATTATCCCCAAACTCTCCTTCTTAGTATTGAGAGGGAGTTAATGAGACTGATGAAAAGAAAAGATGAACCTATCGGGTTTATGAAGAAAACATTATGAGTATTTTTCAATAAGGATCTACTTGGTCATGAAATCTAAAATTATTTTGGATCTAATATTATGTCGGTTAGAGACGAATTTACAAAAATGTTGGTGATTTGAGACTTTGATGGCTATGATGAGATTGTTTTTATGCCATTAAGGTTTATATGGAGATTAGAAACTCTCAGTGGTCTCATGGGATTATAGTTAAATGATAAAAATGGATTTTATTATGGGAGGATCAATATATAAATCCTATGTAGGAAAGAAGACCCAACAGACCACATATTAAAAGTTTGGTAAGAATAATCTTATTAAATGTATAAAGAGAAACAAGAGATACTTCTCATGCAGTAAAGAGGAGAATCAAGATAGTAATTCCCAAATTTATATGAAGAATTCCACAAAATTGGAAGAATAACGGAAGGTTCAAATCAATAGTCATCCTATAGTAAAGCGTTTCAACTATAAGGAATAATGTGCATTATGTGATCCAATTCACTAATCCATGGGTTTTTTGTAGACAATAAATGACAAAAACCTCAAAGGAAGCAGGGAAGGGAATATACTATCACTAACATAGAGGTGAAGCCAAAAATGGTGTCGTAGTAGGTGAACTAGTTACTCATTCCATAATACAGAATGTACTATTTGATTTGGGTTCTATTCATTCTTTCATATCATGAAATTTTAGTAGTACTATTCAAACACCACCTCAAAATATGGTCGTCAAGTTATCCGTGATTTAAAAAATGAATAAATTATTGTATCCAAAGTATATAACTCGTCTCCCATCCATTTGTGTGGACTGAAACTCCTATAAAATATCGTCGTACATCCTTTTGGGGAGTTTGATGTTATATTGGTCATTTATTGTCTATCATTATATAAATCCAACATCAACTATTGGATAAATTAGATCATGCTTCACATTCCAATGCATCTGACAATTTGTTACATGTGTAAAGTGGTGGATGAATGTCTTTTAGAATCATTATCTCAATTTTTGATATTATTACCCTTTGTGCATGAATATCTATATCAAATGATTTAGAAAATGGATATGATCATTCTCGAAGACACACCCATTGTGGGGGAATACATTGATATGTTCCCCGAAGAATTGTTTGGACTAACTGTTAAAAGATAGGTTGAGTTCCCAATTGAACTTATACTTGGATCTATATCCATATTAAATACATCTTATAGAGTGGCCACCATTATGTTTGAATAACTAAATAATAATTTTTATGATAATCTAGACAAGGGTTTCACATGCCTGAGTGCTTTAGAGTGTAGTGCACTGGTCCTCTTCATCATGAAGAAGGAAGGATCAATGTATTTATGCATTAAATATCATTATCTGAACAAAATCATGATAAATAACCAGTATCAACTAACATGGATCGATTAATTTTTAAATAAACTACATGAGGATAAGAATTTCTCTATGGAGGACCCTTAGTTTGGATATTAGTAGTTAAAGGTAAAGAAGGAAGATATTCCAAAAACATCCTTTTGAATGTGGTATGGACATTATGAGTTCATAGTGATGCCCAATAGACACTATGAGTTCATAGTGATGTCCTATTAAATCTCTAATGATCAAGAAATTTTCAAGGACCTAATAAATAGAGTATTTTGAGATTACCTCAACATATATTTGGTAGTCTTTATAGATGTTATTAAGATATACCCCAAGGGAAGGTGGAGCTTGAGGATCATTTGAATTTTGTAGTAAATAAAATGTGAATGGAAAAATATATGTAAAGTATAATAAATTTGATTTTTTGATGGTGTAAGTATCTTTTAGGGGTTATTTTATCACCAGAAAAGCGATATCAGTGGACTATTCTAAAAGAATGGCAATCAAGTAATGGACGATGCTAGCATCTATGACTAATATCCATAGGTTCCTCGGTCTTGTGTTGTATTACCTATGATTTGTGAGGAACCAATCATGATTTTCAAACCCATTAAATAAGATAACACATAAGGGATTAATTTTTTACAGAACAATGAATAAGAATACTACTTCAAAGAGTTGAAAAAAAGGCTTAACATTGCAGCAGTACATACACTACCAATAAGTGTGGAAATATTTGTGATGTACAACGATGCCTCAAAGAAGTGATTAGGACATGTACTAATTTAAATTGATAAATTAATATCCTACACCTCGAGAAATCTAAATTTTCACGAGAAGAAATATCCTACACATGATTTAGAGTTGGCATCTATGATCTTCGCATTGAAAATATGATAGCATTCACTCAATGCGGGGAGTTTGAGATATATACTAATCACAAGAGATTAAAATATATATTAATATAAAATAAGTGTTTTATATACTAGTGAAAATGATTATAGATCATCAAGTATTGTGACTTCTCAATCCACTATCATCCTAGTAAAGCAAATAAATTTGGAGATTCTCAATGATGAAATGATCCTGCAACATTATCAATCATGAGAATTGAGAAGCATATCATCCTCTTATAATTACAAAGTATCTACCTGGAAATAAGAAAAGAAAGAACATCGTAAATTAATTGTAAAACTATTTCTCATTCATCCATTTTATAAAATATATAGTATGCACAAATAAATTATGTTGAAATTCATAATAAGATGGGATTTTTCAAAAAATGGGAAATCATTGGGTTTCAAAATTGATGAGGAAGGAGTTGTAATATTTATGTCAGTAATATGTTTAACATAAAATAATAAGATAAGTAATGTGATTTTGAATGATTCACATATCTCGAACTTCTCCATCCACACATGGATAACCATGTTGTATTGATATCTCTGATAGCACTATTGGTTACACAATATGAATTAGGAGATCATTGATTATATATCGAAGTGTCTGGTATGTAAGCAAGTGAAGGCGGGCAGGAATATTTCTAAGTGGATGATGCAACCATTATCCATACCTCAATGGAAATTGGAAAATATCACCATGGAATTTATCATTGGACTTCTGAAAACATCTAGAGGAAATAATTTAATATGGACTGTTATAGATCATATTACAAATACAGCATAGTTTATTGTAATTTTATAGGATGTTTCATCATATCAACATGTACTAATATAGATCAAATAAGTGGTGAGACTACGTGGAGTACCATTATTAATTATCTCTAATAGAGATATAATATTTTCCTATATGTTCTGGAAGAGTCTCTAACATGATCTAAACACCACAATGACCTTTTTTATAGATTATCATCCTCAAACTGAAGGTTAATCTACGCAGGAAATTTAGACACTTGAATAAAAGTTTAGAGAATGATCTATGGACATTGAAGGATGATGGGACCAATATCTTCTACTACTTGAGTTCACTTACAACAATAGTTTCTACTCAAGCATCCAAATGGATCTATATAAAGATCTTTGTGGGGAAATATACAGAACATTGGTATGCTAGCATGAAGTCAGTGAACATAAGCTCTTGGGACCAAAAATAGATGTGGAAATGGTGGAAAAGGTGAATACCATTCACCAGCACATCGTGTTATCCTAATGTCGATAAAAGAGAAATATAAATAATTTTTTACAGGACTTAGAGTTTATGGTTAGAGATATGGTATTCCTCTCCATATCACCATGGTGAATCAGCCCCTTTGAGATTCTCGATTACATCATAGCTATGGAATATCGACTAGAACATGCACTAGCCATGTCGCATGTACGTTATGAATTCCAAATATCTCTATTGAGTAAGTAGATAACGGATCAATCACATGTACTAAATTTAGATATGATATATCTATAAAATTATCTCTATTATGAGGGGATGGGGGTGAAAATCTTAGACCATGGAGATAAAGTTATGTGCCACAAGAATAATCACCTGGTAAAAGATCTATGGTAGAAATATAAATATGATGAGAAAACACTGGAACCAAAGGAATGGATAAAGTATATGCACCCTCACATGTTTTTTTACCATAGTATGTAAAAAAATTTGTTGTAGAAATTTCTTAAGAAGGAAATAATGTAATTACCCAAAATTGTATCATCTAAAATTACTTTCTTATAAGTATATAATATATTTTAAATCACATATGTATCATAGATAAACCAAAAAATATATTCTTATTTATAATGTTACAATAGTTAGAAAATAATCATATAATAATACTAAATATTATATTGGGGGAAGAAATAGAAAATAAGATAATATGTATAAGAAAATGTGGATCTTCTCAATCCACCAAAATGACCACACTCATGAATTGATATGTTGAAATAAAAATAATTTTAATAATAAAATATTCATTTTTAAGACTCGTGTATAAATAAAATTGAGAGAATATAGAATTGAATGAACAATTATTGGTATAAAAGGTCTTTATAGGAAGTAGAAAACCCACATGACAATTATAAATCTGACCATTGGATTACTAATGAGACTATTGAAAATAGTAAAATGACTGTTATAATAGTAACCTCGCCTATTGAAATTTTAAATCATATTAATCTTTCATATAAAATGAAAAAATGATATATTTATATCATGGAACACGTAAATAAATGTTTTAAAAATTATAAATTGATTGTTTGCATTTTTATAAAACATAAATGTTTTAATCATACTTTTATAATAAATATAATGATTAAAATAACATTAATTTTAAAAAAATGAATTTATAAATTAATATTACTTTTTATATTAACGAGGATATAATTTTATGAAACCATGAATAATTTTTCAAAGGCACATTAAATCAATTATAATATTAAAATTAGTATTTTTGAATAAATTATGATTTTATTTAATAATGAAATTTCTCATATTTAGAAAATTATTTTCATAAAATGGAGTCCATTTTTTAAATCTACACATTGGAAAATGGTTAGGGTAAATTTATTGTGTTTTCTAAAATAGTAGAATTTTTGGTGAATAATGAAATACTATATTTTTAGGAACTAAACAATATAAGGATAATACATGATTTTTTCAGTAATGGATGAGGTAATAACCCATTATATAAACATAACATGAACTATATACTATATATAGTCACAATAATCAATAATATTGATAGTCTTGAGCCAAAATAATAAACTAAGGAATAAAATAATCAAAGGAAACCCTCTCGTCCCCTTATAAATACCACCCCACAACACTGCTCCTACTTACACCATATAAGCCCTGAAGTATCCAATATTATATCCAATTCCTATACCAAGAATCTTCTACATGTCCTAGTCTTTATTTTCTCACTAAAATACCAATTCCAAGTTCCTTAAGAAGGTTCTCAGGGAGACGACACTCAAAAGGTAAAATTCTTCATCATTTTCTTTTAAATTCATTATTTATTTAGTCTCATACTCACCCCCCCCCAATACCCAAAATGAAATGATATGTCTAGTATCTTACACATAATGTAATAATATTCTACTAATGAAATACCCATCATCAAATCCATTCTCAACTCATTGTAGTGTAAAAATAAAAACATCATCTCTAATATGTCGTTTCACTGCCTTGGTGGATGATGAGTTTCTATTTGCCATTACCACATTCAAGGTTGGTCATAGAACCATTATTATTATTAAATAATTATTTAATATCACTTATTAATGTTATTAAACTAATATATATATATATAATATTAAATAAATAATACTAGTTCGTGATGGTTGTAAAAATTTCCAAAAAAATAATACATTTTTCATTAATGTTTTATCAAATGAATCATCATCATAAAAAAATAAAAATGACATATGCGACAATTTACACTTATTAAGGTCTATAAATAACATATAATTTCACTTCTATAGTACTATTCCCTTTTTCCAAAATATTCATAAATATACAAAAGTTTACTAACCATGAAACCGTAACGTCCCGGATCCGAGTGCCACTCAAAGGGTGCCCCGAACCCGGTTTGTCACAGGACCACAAGAACATTTACCAAAACTCCAGAGGCTGCCGACTAGCAGCGAGGGCCCAGGTCTGAATGTGGGGAAACTATGCCCTCATTTTTTAAAGTGTAGCACAACAGAAAACATAGATAACATACAACAGTGGAAGCAGTAATCAATATTCAACTGTAACAAGGAACTAGCAGTCATATATATAAATATGTAGCATGTCACTAATTATATGAAAGTAGAAATAACATGATACACTGCAATACAATAAAATAAAACTCAAGTACAATGTACATCCAACAAAACAAAGAAAAGTAAACAGAACACAGGAGCATCGCAATCCTGAGCTCAGTCCCATGCTCACCTACTCCTCTGCTACAATCATGTACCGGTATAGGGACCCTTTCCCCTGTCAACACCTGTAGCAATATAGTCTATTTGGGTTGAAGACATGACCCAAACATGGTGTGAGAAATTAATCCCATTAAGCACCAACTAAAAGATCATTCCCAACTATCTGTGAAAATGTGCAATAGCAGTGTGCAGTAGTAAATGTAATAAACTAAGTAGTACTCAAAATTGACAAACTTTACTAGTTACATTTCTATTTTAATATTCATTAAACCATACCAATACTATGCTTTAAATTGGTAGGTAAAACATATGAAAATCACCACGAAGAATATTTAGGATAAAATTGTCTTCAGACATATAATCCCTAACATCAGGTAACCAGAATCGGAACCCACAGGTGTCTGCCCACATGCATAATAGATATTGACCACAGGTGAACGAAGTGTCTCCCACAAGAACAAAATATACTACCAATGGGAATAGAAAGGTTGCCTACAGGATAAACGAAACACTTCCCTGATGCTAAGAAAAACACTACCCACAGGCTAAGGAACAGGGCCAAGCCCAAAGCATAAACCAATAATTTATATAAACTTTCTCTCATTAAAATTCAATGCACATTTATAATCATGGCATACCCTCGGGTATCCAGACCAAATAGCTAAACAGATGAACGGACCCCCGAGGTGGTCCTGGATCCAAGAAGAGATCCCAATCAACAGTTATACATATTCATTAAACTTCCTAGGAAATTATATGTATTTAATTACGCAATTCCTCGACCATACGACACCCCAAACATGGGTGCGTAGCATAGTGGTGCACAAAACCCATAGTAGTTGGAATTTATACACCAGACCACCTTCCTCGATCGCCCTTGATCGGTATACATGAACGATTCCTCCCAGAAAAATGAGAACGCTGAAGATCTGAGTTGAACATATTCTCCTTCAAACTCAAATAACTCTTACTTGGGAAATAATTGGTAAGAAACACACAAGGGGGAAGAAGAACTCACCCCTGCAGTTCCAAAGAGATCGACAGAATTGGAATCGGGTTCTCAGTGTGTGGTTAGGAGATCCACCAAGCTCCAGCCATCTCTCCCACTCTCCTCGAGCGTTCTAAGCTTCCTCGGTGAACATAGGAGGCTACTACCCATTTTATGTGAAAAAAACAAACTACACGACATGTACTCTCAAGTACAGGGCCTGTACTTCTAATTTTTAACTATTCCTCTGATGGCTTCTTTCCACCGCGACACTGTTCACTTGTCGACATGAGTACACGGTGTGTATTCCCGATTACACGGCATGTTCTATCTCTCAACTGGCGGTTGCCTCCACCGCTTTAGTATTCACTTGTTAAGTGAATACACGGAATGTGAATACCCAATACATTGTGTGTAGTCAGTTTTTACACCATTCATTGTCGATATGCCTACACACCTTGTATACCTTTCCCACATGGCATGTAGAAAAGTACATGGCGTGTAGTCACAAAATTTGGGATTTTTCCCCATTTTTCTTATTTTCTCATGAACCCTTAAGCAAAAAGATAAAGAAGAAACCCATACCTCAAAAAAGAGAACTGGGTTCTTACAAACGTCCCCCCTTAAAGCAATTCATCCTCAAATTGCACTTCCAAGGGTCGTGATGATAAAGCTCAGAACAACTCTGGCCACTGAGCATGTATGTCAGTCTCCCGCTCCCAGGTATTGTCCTGCACTCGTCCATGCTGCCATAGCACCCATATGAGAGGAACTGACTGTCCTCGGATTAACTTAGAGCTTCTATCAACGATATGAATCAGATTCTCCTCAAAGGATGCATTGATATGAAGCTCAACCTCCTCAGGCTGAAAGACGTGAGAGGGTTCTGAATGATAACGGCATAGCTGAGACACATGGAAGACGCCGTGCATGGCCCAATACCTCTTTGGTAACTACAAAAGGTAGGAAACCGACCCGACTCTCTCTAGAATCCCAAATGTCCCACATACCTCGGTGAAAGTTTACCCTGTCTCCTAATCTTCCGGTGTCCCAACCTCAGTGAAACACGCAAGAAAACCTGATCCCTGACCACAAACTCCAAGGTTTATCTATGGTGATTAGCATAAAATTTCTGACAGGACTGCACGGTAGCCATCCGCTTCTAAATCAACTGGACCTTCTCTAAAGTCTCATGCACGAGATGTGGTCCAAGTAAAGCTACATCACCCGCCTCCATCTAGAACAAAGGGGACTGGCATGTCCTACCATATAAAGCCTCGTAAGGTGCCATCTAAATAGTTTCCTGAAAACTGTTATTGTAGGAAAACATGACTAGGGGTATATGCTTCTCCCAAGTGCCCCCAAAGTCTAGGACGCGTGCACATAGCATGTTCTCAAGCACCAGTATCGTACATTCTAATTGGCTATCGGTCTGAGGTTGGTAAGCTATGCTCTAAAGCACCTATGTACCCAGTTCCCTCTGAAAACTCTACTAGAAATGATATGTAATGTGGTCATCCCTATCAAAAACGATAGAACGAGGGACCCCATGAAGATGTAAAACCTCTCAGATATAAAACTTCCCGATCTCATCAACACTGAAGGTATCCTTGATCGGAAAAAACTGAGCTACCTTTGTGAGTCTGTCCACAAAAACCCACACAACATCATTGCCTCGAGGTGACCTCGAAAACCCAGTCATGAAATCCATCGCGTCATCATCCCATTTCTATTCCGAAATGGGTAACTGCTGTAATAGTCTGGCTGGCCTCTGACGCTCCGCCTTCACCTGCTGACAGGTGGAACATCTCACAACAAATCCAGCTACCTCTCTCTTTATACTTGGCCACCAATACTGACATCTCAAGTCATGGAACATTTTGGTAACTCTAGGATGCACTACCCAAGATGATGCTTGAAACTCCCACATTATCTTCTCGCGTATATCCCATAGAACCCATACTCATCCATGGAAACGAAGTACCTCATCATCGCCTATCGTCCATCCAGGAGGATGGTCCTCACTTTCCACCAACTCTCGTAGAACTAGGCCTTCAAAATATGATAGTTGTCTCATCATCAATCAATACAAGAGGGTAGAAGTCACAACTAAGGAAGAAAGATAGGTCTACCCTTGACTATCATGGACCTCCAAATGCATCTCAGAGAACAAATCCATAAGCTACCACTCACTACTGGCCTCATAAACTGCATGTATCTGAGTCTTCCTACTCATTGCATTAGCAACTGTGTTTCCCTTACCAGGTGTATAGGCAAGCTCAAAGTCAAAGGACTAATGGTATTCAACCCACCTTCGCTGTCTCACTTTCAGGTCATGCTGGGTAAGGATATATTTGAGACTTTTGTGGTTTGTGAACACCACAAAATGTTCACCCAAAGGGTAATGTCTCCAATAGTGTAATACATGAAAATCTATGACCATCTCGAGATCATGTGTTGGGTAATTTCTCTAATGTGGCCTCAACTTCCGAGACCCGTATGCAACAACTTGATCTCCCAGCATCAAAACTGCTCCCATCCCAATCCCTGATGCATCCTAGTGAACAGTTTATCTCTTCCCTTTCTCTGAAAGTATCATGACTGGTGCTGATGTTAACCTACCCTTCTGCTCCTCAAAGGCTGTCTCACATGCTTTTTACCAAACGAAATTCACAACCTTCTTAGTCAAACCCATCAAAGGATCTCCTAAGTGGGAGAAGTCCTGTATAAAAAATTTGTAGTAACCAGCCATCCCCAAGAAAATGCATATCTTAAAAACGTTATTAGGCTACTCTCAGGAAACTACTGCTCTCACCTTCTCTGGATCTACTGCAACACCTTCCTCTGAGATGATTGGACCGAGTAAGTGAATCTAGTACATCTATAAGTGTCACTTTGAGAGCTTAACATATAGATAATGGTCTCTCAGTGTACTCAAAATGATCTCAAGATGGGTGGCATGGTTGTGTCATGTTTGAGAGTCTACCAAGATATCATCCATGAAAAATACCACAAAAGAATCCAACTAAGGATGGAACACACGATTCATCAGAGCCATGAAAACTGAAGGTGAATTCGTGAGTCCAAACGGCATAACCAAATACTTGTATAGACCATAACTGCTCTGAAAAGATGTAATCAGTATATCTGATGGTCTAACACATAACTAATGACATCTGGATCTCAATTCAATCATCGAGAACACTCGTGCCCCCCAAAGATGATCAAAAGGATCATCAATCCTTGGTTAGGGATATCAGTTCTTAACCGTCAACTGGTTCAGATTCTGATAATCCACATAGAGTCTGAGGGTACCATATGACTTTTTAGAAAAGTGGACCAACGAACCCCAAGGAGAAGTGTTGGGTCAGATGAAACACTTTTCCTACAACTACTCTAACTTCCTCTTGAGCTCCTGCAACTCCATTGTATCCATCCTATAAAGAGGAATGGACACCAGTTCCACTCCTACAAAAGATCAATAGAGAAATACACCTTTCACTCCGGAGGAAGACCTGAAAAGTCATCTGGGAGGATATCCCAGAAAATATCAACCACTGGAGGGAAATAGGTTTGTCATGTTCCCTGGTCATCCAGTTATAAACTCACAATCTGGGATATCACACCACCATGCCGACAATGCTCTGGTCTAGCTCGGCTCACCTGGACATCCTATTCACCCTTGTATAGAAACTCTCCACCCTCTAGTGACGTGAAACTCACCCTACCATGATAGAAATCCACAAAAGCTCGAAATGGTACCAACCCGTCCATCTAGAGAATGACATCATAAGCTGTCATCTCCATGACATAGAGGTCCCATAGATGGTGACACCCACTAACCTCAAGGGGTCACTCCCTGCACGGATGCACACCAGCCATTCTAGTTCCCAAGGGAGTTTCTAGCATCATAATTTCCGAATAAAAGAAAGGACAGAGCCCAAGGATCTCCACAACAGGAACAAATATAAATCTTTGTGTAGCACCCGTATTGAAAAGTTCAGAAGACAAAACAGACACAACTAGAATAGTACCTCTGGTAGTGGAAGGTCTGGGATCCTACTCATACTGGGTCTGTTGCACTACATATGCATGCCCAGTGCCACGGCCCTACAACACAGCCTGGCTACCCTGAGCTGTCCCGTTATTCTGCCTCTGGGATCCTAGTTTCTGGCTACCATGGCTATGACCACCGTCAATGCCTGCACACCCTAACATATTCTAGTTTCCTGACTGGTAAGAAGCTGATGGTCCTAGTCCCGCATGAGGAGTCTTCACAGAACTCCACTCACTAGCCACTGTTGGAAACTCCTTGCAAAAATGCTGGAGATGACCTATCATGTCGCAGGCTCGGTACTCCACTGGGTCATGTGCACACTACGGTCTCTTGTGACCCTCTTTACCACACTGGTAGCACATGACCTGGCCACCTGAAGTATTATTCTCGCTAGTACCACCACTATGAGATAAATCCATATACCTCTTCCTCTTGCAGGTAGAAAGAGTACACATAACTTGTGTCGAACCACCATGTCCCACCCCACTAGCTTCCCACAGGTTCCACTCTGTAATTAGTGCATAGTTCACAATAGCATGTACCATAGGAAACCTGAAAATGTTTACCAGTGATCAGATGTCATACCAAAGACCATACTCAAAGCGTCTAGCTCTCAATGCCTCATCACCCACCATAAAGAGTGTAAAACACTGATGCTCGGTGAAGAGAACAGATTAATCCATCACTAATATGGCACCTTGCTGCAAATTCATAAACTATTGAGCATGATTTTCCCTTAGCGTCTCTAGAAAGAAGAAGTCATTGAATGTTGCCTAAAAATCTTCCCACGCAATGTCTGGGTGATTCTCAGATTGGGTGGTAACATCCCACCACCTTTTGGCGGAATCATGCAGCATGTATGTAGCGAGCTTGACCCTCCACCCAGGAGGCGTCTCCAGATGCTCGAATATCATCTGCATCAAACCCAGCCATGACTCCATAGCCTGTGGTCCACCATCCCCTGAAAACGTAGTTGGATGCTGTTGTTGGAATATACAATTTAGCCTTACCATAGATGTGGCAGCCTGCGGTGCTCCCTAGAAGGTCTTCATAAACCGCCTGAAGCCTTCACGGAATGGTGCCTCCATGCCTATGTCTGGTATAATGGCTGGCCAGACATCTGGCTCTGCAGGAGGATCCATCGGTAGACTATGGACCACCACATCTGAAGTATAATCATTGCCGCTCTCCTAGCGAACAAATCCAGGTCATCTCAGCGGCATGGCTCTACAAGGTCAAACACACGCCTTAAAACAAGATTATCAAAGTCTGCAAACTAGGAGACCAAGAAGGGAAAAGGATAATGAAATCATTCAAGATTTATAAAACTTGACTACACAGTGTGTATAAATGCTACAGGGCATGTTCTCACAAGCCATCCACATGGGAGTGTACTCCTTCTAAAACTCGTCATGTAACACCCCAAACACACGGTGTGTTGTCCACACACACAACATGTCCTTGAATCCTCCTTCCCTACCCAAGTCCTTCCACACAACACTCCTTCAAACAAAACTAAACGTCATTTCCAAGATAGACACAATTTGTGTAGCTTAATTTCCAACTAACCATGATGTTAGTGACACAACTATCCACTCAGATGACACTACACAGTGTGTTACACCCACACACGGCATGTACACAACTCCATCTTCCCAGCCACACAGCCATGTCCACATGGTCTTTCCCCAGTAAGGACTACACGACGTGTCCCACAGGTAGAGGGCGTGTTCAATAAGAGGTAACACCAACCCGTGTTTGCTAGTTACACGGCTGGGTCCCCAGGTCACACTACATGGCGTGTTAGTCATTGACCTGACATGTACAAGAAAATATTTCCTCCGTCCATGTTGTAAGTTACACAGGAAGACACAGGGTCCACACAACACGACGTGTAAAATAACTACGTGGCGTGTTCCCTCTAGAACATACCCATCCCATGTCTCTTCCCACATGGCCTATGACATGGGTATCAACTACACGGCATGTACTTTGGGTACACAGTGTGTAATCAAAACTTTTTCTCTTCCTCCTCAACAGAAGAATACATGGCATGTAGTCAAAACTACACAGCATGTATTCTTGGTTTTTCCAGACAGAAAGCCTTAGAAAGTACTCCAGAACCCAAAAACAATAAATACAACACCTAAGTGCCAACTTCTGATTCGTGAGTGCCCATACTCCCCACAAATCAATGTTTGGAATCTTATGCGTGTCATTGAAAGATAAGCAGTAAATGATCCACCAAATTCCGGTCGATGAGGGCTCATACTCCTCAAGAACCAAATTTTGGCATTCATTTTATAAAACTCGCACAAAAATACCCTATCAACTAGCAGGTATTTATCAAAGCATCTATCACAACAACATGCTTTTCTAGCATAACAACTATCACAATAACATGAAATTTCTAACGCACCTACATGCAATGGAAGAATGCATGACATGTGATTTATAGCATGTGCCTAAATGATGCATGAGATGTCATACCCTCATCTCATCGGGTTGTAACTAAATAGAACAAAATTATAACATATAAGTAGCACACCACAAGTGCGTCACCCAACGGTGAAAATCAAATCAACTATAAAATTGAAAAACAAGTAATAATTGCAATAACCGAGGTAGACTGGTTTTTCCCTATACACGGGTTAGCTACTCCCAGGCACAACTTATTACCAACTACCATTTTTTTCATATCATAGACTAAGGCTCCAAACAGTACGTCAAAGAAAAGAACCCCTCTAATACCACTTTGTAGTGTCCCAGATCTGGGAGCCACTCAACAGGTGCCCTGAACCCGGTTGGTCACATAAACTCAAGCCCATTTCCCCAAACTCCAGAGGCTACCGAATAGTAGTGAGGGCTCAGGTATGATAGTGGAGAAACTATGCCCTCATTTTTGAAAGTGTAGAGCAGTAGAGACGATAGATAACATTCAACAGTGGAAGCAGTAAAAAATACTAAACTGAAATAAGGAACCATCAGTCACATATATAAAGATACAGCATGTCACTAATTCTATGAAAGCAGCCAGAACATGATACACTGCAATACAATAAAATACAACTCAAGTACAAGGTACAACCAATAAAACAAAGCAGAGTAAACAGAATGTAGTAGCATCACAGGTCTGAGCTTGGTCCTATGCTCTCCAACCCCTCTACTACAATCACATACCTATATAGGGACTCTTTCCCCTATCGACACCTATAGTAATATAGTCTATTTGGGCCAAATACATGACCCAAATAGGGTATGAGAAATAAATTCTAGTAGGCACCCACCAATGGACCGTGCACAACTGTCAGTGAAAATGTGTAACAACAGCGTGCAGTAGTCAATGCGATAAACTGAGCAGTATGAAAAAGTAACTAACATTACCAGTTACATTTCCATTCTAATATACATTGAACCATGCCAAGCCTGTGCTTTAACATAGCAGGTACAACATATGAAAATCACCGTGATGAATATTCATTTTTTTAAAGGTTGGGGCCGAAGCCTCAATTTCTTATTAAAGAAAAGACCTCTTTAGAGGGTAGAGGGAGACACAATACATAGCCCGAAGGCCCAAGGCCATGTGGCCTGAAAACAAGGCTTGAAAGCCCATTTTTTGGCCCAAAGGGCCCCTCGGTGAATAGTACTGCTACAATACCCTCAAAACCCCTAGGTGTATTCCCACAAGCATAACGGATATTGACCAAAGGCATATGAAGTGCCACCCACATGCACATAATGTACTGCCCAGGGGCACAGAAAGGTTTCCCATAGGCTAAACGAAACGCTGCCCTCAGGCTATGAAAAACACTTCCCATAGGCTAAATGAACCTGGACGAGCCCAAAGAATAAACCAAAAATTTATATAAGCTTTATCTCAGGAAAAATAAATGCACATTTATAATCATTTCATACCCTCAGGTATCCAGGCCAAACGGGTAAACAGAGGAACGCACCCCCGGGGTGGTCCTTGATCGAAGCAGTGATCCCAAACAACAGTTATACATATTCATTAAACTACCTATTCAATTATAGGTATTTAGTAATGCAAGGCCTCGTCCATAAAACACCCAAAACATTGGCGCGTAAGACAATGGTACACAAAACACACAACAGTTGGAATTTAAACACTAGACCACCTACCTCGATCTTCCTTGATCGGTATACATGAACGACACCTCCTGAAACTAAAGACAATGGAGCAGATCTCAGATGAAAATAATCTCATTCAAACTCAAATAGTGTTCCCTCTAAAATGAATTGGTAAGAAACACACAAGGAGGAGGAAGAAATCGCTCATGTGGTTCCAAGGAGATCGACAGCATAGGAATCTGGTTCCTGGTGTGCTGTCAGGAGATTCTCTAAGCTCCCATCTCTCCCACTCTTCTCTGGCATTATAAGCTTCCTCTATGAACAAAGGAGGCTATTTCTATTTTTAAGCGAAAAAAACAAACTATATGTCGTGTACTTCTCATTTTTTAACTCTTTCTCTGGTGGCTTCTTCCCACCGCGACATTTTTGACTTGTCGACATGAGTACACGACATGTATTTCCGATTACACAGCGTGTACTGTCGCTCTACTGGTGGCTACCTCCACCACCTTACTATTCACATGCCGACGGAATTCATGGTGTATGAATACCCTATACATGGCGTGTAGTTAGTTTTTACACCATTCATTGCCAACAGGCCTACACGCCCTGTGTACCCTTCCCACACGGCCAAAGTACATGGTGTGTGGAAACGTACACAGCATGTAGTCACAAAATTTTGGATTTTCCCCCATTTTTATTATTTTCTCAAGAACCCTTAAGCAAAAAGGAAATAAAGAAACTCGTACCTCAAAATGAAGAACTGGGTTCTTATACAAACCATGAAACGAATGCTCCTGAAATAATGAAATTAATCATTATGACTCATCTAAATGGAAATAAATTAAATTAATAAAATTCTAATAAATACAATACATATTTAAAAGGATATTAATTAATTTATTAATGAATATAATTTAATTTTCTAGGAAATTAATTGCATATACAAAATGCATTCAGACATAAGGTATGTGATCTCTCTAAAAAACCATTTTTCCATTGGGTTACACTATCTCTCCCTTTACCCCAATAAAATTGTTCATTATTATTATAAACTTATCATAAATTCTGTTTATATGTTTCAAACCTATTTATATTTCTCAATTAATCTTTCTTTGATGGGTAAATACAAGATTTAAAAGGTTCCCTTCTCAATTCCTCTTGATAAAAAAGCCAAGTTAAAGGGAACTTCTATGTTTCATAACCATTTTCATGTACAATCCATAAAATATTTTAACAAGACAATAAATTTCATAAATAATTTAATTTATCTTGAAATAATATTTTATATCATCTTATATAATTTTTTTACTTTATCCTTTTGAAATACTCTTTAATCTTTTTCATTAAACCACACTAAAGTGGATCATTTTAAAAGTTTTCAAAACATTATTTTCATTTATTAAATTTAGTTTGACATCAATATTCATGATATATTCTTATTTTTACATTATTATTTTCCATAAATGACTTAATCCCTACTTTCATGGATACCATTACGATACACTCTTCGGTTATGCCGTATGACATGATTATGAATCCCATTTCCTTCTAGGTGTAACCCGTAGGATTATTCCTTATTTTTCATTTCCCTATGTGGAACACATGTTCCTGTATATGTTATGATGGTTACACCCAGAGAGAACTCCCAATCATTGGGTAATTTTTTTCTTTATGAGAAATTATGTATGTGATTAGGGAGTAAACCTAATCCATTATGGGACTTTTTCGACCATGTGATACCATTTAGGTATTTTTCCTTCACTAATGTTAATGTCATGTTATTTGTTACTGACACATACTTATATTTCCATGATCACATGATTCCATGTTCTTTATGATATGCCAATACATGTTTATTCATGTAACATTCCTTTTATTTTACTATGTTATTCCTTCTGACTCACGTGTTATACTTATTTTACACGATTATTCACTTACTGGGTTTTTAGCTCATCCATTTATATATATATATATATTCCTCAAGTAATATTATATAGTTGTAGGATACCAAAGGAAGTTATGATCTCATTATAGATATTAATAAATGATGATTTATTCTTGTTTCATATTTTCTAATTATGAACTCAGTATTCAAGAGACACTATACTTGTGAATCCTTATTTTTTATTTAATGGATAATTACGCTTAAAATAACGGAATAATATTTGTAAAAGTATTGGTTCTATATACATAGAAACCACAATTTCCCCATGAAATAATAACATAATTTTTCCATGAACAATAACATCATCACATAATGTTGACAAGACACAATGGATAACACTGAAATCACACCATTCGCACCTCTCGAACAACCCAAAAAGTGAGCCCCAACACATAATCACATTTTGAACCACATCATAAAGAATCTATAACTTGGATAATAACAATGTCAAAAACAAAATAAGGTGGCTCAATAAGGGAAAAATAAATAACAAATTTCAAGTTCCAACCAAGAATAAATATTTACCATATACCTTTGGAAATCCATTTTTCAAATTATTTTCAATTTAAAAACAATTCCAAAATAAAAAAAAAATTTAGAAACAAAAGACAATAATTCAAGGGAAAAACCATTTTGACATTATACTACAAAAAATAACCTCTGTAAAATAAGGAAACCACTTTAATAACTTAAAGGAAACCCACATTGAAAAATAAATTTTGATTAAAACCCAAAGAACAAGTCTATTTCATAAAGAAAATAATTATTTTTTATTTTATCAATCATGAATAATTAATAAAACACCGTTTCCCATAAAAGTACAATTTTACCAATAAATTAACCCACTTTTTTCTAAATAAACCCCAATTTATAAAGGAAAACCTTTTTCAAACCAAACTAGCTATCATATACTAATTTAATATAAATCCAAAACACAATTAGAGACCTAAATAATTTATGGAACTCATAAATAAAATATAATGAATTGGAAATACCAACATCCAGTGAAAGAACCATGTCTTCGCTGATGCAATCTTCTCAAAAGAGACTCCTACTATGTATCACAACCATTACAAACCAAAATTCATAAATCATAGGAAAAAAATTAATAAAATCAACAAATAAGGAAAATTTGGTTTCACGTTATTGTAGAAAAAGAGAAAAACCATGGGAAAGGGAATAGAGGATCTCATAACATTATATTATGATAAAGACACACCAAGAAACCACTAATAATTCATCTAGGATGAACTTTGAGGGATTAAAAAATCTTATTAAATTCATTTGGGTTGGATGGTTTGAGTAAGGGACGCTTGGGGTGAAATAATCCAATAAAAAAAGGGAAAAAAACCAAATTACCCCAACATGGGAAGGCTGCAAAGTTACCCCACATTGTTTTCCAAATCATAAAGGAACTCTTTGGATCACCAATATTATGTGGTTCATGGTCTACGCGCCTAGGTCATATGGTTTTAAAACGATGTACCCTATACGTTCACTCCCAACTAACCCACTCAACAGGGCATGTAGTTTCCCCTGGGGTCTGCATGGTTTACAAATCATGTATCTTAACTGTGGACCCCCGAAAAAGCCTAAAAACCCATTTTTTAATTGAAACACCCAAAAATTCAAGATAAAAATAAACCACAAGATTAATACCAGGAAAGTGGAACCCATGGTGTCACAAAATACCCACCATGACAATTTATTTCCCCATTAAGTACCCCTAAACATTTGTCAAGAGGGAATGTCAAGAAAAACATTACCTTATAGAAGAATTGATTACCACTAATATCCCAAACCTCTAAAATAAGAAGACAATGTATGAAGTAAAAAATCATAAATCACTTAATAGAGACCACCCTATAAGTCTCAAGATTAATATTATTCTCCAAATGGATGAAATACTATCCATTAGAAACATGATAGAGACACTGAGAGACCATTGTATAGAAATCTCTAATGGAAACTCTCAATCTCCACCGATAAATCCTAACCAAACTAATACTACAAGAAGAACATGAGCATTGAACATCCAAAATGACTCCAAGTCGGATCACCTAATAAAAATATTTCCAATATAATAAGAACAAGAACACAATTTATAGCTTACTAAGAAAAGATAGGGTTTGGACTAGTGGTCCATAACTGGTAAATGAGGGTGTTCTCATCTAAATCCATAGAACAAAATTACATTGTAATTTCAATGGAGACATATATAATGGTGGCATCCAAAACCCATCTATAAATTAAACCGCACCCCAATGATCCCAATAATACACCCAATGTTCCTTCAATATCCAAACTAATGATCATATTTGGTCTCTTGTTTAAACCATACCATAAAAACAAGTAATAACAATGAGGCATGAACATCTCAATGTATTCAATAGCAGGATCAAAAGACTTTTCATTTATTTCACTAAAGGGAATCTAAGTAAGAAAAACATGGGGCAATCCACCAATTAAAAAATAAATATAACTAATGATAAATATCCTTAACAATGCCCAAATCCCAACTCCCCAATGTAAGTTATAAAATAGAACACCTGTGAATAAAATCTAGATCGGTTTGAACCTTCTTCTTATAATGCCAAAAAATCCCACATAACCTCATAATGTAACAAGGGAATCCACATAGATGGATGTTATTCATAATTGAGTAACATGAAGTTCAAACATTCCCTAACATCCCATAATAGAAATACACAACTAGCTTCTTCTATAGTAATATAGGAATGAAAGATTGTTTAGACCCCTTCCCTCCTTTACTAGCCAAACAGTATTTACTATCCCCAGTAAAAAATGAAGCATAAATAGAAAAATAATTCCATTTTAAGATTTACTTGACATCAATTACCCTTAAAAATGATTCATAAATGGTATTCATGCTTTAAATCATCACTAATGAATACAACTCTGGATGTAGGCCTCTAGAAAAGAACCACACCTTTTTCGCATCATTAGTTGAATACTCAAGGGGGAAAATGTGACTCACTGAGATTTTATGAGATAGGTTATTTTTAATTTCATTGATGTATTGTGTTGTATGCTACACTGATATTATCTTGCACTATACGCAACACTATATTATCTTGTAGTATACACAACATTATATTTGGCTTGTGTTATACACAATTTCATGTTCTTTATGTAGAATTCATTTCACTGAGTATAGATTTTGTTCAATATATAAAATAACTATGTTTCGATTATGTTATAAGAAACACCAAAGGAATATTTCACTAAAATCAACACTAACGTGGCTTTCATTACATGCAAGAGTGACCTTCCTCGATAGCTTGCATTGTATTCAATACCGAGTTTCACTAAAAATTGATATATTATTAAAATAATATTATTTAATGGGATATATACTAGATTTTATTAATATTATTAACCAAAATTTAAATATTATATAATATTATCATTCACATTAAGTATTTTTCTAGAACATTATATAAGAATAAATTCAATTTTTCAAATAAAATATGTATTTTTTAAAAAATACAGTTTTACATTCTTTTAATGGAGAACCCATTTTAAAAATAGTTTTCAAAACTTTTATAAGTTCAATTTTAAAAAATAAACTTCTTATTTGGAATTGGAAAATTATAATTTACTTTTTTTTAATTTCTGGTATATTTCTGATAAAATTTAAATTTTAATGAACAGTGAAAAATGTTGCATTTTATTTCAAAACTGCCTTTTCATATAATTTATTTATCTAGGTAGATTATCTTATTAATTGGTTTTAAAATATAAATGGATTATTTTTTTATTATTTAAACACATTTTTGTTATTGGAGAAAATTTCACATTTAAATAGGACATAAACACATGGCGATCTATTGATAAGTTTTTACTTCTTAAAAACCCACCTTTAGGTTTTGAGAAGGGGAATTAATCTCGAATTAATTTATTAAAAATATGTGCGTTGAATTATAAAAAAAATGATTAAATATTTGTAATCAGTGGGACAAAATTATGTTAATAAGTTACTTTTTTTTGATATTATGAATAGTAACTACTGTAATTTTTATTCATCATAGTTCAACGTAAATCAGGTAAATTATGGTGACTACTAATATGATGAGGATAATAAAATTATCCTAAAACCAGGAAAAAACCCCATTAGATTAATTAAAGTTTAAACTTAACATGTTTTGATTGAAACATAGTCATTTAATGTCCACTTGACAATGAAAATGACATAGATATTAACAAATCCAAGGAAAGTAACAAAATGTCAAACTCACATTTATTATAAGTATAATAATTTTAATATAGAGATAACCAGGTGATATATTTGATCCTAAATAGTACATGGAAATATAATATAATTGACTAAATCATGGTAATTTATTTTTAATTTTTTAGGAAATTAATAATTTTCTTAAATTCTTATACTATAATGATATAAAAATTAATTAATTGATGATAAATCCATAAAAAAATTATTATTAAAATACTAATAACCATAAAAAGGCATAAGCACTTGAAAAAATAATATTAATAGAGTTTATATCAAACATAATAATCTATGTTCCTAAAATGTGACCATTTGGAGTCTTAGATAAGAGATTTTGACATTTTTTAAAGTGATGTTAAGCTGTCACATTCATTCTTCAATAAGTATAACATTTTTAATGTTTTATTTTAAGAAATAAAAATTTAATTACGTATATTATTTTAAAATATTGTTATTTTATGTTAATAACAGTATTTTATTTCATATTTATATTCTGAAAATATGTATATTAAATAATTACACAATATTTATGTAGTGATAATTTTAATAATGAAGATATCATATAAATCATTTTAAAAAAAATAAAATAAAAATAATTTGGGATTATTATCTTTTCCAATTAATTTTATAGATTAACTTGACTTATTAGGGATATAATAAAATATTTCTTTTGAGGATAAAACCTTATATTGATATTTATAAAATTTCATGAAATGAATAGTGTCAAAATTGAGACAAATTATTTTTTGATAAAGTAATGTATTATAAAATTATTTATAAATAATAAAACAATTTTAAAAATATAAAATAATTATTATATGGTATAAATTTTTATAAAATATTCATTTATGGTACAATTTAAATCAAATATGTAAATATTTCACCCTTTTAATAGTGACACATTTCTTATCTTAATTAAAATTAAATAGTATAACTAATTTTTAATTAAAATGATATTGTTTAAATTGACATCAAAACTTGTCTAGATTTTATTGGATGATAATATTTAAATCCTAAAATATATTATATTTTAATATATCTCATTCTATAAGTATTTTTATTGATTTTCAAATTATTATAAATTAATATTTTTGAGGTTTCCAAAAACGTCCCTCGCCTCAATTATAAAAGGGCACTTCCACCCTCAATTATTGACTTCATTTTGAGCTTTCATGATCGACCATACACTACCCATTTCTATTATAAACTTTTTTATAAACATGATATAGGTCCTGGTCTTCTTCAAATGACAAATATAGTCCTCTACAATGAGATTACAGGAGTCACATTGAAGAAGAGGTAATATCATTTAGCAATTCTTTCAAACTTATTTCGTCTTATACATCCACCTCATGTGTGTTTTAATTATAAAGTAACAAATCCATTAGTACATATATAAATAGAGGTTATTATTCTTATGAAACAACCATATTATACTTTTTAACCATCCTATGAAAAACGAAATCACCACCCATGTGTACGTACAACTTACCGTCTCCACGTTGTGACCTAAAATGTTTTTCACCACCACCTTACAAGGATGTGTATAAAAATGGATGTAATAACTATATATGATTATTATAAAATTATATTTATTCTAAAATATTTCACACCATTCAATTAAATAACATTCTAGAATTATGAGAATAATATTTTTTCTCGTGTATACATACGACCTATCATCTCCACGACGTGATGATATTCATTATTCAAGTTAACCATTAAAGAATGATTATAAGTATCTATAATGAAAAATCATGAAATATGTAATATAATAATTATAATGGATTTATTTATATATTTATATATATATTATTTACTTACTTCCATTCAATTCAACATGGAAACGGAAACAGTGTTCATGCGTACGTACGGCCGACTGTCTCCAGGAATAGTGTATTCCATTTATTTTATCAATGTATTATATATATTTATATACTAAATATATATGATATATAAATCATTATTTACATTATTTATGTAATTAAATCGTGATATAAGTATTAATATCAATAATAATAAGTCAAAATACGTACGATAAATAAAACTATTATTACCCAAAACCATGCTTTAACATGGGATTGAAAAATTAACAGGTAACATAAAGTCATAAGTGAATCATATATGATATCATAAATATTATTATGGTTATGTTACTAGTTAATAATAATTTTAAACCAACTATACTATAGTTTTTGGAACATATAGAAGAAATTGGACCTATGGTAAGGGATAATTTTACTATCTCAGTTTTATATGAGATTGTTTATAGATAAGTAATTTAAAGTTGCTGGAGGTCGTCACGGCCCTCAAAATTACATTTAATAACCTAAACTAGCACTGTAGTGTAGGGTCAAAAGGAAAACCAATGGATGTATATCGGTTAGGAGGTTTCCGATAGATAACCAAAAAGGGTCACTGATAGATTTAAAGGTCACTATTGGAGTAGAATAGAGAGTTCATTGTTGGTTAACAAATAGGGTTACTGATAGAAAACACGATGTTACCGATAAAAAATAAAAATTAAGGTTATCGGTGTAGCCAAAATAAAAATGGTCGCTGATAGTTTAGTTGAAACTAAAAAATGTAACCACTAGTATAATATTAATAACATACGGTAACCTTAAAAAAACATAGATTGAACTTAAAATTAAAATTTTTAGTTAACTAAATAAAAAGATTACAAATAATTAATGAAATGAAAGTTCAAAACCATAAATTTAAAAGAAAATATTTATTAAACTTTAGACTTTTAAAATTATAGAAAAAAAATATTAATTCACAACACATAAATTTAGAACTAAATGATTAATAAAATAAGTTCATATAAGAATTAAATTTAAATTACTATATAAATTATTTTCATGGTAGTAAAAAATGATAAATGACATCATCAGTAACCCAATAGGTCACCGATAGCTCTTGTATACCCCACCGGTAGACTAAAAACTAAAATTAGTGACTTTATAATTTAACTACATACTTAGGATTAAATAATAAATGTTTTCAAACTCTTAGTTAATTAATTAGATATCTAAGGGAATACCTAAAGTTGAAGGAGAACTATTTAATTTAATTAAAACAAAAACTCTTAACTTAATTAATTAGCAGGATGATTAAACATATTAACTAATGAAGTAGATATATTTTAATTAATCCATATTAAAGAATAAAATATTAAAATAGAGCATAAATAGTAATACAATGATTAAATAGTTGTTTACAAAAATGTTAATATACTAAAAAGTCATGCATATTTTAATTGACAAAACAAATTAAAAAATAATTAAATTAGAAAAGTAAAGTAATAATAAAATTATTATTTTAAAGACTAAAAATACATAATTAATTTTAAAAATATTTTAATTAAAAAAAATAATTAAAAAAATAGAAAAGTACAAATATCTAGTATAAAGTGCTTAAATAGTTAATTAAATCATTAAAAACTAAGTAAAAATATGTGGCCAAACTATCTAAAAATATAGTCACGTCAAATTCCCTTATGCTTAAGCATTATTTGTCCTCAAAAAATCCCATGTTTTTTAATCAAAGAAAAATAGAAAAGTTTTTATTATTTAGCTTTAACTGTAACATGTCCATACATATGAAAACAGAGGACTAAAAATTGATTTAGGCTTTAGAAAATAAATTTTAAGATCAAATGCTTCCTAAAAAATACTCAAGGGTAATTAAGAAATAGAGACCATCCATGAAATAATATTTCATGCCTCATATGTGATCCTACATAATGATTTATTTCAAGAAAGGATCAGATTCAAAATTCGATAATAACATGAGGTAACATATCAATGGAACTAGGATGTTAACCGAGGAAATTTTACTTGGATAGAAACCTAAGTTCCAAAAATAATTTTTTTTTTTGAATCGCCTTATTGATACAACCTAAATAATTTCCATATAAACTAATTGTCCCCTTCTTCATTTGGAGTTCATCATTCCCCTCACCTTAATGAAATCATTTTTGACCCTAGAAACTCTATTTATTTTTCCAAACCCATGTATCATGTGTTAAGCACTGTGAAATCCACTTATTCAAAATGTAAATAGGGATTAAATTTAACCGAAACACACCCAGAATCTAGAGTCTCAAAGAATCACTGTGGGATCCAAGATGCCTAGACTACCCCAGTTTCAAAAGATTTTTTATAAAAAATCATTTACATTTTCTCATTAGGATGGTTAATTTAATAATTAAATGGAAAGAAGTCCCCTAGGATCAAGAAAAAACTTCCAGTTCCCGGGCTATGATCATAATTCCCTAAACAACTACCCCAAATCACTCTTCAAATATTGTTCCTAAACCAAGATATCCAATCAGACTGTATGTAAATTTCACTCATTAATCATCCTATATAATTAATTTGAGACTCAATGCACAAATTTACTACCAAAGAAATAATGTCCTTAGGAAATACTCACTCAAGAAACAGTGTAAAGCCAAAAATTGTGCAAGAATTTTGATATCAATTTCCCATTTTTTACCAAAAATAATTAAGTTGCAGTGGGAATTTATGGGCTTTCAGTTTAGCACAGTTTAGCACAGTCAAAACACAACCCTCTCCCCCACACTTAAAACCCCAATTTTTCCCCAAAGTTTATTTCTGAAGTGGAGAAGAACAATTAATCAATTATGTTTCAAAACAGATTTTCAATTAGGTAGATAGATAAAATGTATAAATGTCATATTGAAGTTCAAAGATATTGTTCACCACAATGAATAACATAACATCAAGTTCATTAGAATGTATATTCATTAAAATTTAATCCATTGACAAAGATATTCCATTAAAGTTCAAACAAGGCATGGAACATGTGGTTGAACAATAGATAGGGTGTAATCATGTTCTGAACTATGATTTAGATTGATGTTCAATTTAGTATAAAAATATCATTCTAAACATCCCAAACCAAAGCAGATTTAAAAAAAACCTATATGTAATCCCCCACACTAAGCTTAAAGGAGTGAAAATATTTTAATAACAATGAAAGTCAGTTTCCAGTAGTGAAGTACTTGTGAATTTTATTCCAATACAAATAGAATTTCCTAAGAAAGAATGAAATGCAATAGAATTTTATCCGTAAGGTCCATAGGTGTGGAAAAATAAATGCAGCAATTATGAGTTGAGTACTTCTCTAAATATATTTTTCAATTTCCCTCTAGGATGGTAATTCCACTCCATAAATGACACAATACCAGCAATTTATAACAATGAAATAGAACCAAGAGACCAAGAACAAATAACCACTAGAGACAAAGCATATAGAAGGTAGCACAACAACACTTTATTAAAAGTACAACAAAAACAGAAACAAAAGTAAACACAAAAGAAAGAATATGGGTTGATGACGAAGCGGGGATTTTGTCACAGATCCCCGATCAAAATATTATTTACCTAAGAATGCAATATAGTGCACACCCAGGGTCGGTCTCAAGGAGGCAACTTACACAACACCAAAATTCTATTATCACTATTTATTTTCTAATTAATATATAATATAAAGATCAGTTTGAAATATGAATAAAATATTAATATTGATATATATATATATGCAATGCAAACAATATGATGTTAAAAAGAATAAAGAAGACATTTGTTCTTGGAGGATCATAATGGTTGATATCATTGTTTATTAAAATATTCTCAATATCAATTCAATGTAGTGATCAAAATCTATCACACTACACCCTCTTATTTGAAATGTTATTTCCCCAACACCGAGATCTATGCATGTGGGTAAATACTCTTCCTAAAGTCGGCTAGGAGATCTCTTTGCCGACCATCGCTTTACAAGCCATACTCCATCGTTTGCATGACTTATATAGTAAAGGGTAGGATAAATGATGAATGAGAAGAAGAACTTGGTGATAGAGAAAATGGGGCAATCGCACATCATAATCAATTTAACCACCACCAAAATTCTCAGAATTAAATAATGATATTTAAATTGAATCACAATGAAACTCAAACAACCACCATTATCCTCCTCAAACAAACATCGAGGTTAGTTCCCCATTTTCATGGATTTAGAAGAGAATACGGTGGGAGAAACACATAAAAGTAAAAATGGAAGAAGGCGGTATGAAGAAGAAGAATAAAGTAATGTATATTAAAAATATGAATAAAAAATTACAGAAATAAGCTCCACCTTATCCCCCATAGAATGGATATATGATAAACTGGGAGAAGGGACACATATTTATAGGGAGACGGGGTGACAAATTCACACAAAAAACAATAAATCCTAAAGATTCCGCGTAGCGATGCCCTTAAATGACCGAATCGGTAATAGGTGTCTTCATAACTTTTGTTCCGTAATTTCTCCTACGTTTTCTCCCCAAATTTGAGATTCATTGGAGGCTCCTAGAAAGAGTTATTAATTTCATATTGGAGGTTTCCTTTTTGGGAGGCAGCTTCCAGGCAGCTTCCTTCATATGTATGTCATTCAATGTCCCTCATAATGAATTCCAAACGACTTTAAATTTATTTTATAAACTCTCCCATGAGTCCCCGTATATCTCCATGTGGAATTATATAATTTGGAGTTGTTTAGACCGAATTTAGATTCCGTTATGGAAGTGAGGTCCGTTCTGTCCGCCCCGAAAACTCTTCAACTTCATGGAATTTTTACGGCTTCAAGAGGGTAGAATCAGCTCCTGGTCCAGAATACAAAAATGAAGTAAATATAATAAGGATTCTAAAAAAATTTGAATCAGAAAATTTGGGATTTTATTTTTCCGGAAATGACCACAATACCCCTGACGTAAAATTCTGTAAAAAATCCAGAATTAGTCATTTTTCTCATTTATGCTCAAAATAACACTAAAACCTAATAACAAGATAATTACCCATTCAATAACACTTTTTTGGGATTATAAACAATGTTTTACTGTATAACATATATGAAAATGCGAGCTTCATCACTCCCCCACACTTAAACATTGCACTCCTGGGCAATCATCTTACATCCAAATCAAAATCCACACAACAATCAAAAATGAGAAAATATCAATGATTTTATCCAAAATATAATTCCATCATGTCTCATTTATGAATAATAATTCACTCATTTTCAATTCAATCATTAAAATTTGTTCAACCTTATAAATCAATCCATGGACCAATCACAACCTACCTCACATTGAATTTTATGTCACTCCTCACTCAAGAGAAATTGAATCTAGAGTTATACTCATACTTGAAAATCGCATGTATCAGCATAGGTTTGTGAAAATTATCATTTCTCCACAGCGTGAAACATGAAAATGAATTTAATCATGAGGGATTTAATTAAAGGTTCAAATGATTCTGTGTCTTAGGGTTAGTGGTAAAATGATTGAAAAATGTTCCAAGCTAGAAAGAGGAGGTTGAACTTTTAAGTACAATGCATGATTAAATCAAGTGAAAACACAGGAAATTCCTCACTCAATACTGCTTGTAAATGTGAAAAACAACCCCAAACATCTTTATTACATGGTACATGAGCCAATAAGTGATTATAATGAATGATATCATCTAAGTTATCCCCTTTTTTTCAAATCTCCAGAAAGGCACAGCTTTATTTTCTTTTTTTTCTTTTTTTTTCTTTTTTTTCATAGAGGATGAGCTGAAAAATTGAATACAATGAATGAATGACAATTCATGCCCTTGAGTTTTGGGAGGTACATGAGTCATAAAAGAATGTACAATGAGGAATTCAAGCTCATCTTTATTTTTTTTCTTTTAGGAGAAATGGATGAACCAAATAAAGCACAATGAAATGATGACACATGCCCATTTCTCTTGTTATCCACTGCCCAAAGTATTGACACACACCTCACACCACCCATCAATGATACACATACCAATGAACGCACACGGAAGGCCCTTCCCCCACACTCAAACTTGAAATATCCATGCAAAAATACTAAAAGTGAAGGTAGGTAAGGAAAAATTGGCTTGTAATGTGGCTTAAAACCTATAAGGCAATTCATGGAATCTAAGGGATTACGAAGGATAAATGTAAAGGTGGGTCTCAGGATAAAATGTTGCTAGCCAAAGAGATGCCTCAATCATTTCAAATACATTTCATGAAATCCAAAGCTTCAAAAGAGAATTATTCACAAATTCTGGTTCTCACACAAAATTCAAGTTTCCCTCAAGAAAGTGTGGGTATTAGGAAGAATATATAAAAGTGGTTTAGAATACCTCGCAGGATTGGAAAAATATTTTGCGTCAGTGTTTCATGGTCATGGATTTCAAAAATCTGTCAAACTCATAAAAATGATTGATAATCCAATTCAAGAAAAATGTTTTCACATCAACAATCATTTAAAATCCATTATTTCAAAAATCATTTCAACTCTTTAAAAATAAATTGATGTGTGAAAAGTGATAAGAATATTCATTAAAGCTCAAAAATCCTAAAAATATATAAAAAAAAATGAAAAGCACACAAGAAGAACAAAGCAGGCTGACACTCCCCCACACTTAAATTTAACTACCCCTTATTTCAACTCAAAAAAATATAAATATAAAGGTAGAAAATCAAAGGAAAGGAATGATACAACCTGGCATTATTTTAGAGGTGGATGCCTTGAGTTAAGCTCCTAGAATCAGCCACTTTAAATCTACAAGAAAGTAATGAAAATACATAAGAAAAATAAATAAAAAGAATGAGAAAGGGAAAAGAAAAGAGATAATGCTTGGTTTAGACCCCCAAGCGGGTGCTAGGTTTTTACTGCCCCTAGTCAGGGAGTTTCAGTAGATTATCCCCAATCAGAAGGTGGGTGTGGTTTCATTGAGATGAACCACCACATGTGAGTTTTCCTGATGTCCATGATTAAACACTGAAAGTAGAGAACCACAAATAAGATAAGAATGTTCTCAACCACCGAGAAAGGATAAAGAAGAAATTTGAGGTTCGAAGTGTAAGGGAATAAAAGATAAGGATTCTCCCTGTTAACTCTGACGGTGTCCTCCTCCATATGGTATGCAAATATTTATTGAGGAGGTAGTCGCACCACCACCAGCTTCTTCGGATCTTCTTCCTCGATTACCACCACTTTGGTGGTATCATCATCGAAATCCAAGGCCTGATCCATTTGTGTTGTATCTGATATTTCAGGAAAGGAGAAGTCAGAAAACAATTCAGTTTGAATAAAATTAAAACATGACGAATCAATAAAGAAATCTTCCCTTTCAAGTAATTCAGCTAGGTAATTGATCTCTTTAGGCATGACCATTGGAAACTCAATCTCAGCAGGTGTGTCTTCTTCTTTATCTTCCAAAGATAGAGAGAGGTAGAAAGTGTCTGATGTTTCATTATCAAGTATGGGAAGATCATGTTTCAAGTTATCTTCAACAAAAAATTTTCCAAGATTCTTCCAAAAAATGTTGACCTCCCATCAGTGCATCAGTTGGAATGTGTACTTCTGGGACCTCCTTGAGCAATGGTTGAGTGTGGGATGATGTGATAAGTTCCTTTATGAGTTCTTTCTCACTCTCCTCAGGTTCTTTAACATAAAATGTGATTGGTGAAATCAATTTCACCACTCGTTCTAGTTCAGGTTCAGGCTCAGGTTTGGATTGCTCTTGAGACGTGCATACATATTCACCTATCCATTCAATTTGGCTCTCCAGTTTTTGAACTTTATCACTAATCCTATCAAATTGAGCATCAATTTCATTGCAAACATTTTCTGGCACCTGAGATTGGTCAGTCCATGCAGAATAATCACCATTGAAATACATCATGAACAAAAAGTTTTTTTTTTAGTTTTTCAAATTTATGATTTTTTTTGTTTTTTTTATGAATAACGGTGTGTGTAAGTGTTGCGACTCCCCGGCAACGGAGCCAATTTAACGAAGCGGGGATTTTTTCGCAGATCCCCGATCAAAATATTATTTACCTAAGAATGCAATATAGTGCACACCCAGGGTCTGTCTCAAGGAGGCAACTTACACAACACCAAAATTCTATTGTCACTATTTATTTTCTAATTAATATATAATATAACGATCAGTTTGAAATATGCATAAAATATGAATATTGATATATATATATATGCAATGCAAACAATATGATGTTAAAAAGAAGAAAGAAGACATTTGTTCTTGGAGGATCATAATGGTTGATATCATTGTTTATTAAAATATTCTCAATATCAATTCAATGTAGTGATCAAAATCTATCACACTACACCCCCTTATTTGAAATGTTATTTCCCCAACACCGAGATCTCTGCATGTGGGTAAATACTCTTCCTAAATTCGGCTAGGAGATCTCTTTTCCGACCATCGCTATACAAGCCATACTCCATCGTATGCATGACTTATATAGTAAAGGGTAGGATAAATGATGAATGAGAAGAAGAACTTGGTGATAGAGAAAATGGGGCAATCGCACATCATAATCAATTTAACCACCACCAAAATTCTCAGAATTAAATAATGATATTTATATTGAAGCACAATGAAACTCAAACAACCACCATTCTCCTCCTCAAACAAACATCAAGGTTAGTTCCCCATTTTCATGGAGTTAGAAGAGAATACGGTGGGAGAAACACATAAAAGTAAAAATGGAAGAATGAGGTATGAAGAAGAAGAATAAAGTAATGTATATTAAAAATATGAATAAAAAATTACAGAAATAAGCTCCACCTTATCCCCCCTGGAATGAATATATGATAAACTGGGAGAAGGGACACATATTTATAGGGAGACAGGGTGACAAATTCACACACAAAACAATAAATCCTATATATTCCGCGTAGAGAAGCCCATAAATGACCGAATATGTAATAGGTGGCTTCATAACTTTTGTTCCTTGATGTCCCCTCCGTTTCCTCCCCAAATTTGAGATTAATTGGAGGCTCCTAGAAAGAGTTATGAATTTAATATTGGAGGTTTCCTTTTTGGGAGGCAGCTTCCAGGAAGCTTCCTTCATATGCATGTCATTCAATGTCCCTCATAATGAATTCCAAACGACTTTAAATTTATTTTATAAACGCTCCCATGAGTCCCCGTACATCTCCAAGTGGAATCATCTAATTTGGAGTTGTGTAGACCGAATTGAGATTCTGTTATGGAAGTGAGGTCCGTTCTGTCCGCCCCGAAGACTCTTCAACTTCATGGAATTTTTACGGCTTCTAGAGGATCGAATCAGATCCGGGTCCGGAAGACAAAAATTAAGGAAATATAATAAGGATTCTAAAAAAATTGGAATCAGCAAATTTGGAATTTTATTTTTCCGGAAATGACCACAATACCCCTGACGTAAAATTCTGTCAAAAATCCAGAATTAGTCGTTTTTCTCATTTATGCTCAAAATAAAACTAAAACCTAAAAACAAGATAATTAACCATTCAATAACACTTTTTTGGGATTATAAACAATGTTTTACTGTATAAAATATATGAAAATGTGAGCTTCATCAGTTGACTCCCATGAAGCACTGAATTTAAAGTCTTTAGTTATACTTTATTTAATTGCAAATTTTTTATTAACAAAACAAAGACCATGGGTTTCCTCCCATGTCGTGCAAGATTTATAGTCCCCAACCGGACTCACTTAGCAACTAACTATATTTACAAGGTGGATGTGGTTTCCATTATAGAAACCACCACTTGTGTTTGGCCCAAATATTTTTAACAATTCAATGCAAATTGTGGGTTCCCAAGAAAAAAATAACTGAACTCTCATAGCATATAAAAATACCTAAGAAACAACATTTAATATTTGTGAGAAGAATGCTATCAAATTCCAGATTTGTTTCAGATTGGACAAAATTAACACTATTAGGTAGAGACAACAATGAATTTTTTACTTCAAAGGATGTAACATTGTCCTCAAAACTATATCTCTTAACCTCAACATTAACAGATGAAAATTTAAGGGTGTTTATGGGTGAATACTTAATAGTAGGTTCAATAAGAGATTCAATAGAGTTCTTAAAATATTAATGAACAATTTAACTCAAGTGTGATTCCCCCTATGGACTACTATTAGTATCATGAGAAGGCTCGACACCCTTCACATTTGAGGATGGAAGTGACAGACAGGGAAGAGAATTTATTTTATCACAAACAGATTCAGGTCTAACAATGTTGTAAATATCTTCCAAAAAATCCCCATCTGTTAACTCACACTGAATATCTACTGCTTCAATAAAATCAGTTTGTCATAATTCAAGTGTCTTCTCAACCTATTTTTCATGTTCAAGTTCAAAGGACTCAATTCCCAAAACAATGTTTTTAGTTTGTTCCAAAATGAATCAAATCAAGAGAGTAATTTTAAATTCATCTTCAATAAATTCAATTTTCAGATTGTTCAAATTTAAACAATTACCCCCAAGTATAACATCACTCTTTTCATTTTAAGTACACTCAGTTTCAATCAAACAATCAATCTGAGAACAAGGGATGAAATCACATCATTTAATCTTTCTTCAAACATCATTCCCTCATCCTCTAAATAGTCCAACATCATTTTAAAAATATATGGGTTTGGTATTTCAAAACAAGTAAGAGAGGTGTTATGTTCAAGTTCAATGATTTCATATTCCATTTGTATCCAATTTGATGTTCTCATGTAGATTAAACCCAATATCAAGTTCAGACTCATTGTTTATAACAACAGAAAAGTTGGGTGAAGAGTTTTTAACATTCAAATTTTCATTTTCCAGTATATCTTCAACAAGAGTGACTTCATTTTTAGAACTCCTTAGACAATGATTTTTCTCAAAAGAAGGGATGATGGAAATAACTGGGAAATCTTTTCCAATCTATTTTAATTCATCTTATGAATTTTCTAACTCAACACCATTAAAGCCCATTTGGGATTTTAATTGTTATTCTCTTGATTCAGTGAGCTGGTTATTTCTAGGATTAGTTCAACAGAATTATTTTTTTCAAAATGAATGTTTTGTTGCCCAATTTCACAGTCACTCCAATCTTCAATTTGATTTTCAAATCTTTTATAAACATTTTCTTTCTAAATTTTTTAAAATTCTTCTGGTTCTTTAACCCTCTTTTGTAATTCCAAAAGAATGTTCTCCAATATTTTCATTCATTGATTTTTCTCTTCAGAATCTATAAGTTGAATTTCATGGGTTTTAGTTAACCAAGTGTTAATTAGTTCCACACTGTCCTCCAATTTGGAATCAATTAATTCAATTTTATCTAGGAATTCAGGATTAGATTCAATGTTTTGATCATTATCTTCAAAGTGATGGAATTGTTGTGGCTGGTTATAAAGACACTTCTAGGAAGTATGTCCATAATCTCCATAACAATCATAGTGTGGTCCTCATTCATCAATTTTTTAAAATTTTATGATTAAACCACACACTCAAAGTCATGAAAATCTAAACAGGCAACACAAGAAGCAAATGTTCATAGTAATTGTTTTTTACAAATTTTTTTATATGATTTTTTATATGTTTATTTCTTTTTTTTTATTTTTTTTACTTTTTATTAAAACATAGAACACTAAACGCGTGCCTTCCCTGGTAACAACGCCAAATTTTGAAGTGTCTGGAGGTCATCAGGACCCTCAAGATTAATTTTAATAACATACACTAGCATAGGGGGGTAGGGTAAAAAGGAAAACCAATGGATGTCTATCAAGGAGGAGGTCACTAATAGTCAAAAAAGGGTCACTGATAGATTAAAAGGTCACTATTAGAGTAGAATAGATAGGTCAAAATTGGTTAACAAACAGGGTCACCGATATCAAACATAATGTTACCAATAAAAATAAAAATTAAGGTTACAGATGCAGTAAAAACAAAAACGGTCACTGATAGTTTAGTTAAAATAGACAAAGGTCGCCTCTAGTATAAAATAAAGAATGAACGGTAACCAAAAAAACATATATTGAACTTAAAAAAAATTAAATTAACTGAATAAAAATATTGAAAATAATTAATTAAAATAAAGCTAAACACCATAAATTTAAAACAAAATTTTTTGTAAACTTTAGAAATTTAAAATTAAAGAAAAAAATTTTAATTAAAAAAACATAAATTAAAAAAAAAATATGATTAACAAACTAAGATGATATAAGACATAAATTAAAATTACTATATAAATTAATTATAGGGTAGTAGAGAATGATAAACGATAACATTGGTGACCCAAAAGGTCACCGATGGCTCTTGTCTACCTCACCGGTAGACTCAAAAAAGTTAGTGACTTCAGAATTTATCTGCATACTTAGGATTATAAAATTAATGTTTTAAAACTCTTAATTAATTAATTAATTAACTAAGTGAATACCTAAAGTTAAAAAAACTATTTAATTTAATTAAAACTAATACTCCTAACTTAATTAATTAGGAGGATGAATATATATATTAACTAATGAAGTTGATATATTTTAATTAATCCATATTAAAGAATAAAATATTATAATAAAGTATAAATAGTAATAATATAATTAAATATTTTTTTATAAAGATGTTAATTTACTAAAAATTCAAGAGGATTTTAATTAACCAAACTAATTAAGAAATAATTAAATTCGAAAAGTAATGTAAGATTAAAGTTATTATTTTAAAGACTAAAATACATAATTAATTATAAAAATTATTTAATTAACAAAATTTATTATAAAAATACAAAAGAACAAATATATAGTATAAAGTGCTTAAATAATTAATTAAATCATTAAAAACTAAGTAAGAAGATGTTGAAAACTATGAAAACATAGAGTCACGTCATATTTACTGGGGCATATTTATCATCCACATTAATGTTTACAAATTATGTAATATAATTTCTATTATTATACAATTTTTTAAATTTAAATTTACCCTTTAGTGAATTTTTATTAAATGGTATGAAATTATTATTTTTTCGTTATTTGATTTAAGGTACTTTTTTTACTTTTCCAGCAAAAGTGAGAGGAGAATGTTTTTCTAACATATACCGCATGAATGAAATTTGACCATTTCATGAAAAATTACTTCAATTAATCTTACTCTACAAGATTTTAAGATTATTTTCAACTAAATTCTTTTCTTATAAAATTATGTATAATTTTGAGAAAATAAAACATTTTTTAAAAATAAAGGATATTTTCCTTAGGAATTAAGTTCAAGTGTTTTATCAAAACTATTTTCCATTAAAGATTACAAAGGATTATGTTTCCATACCTATTATTACGTTGATTTGATTGTGTTTATGATGAAATTATTTTTTAGAATCTATTTATTTTAAATGTATTATAATGGAATCATGTTTAAGAGATCCATTTTATTTCATGGGTTATGTGATGAAAAATGATTTATGTTTTTGTGTCACACATAAGAATGGATTCATTTTGATATGGGTGAGGCTTATATATCCCTCAAATTAATTAGGTAAATATTTATATCTCATTAGATAAACTTGGAAGAAACTTCAATTAAATCTGGTTCAATAATACAGGGCTGGAATGACTAGTAAATGTGGTTCTGTAATACATGGCAGGAATGAAAAGTAAACCAAGTTCAGTAGAGGGCATTTTCTATTATGATGGTCTTGGAATAAATTCATTGGATACTATAAAAATCATATTATGTTCTTATTTTTTCCATAATTTCATGTTTTATGTCAATGTTTTGTTATCATGGTCATGTTCACTTGTGATTTATGCATTATGAACTGCCAAGATTTATTTCATGACTCAAAATTTTGATATTTAAACTTTATGTTCATGTTTTTTACATTCTAATGTTTATGGTTTGTTTTATGTTCTCCATTTCTCCATTTACTGATAATTTTAGCTCACTTTTTTTGTTTTCTTTTCCCCATTATAAAAAGAAAGGTTTTAGGTAGGAAAACTAATGGGGAATATCTTTATAGGAGATGTTTAAGATCATTCAGCAATCTATAAGATTGTGTTCCAAGTTCCCAAATACACTAAACTAATAAAGTATTTAGGCATCTATTTCTATAATGTATTATGTATTATGAAAAATAAATATAATTTCCATGTACATCAATATAGGGTCGTTAGGAAAGGTTCTAATCTAACAAAATGATTCACATATTCCTTCATCGGATGACCACCTTAATGGATATCCAAAACCCCTATTTCCCACTCTACACTCAATTATTCTGGATTAAACAACTAAATAAATGTATCCTTGAAATATATCCAAGAGGGATTTAGGAATGGTTGGTTATAAATAGTAATATTCCACTATCCCAAACCCAAGCCTTCGACAAATGGAATGGTGGATCTCTCCATGTAGGTTTTAAAAGTCTATAGCGAGTAAAAAATATCATCAAACTCTGATGACATCTCATTCACCTCATGGGGTCCTTGATCACTATATACAACTGGAGGATAACAGTTCTAAAACTCTCATTCATGATCAATGATCTAGGAAAAACTTGTATAAACCACTACATCATATGTCTAGGTTGGTTCAAAGACCAAAGAGAAAACTCCCAAAATACTAGGACCACTATATGAGGCATTCCCTTCTTGAATTTTCGATTCCTTCTTTGGGGACTCCTTCTAAAATCTTAGATAAATAAATATAGTGTCTCAATCCAACCACTTTAAAATTTATCAACATAAGGAAAAAACATGAGAAATAAAAACCAATATAATTTCCATTTCAGAATCTTTGGAAACATTTCACAATAAAAACTCAAAGTATTTTGAAACTAAAAAAAACTAAAATTTTATTTTAACATGGTTTCAAAAAATTTCACAAGAAAACCTCAACTCAACAAATAAAATTTAAGGATTATATCATATAAGAACCTATGAAATTATTTCTTTGAAAATAAATAAATCCCCAAAACATTTTCAAGGGTTCAAAATATTTTTACCAAAGAAAAGTAGGTAACCATAACATTGTTTTCAAAAGAACACTGATAACAAGGCATAAAACATTTCATTTCAACAATATATAGAAACCCAAAAAATCATTAAATATCCACAAATATTTCCCATTAGACATAAAAGGGTATTAAACCAACCTAATATTGAAAGATATAAAATTCATAAACATTTTTAACTATGCATTGTTTGACTATTGGGTTTTTCTTGATAGTGTGCCAACCATGTGAGTTCCACTTCAAGTTTTTATAAAATTGTTTTCACCGATGGGGAATAGTTTTACAGACCATGCTCTTTAACTATGCATATCTGAAACCCTTTCGATTCCCACTCTAATTTGAGGAATTTCATAATATGTCTCCTAAAAATTCCCTACAACTAATACCAATAGCACTCCAAATCAAAATATCTCAATAAATAGACACCATAATCTCAAATACAAAAACAATACGCTCAAACACACATGATACCTTTAGATTTGAACCAAGCAAGAGCTATACATGAACATTTTCAAACCTACCTACCATGTTTCAAAATTCATATCTATTTTTTACCACTGAACCCCAAATATCAAGAAGGTGATTCTCAAGAACCTATACCCATTTAAAAAAACTAGACCTTGTAACAAACCAACATGGCTCACTATTCAAACCATAACATAAATTGTCCTTTCACATCCCAACGGGCATACCTTATCTCTTTGCGCTGACAGCATGTGTCTTAACTGTTTAGGATGGTTTCACCCCCAATAAAATGAAAAAATATTTCTTCCAAATAAGGATTTTCATAAATGAGTATACGCATACCAAAAAGGCATCTCAAACAAAAAATAATAAATACAGAGTTAGACAACTTCAATGGAATGTAAAAGAAACAAAAAGAGAAAACCAAAGAGATGAAAATAAATACTTGATACAACTAGTTTTAAAAATGGATGGTCTGATGAACAAAACCATGTGAAACTCTAGTCACCAACATTATCCTAACACCAATAACTTCCCAAAGAAGGTGGAACTATATCTAACAGGAATCCAAGAATTGCAGGAACCTATAAAAGACATGAGAAGTATATTCACAACAATATGAGTACATAGGATGTGATATGATGCCAATAGGGTACCACTATGAGTCCAATTCATTCCCTTTTTAAAGGAAACTATGTTCACTAGTTTATGATCAAGGTAGAGAAAACTTTCTTCTCGATTTATATTACATAATATAGTACTAAAAAATCATGGAACATGCACTTTCACAAACAAAAACGTTTATATTACATTCCAAAAAGTGGATCTTCCAATATTTTACATTTCAATATGACAACCTATTTTTATTAAAAAAACCCTATTTTTGGGAAATAAACCATAACATGGTTTAAAATTACTTAAAAACATTCCAACCATTAAACCTATTAAAAACCATTAACAAATTTTGATATTAAAATATTTTACACACCCATCATAAAGGTAAGAATGGAAATCAAGGGAAATAAAAAATAAACCACATTAGAGGAGGTCACATGCATTACCAATAAAAAAATTGAATAAAACTCATCACCAATATGAAAAGACATAAGATATTAAACACATCAATTTAGTCTATCAAAGAAATAAAAAATACGCATTCCAATTGGTAAATGAGAGAGGTATAACATATATACATAGAATGTGGAAAAACACAAGGACCAATAGAACTGCATAAGGCACTCATATATGGATCTATCAGCAGACATGGTAACATCCACGCATCCATACACAAAATCTCTCTATCCAATATCCTTGACAATGAACTCCCAATCTCGGTGCTATGTATAACTAAGGGGGTCTATCTGGTGAAAAACCTCAAATGGCCAAGAAATGTCCCACTATCTCCCACTTAGAAAGCATGGTATCCTCATGGAATAATAAAAGAGGTGGTCCACGAACAATAACATAATTACATAAAAATAATAAGACTCTAGGGATAACATGACAATAACTCTCTTAACACACCCCACACTACCCTCAATGTGACCCACAACACAAAAATCATCTTACGAACCATATCATAAGAATCCATCACATGGATAAGAACAACATCCACAACAACACAAGTGGGTCTATAAGGGTACAATAAATAACAAATCATAAATTGTAACTGATTCAACATTTTTTTTATATAAATTTGGAAATAAATTTTTAATAAAATTGGAATGAAAACCTAATTCCAAAAGAAATAATATGATTTCTCATACTGAACCACATAAATCAAGGAAAATCCATTTTAACTTTTTTCCACCAAACCACATTTTCAAAATAAGGAAAACGATTTAAACAGAAAAAGGAAACCCAATTTGAAACTCAATTTGTATTAAACCCCAAATAAAAAGATAATTTGAAATAGATAAACCTCTTTGGTATTTTATCAATTATAAAGAATGCATAAAACACCATTTCCCAACCATCATCCATTTTATAATACAATTAACTCAATTTTTCAAAAGTAAAAACCCAATTAAGCATAGAAAACCTTTTCAAACAAAACAATCTTGAATATATTCTTTAGTTTAATTGAAAAAAACCATTAGTTATATCATGAATTTGTATAACTCTTAATTAAAATCCAACAAATCATAAACTCCTAACCCAAGTGACAGAACCATGTCACCTTCAATGAAATCAACCTGAATGGGACTCCAACTATGGATTATAAACATTAAAAACCCAAATCAACAAATACTGGAAACCCTGGCCGAAAAAATCATTCAGTAATGACCATTAGGTTTTTAGAGATTATGGAAAAGGAGGTAAACTAAGGGAATGAAAAGAGAGGAGTTCATACCTCTATATTTGGATGAAGAACCACTAAGAAACCACCATGAATCTATCAAGGAGGAGCGTAGAGGGAGAATGAAAATTCATGGGAGGAATTTGGGTTGGTTGGTTCATGTGATGGGTCCTTGGGGTGAAAGAGTCAATTAAAAATATGATTAAAATATCACGATACCCCAAACTAGGAAGGATACATGGTTATCATGCATGGATTTATAAACTGTATGAATCACCTCTTTTGATTAGTGCATAGTCTACACACTTGAGACACATAGTATGTAATCATGTTTCCTTACAATTATCTCACAAAATACCCACTAAATTGGGTTTATAGTTTCTCTTGGGGAACACTCATTGTTTAAAAATTGTTCACTATGAACCCCTGGAAAAGCCTCTAAAACTCTAATTCAAGAACCATAACACCCCTGAATTGAAAAAAAATCAACCACAACATTACAAACAAGAATTTGACACATTCAGTATCACACATTTGATATGAAATATCATTAATATCTTTAAAATTATGATATTTAATGTTTCATTTATGTTATTTCTTTCTTGGTGGTCATTATTCAAAAGTTACCAAAGTGAAAAATGCTTTATTTTCTAATATAACTATTCATCATGATTTATTATGCCTAAATTTCAAATAATTAAATTATATGATCTATCTAACCTAAATCAAATGATTTTTATTATCCTATATTTATTTTTCATGGCCCCTCCCCCCAAATATACCCTTCCTGGGTTAGCAATGAGGGAGGGTAGATAATAACACCTAAAGACCGTCTCCAATAGGCCACATGTTGGTAAAAAGAACCACGGGTATAAAATACATAAAAATTGGTGTCATTAAACTCTAATAGAACATGAGGATTGAGAGATCAGACAAAGACACTAAAAAACTTCTGATCAATGTAAAGGTAACATAAATATCCCAAGTACATGCATGTAATGTCATACAAAACTAATACAACTGAATATTAACTGCAAGTACCAAAATATAAAATCACTAGCAACCAAAAATCCCAATATCTTTCAAACATCTTCAAGATATGAATATCCATACCATTCTCTAACTTTCACTGGATAACTTGATAATAGTTTATTTATATGTATGTTGGTTATAATTGGTATACACAGCAGGATCCTCCCAGGAGCCTCTTGGAGAAAAGTCATAGAAATAATGTTAAATATCAGTGATTCACAAGTAAAACAAACTCATCACCAAAACTAGTATACAATGTTCCCAACATAACCATAGATATTTGTTACCATGCATCTCATACAATAGATCACATAATATTAGTTACAAAAAAGGGGTAACCCGTTACTATTTCATCATTGGTTTTCCACTCTTCCACAACATCATACATCCCAAGCCATCTCTATCTAAAATAAGTTATCCCAATGACACATGGGATAAATTATTAGATCATATATCTAATTCATCACATTATCTCATCATCCCATAAGGATCCCAATATAGTGATTTATTAGTTTATGTGATCTATCCCATACTATATGTTATGTATTATAAATCATTTATTGTACATTATTGAAAATTGAATGTTTTTTATTATAATGGGAAGAAGGGGTAGTATGGGGATCTCGTCCCCACCCAAGCCTGATAAATTTAGGGGACACATCTATGGGGCCTAAAGTGATGAAGTTCAAGGGTATCCCCTAGAATAATTCTATTACAATGTGATGAAAAATAACCTAAAGTAGAATAAAAGATGAGAGGCTCGCCTTCACAACCTCCTCGTGCTAGACCAGCAACTACGGAGTTCCTCTCCCTCCAAATATGACTCACCACAAACCTAGGGTAAAGTTCCATTTTTCATCATCGAATCAGATATAGAATGTCCCAAGAATAGAAACTGCATTCCCATGAAAAATGATCACCAACACCTCTGAGTCAGATTCCTCCTCTTTGATTTGAATCCATATTCTTTTACACAATGATAGGACTGCATGCATAGCTCTCATTTCCTCCCAAAAGAATTTTCTGCTCTGAAAAAAGAACTAAAGGCAAGAATGACCAACCTAAAATGATCTCTGACCAGAACACCACCCTTCATTAATCCATTCAAGTAAGACCATCAACATTGAGTTTAAGCCCGTTGCGAGGAGGGGACTAACTCACCCACCAAACCTAGAGATTAGAAAAATCCAAAATAAGATTGGGAAAATTAAAAAGGATCTAGGAACTCGAACCCCCATTGACAAAGGAACAAAGCTCAACCACCCTAGAATGCACACTAATCTGTAAGAAATGTATAGAATTACACACACCCAATATGGCCTAATTCCTTTCATCCTAGATAGTCCCAGAAACCAAAGAAAAGATTATACTACATATTTTTGATTCCATATCCTCATGATCTGCGCCATGGAACCATAGGTAGATTTCCATCTTCATTGAATAGCCCTCAAGAAATAAGATAACAGCTATGATTCAGGCCCAACTAGGGGCCTCTTTTCCCAATTGATCTTGAGAATAACATGCAAAACTAATTCACTCATCGGCTGGTCGCAACAACAGCATCTCGACTCCAGGAAAATGTCCCTCTTTTGAATATTTTCATATATAGGAATATCTTGATTCCTAATTCTATGAAAAGAAATGTTCAACTTAGAGGGAATCTCATTGCACCACAGTTTCTCTACCCAAGCCTCCCTAAAAATGTCTGTATGCATCATAGCCCTGAAGTCTTTTTTAGATAAATTTCTAGTGCTCAAGCATATAAAAATTCATCTCCCTTTATCCGCACATATTATAATATTATCAAACAACATCTTCTATTCACTACTCAAAGTTTCTTTGATAAGGAAAGGGTTTCAGTTGGCCTCCTTGAAAGTAAATTCTGGAACTGAGAACCTATAGAAGAATATTTTCTCACCTACCGAGTTATCATGCCACATACTTATATTTATGTGCCCCACAACCCATCTCATAGAGTCCTCCAGCTTCTCCAAATGCATGCACATACATCTTTTAATACTCAAGAGCCTACATCTTCCAGTCCCCCAATCTTTATAGAAGTGACCATATATGTCCTTGAAGAAATAATCCCATAAGTAATCGCCTTCCTGAAAATCTCATGAAAGTTTAGCTTGCATGGACGTCATCATTTCGGAAATATCTCAGATTTCAACCCCACCTTCTTCAATTTATTTCTCCAATCTCTTCCAAGAGGTCCATTGGAAACACCCAGAAAAATTCACATCACAAAGGAAGCTAGTGATAATCCTTTCTATACAACTAATCGATCCCTTGGTGGGTTAAGGATAGAGAGAATATGCATCAATATTAAAATAAAAACACTATTGATAAGAGTCAATCTAGATCCCAATGAGAGGAACTTGTGCTACCATTTATAAATTCACCTTGAAATCATGTTGATAATTTCATTGAAGAAAACCTTTTTGATACTCCCATTAGAAATTGGAGCATAGAGATAAGTCATGGGGAAATGTTGCCTTGAACCCCGAGGATGACATGGATTTCACTACTATGTTTTCCCAATCACTTATTAAAAATGAATACCTTGCTTTTGGAGGAGTTGATGATCTACCCACTTAGTTTCCCATAGGTAGACATAATTCTCATGAATCCATTAAGCAACCTGTGACATCCATTAATGAAAATAATGATATCACCAGCAAAAATCAAATGGGAAATCAAATAATTCCAAATAATATTGTAGTAGGGCTTCATATTTCCACTTTGAATGCTATTAGTAATGTTTTTAGAAAGATATTCATGCACTGTAATGAAAAGAATGAGTGATAATGGGTCCCCTTGTCTCACCCATTAGATGTTTTTTAAGAATCTGAATCCTTTCCCCAAAAAAGAGATGGTAAGCCAAGGGGAAGAATAACATTTGAAGCAATTATCAAAAAACCATTCACTGAAGAAAATTTTTCTCATTACAAGGACAATGAAACTACATTACAACATATCATAATATTTTTCAATGTCACTTTGGTTAACCACTTTATAACCCAATACAAGCTCGTTGACGTCATCAACTAGTTATTTATCAGTACCAATGCCCCCGGGATAAGAATTCCCTTCATGAAGCCATATTGTTCTCTAGAAATTAGTCAAGGGATAAAATTGTTCAATCTCTTGGAAATGAGGGAAGCAAGGATTTTGTAAGAGAAGTCGCAGTGGAAAATATTTATGAATTGGTTAATGTTAATTGGGTCCTTCACCTTATGAATCAATTCAAATCTAGAGGCGCACATGGTCATGATTAGGGGGGCCCTATAAATTAGTCTTGATTGGAATCAACAACTTGGGATTTAATACAATCCCAAGCAATGACTTTAAAGGCACAGGTGAAGCCATTTGGACCTGATGCATTGTCCTTGTTAATTCTTAAGATAGTGGATTTTTTATCCTCCTCAGAAGGAACCTCTATCAAAAAATTGTTGTCAGAATTATCCTCTTTCCTGGGATGGGAAGCCATAAAATAGTTCTCTTCACTAGAGTTCCTTGCATCCGAATTATTGAGAAACTTAGAGCTCGATAGAAGCTTCTGGAAATGGTCAAGTTCCATAGTCACTACCACATGCACATTAGAAGTATACGACCCATCGTCCAATCTCATGTTGATTCTATTTTGATGTGCCTTTTCTTTCAATCAGGCTTGGATGAAATCCGTATTCTGGTCCCCTACCTTCATCCACCAAGTTCTGGATTTTATCCTACAAGCTTTCTCAATTTCCAAGAGCTTTTATTCCATCTAGGAACTCTTGTCATAGAGGTTGATGAATTTAATATCATCCCAAGACTCCTAAAGATCCACTTCCAACTTGTGAATGGATGTTTGCAATCATTAAAGGCTAGATTCCTCCACCTATACTATATCTAACAATAAGTTTGTATAAAAGAATCACAATCCATTATATAAATCAACAAAAATATATGGGGAAATATAACCACCCTATATATAAGCACATAATTCTACCAAGATAAGAAATTCGGTCTATAAGTGGAATTCATCCATCCATTTCATTCAACCTACATGTTGGGGAATACACACTCCTAGAGTCAACTGGGTGTCAATATCACTGCCAACATTGGTGGGGTAGCATATTAAATCAAAAAAGATATATGATATAATATAACTCATAACAAAAAAAATTGGCATCAATCTATTCATAGGATAAACTACAGCTATTATATCATAGACACCGGACTTCCCCTACAAGTAACTAAATATATTATAATCTATATAACAATTTAAGAAGAGTTTCTTTAAATAAATCTTAACCTTTTACATTTTACTTAAAAACAATTAATTAATTCTATATTAATTAGTATTATTACATTTATTATTTCATTAACCTTAAACGAGAATCCCATGACCATTAGGAATAATCCAACTGAGTCCACAGTTTCTCAATATTTTAAACATTTTGAACCAAATCATTGACCCCATGGGTAAAAAATATTATTAAAAATTATCATTCCAAAATACTAGGTACTCTAGGAAACATCCTAATCTACCAAAAATGAATATCTATTGAAAAGTATAATTCATAAATAACAGGTACTCTATGAAACAACCCATGCTACCATAAATGATGCATAACCAAGAAAAACTAGCTAACTAAATTAGTTGGGATGGAAATTTAAATAAAGAAGTAACACAACCACCATTACCTTAAGAAAAAAATAAGCAAGAAATAATCCAAAATTTCTGTATAGAAAACGAAAAACCCAACTACATCGTATTCAATCAAACCTGGTGGAATCCCTAACACTATTATGTATAACACCATACATCTCACCATGATAGGTGTCAACTATGGTCATAAAATTCTGGCCTCCCTTCCCAAATCTCGTTATCCAAAAGACATATCATGATTACATCACATAAAATATCATGGCTCATGTCCAATCTAACATTAATGGTAAGAAACAAAAATCAAAATAAACAGTGAAATTTAGGCCCTAAAATAAAAAAGTTTCTTCCCTTTACATGAAAATAGTCCCACATATCTACAAATATTTATCATTAAGATACAAATGGATTAATTCCCTTTTAAATTAATTGATTCATTGATCAGAGGTTACTATTATGGGTAACCTCGGGCATCATCTACTACTATCTATTAATTTTTCAAACATGCTCTCTAGTAGAACATCCAATTTCACCACTTTAAGAAAGAAAAATTATCATTATATTCCCTATATATTATTATTAACAAAAAAAATTCTAGATTCCTGATCTTTATCACTTTATATTAACATATAGAAGAAAAAAATTAATTAAAAATCCATTAAGAATCATTTTATTTTTTTTCAAATTATAAGAACAGTTTTCAAAGAATACTTCATTAAATTATTTGACATACCCATAATTACAAGATTTATGTTCTTTAACCCGGTTCATAAAATTAACATAAAACATAACAATAAAAAGTATTACACTAAAGCATATAAATAGATATAACACTATCTAATAAATCAAGAGGAAAATTGTTATCATGGTGGAAGAATACATGTTATCACTTCGACCATAATCCATTTTTTCATTTATCTATTCTATCCTTCATTAAGGTTAATTCTGCCACTAACCAAATAAATAAATCATGGCCACATTATGATTTCACATAAAAAAGGAATTGAAATTAATCTAATACCTAAAGGATTCAATGTTCTTTGAACAATAACAGGACAAAAATGTTGATCTCTAGTCACCTATCCCATAAAGAAACTACTTCCCTCCAAGAATATTGCAACACAAACACACCTAAAACCATAAAAATAACTGTTTAATAACAAAATAGATAAACCAAAAAAATTTCAATGAAATAATAGGAGTAAAAATACTAATTCTAGAAGAACTATTATTAAACAGGAAGAACTCAACAAAGATCAACACTAATAAAACATGGGATGTATTGGATAAAACATAACAAAAAGGGGATTGAATGGCCTTTGAAAAAATTTTCTAGGGAACCTAGAGAGAGGGAGAGAAATTTGTAAGGAAGGTTTTTTGTGAGTGTTTTTAGTTATTTATAGTCATTTTAGAGGTTATAAGACCATGATGAAACACCATACATAATGGAATAAAAATGCAGACATAGGATAAGGCGATTGAACCGTATAAAATTCCATTCTATAGCCAACCTAGTGAAAGAAACATAAAAGGAAAAAAATGAATAAAAACTGAATTTATTGTAATTTAGGAAGAGTACCATGGTTTTGGGTAGAACATTACACCATAGGACTCATTTTCTAAAAAGGAGGCTACAACATAGCCTACCCCCTATTACATGGGTATTGAAATAGGCAGAACCACCACAACACTACCTCAAGGATATTCTCCACAGCCTCTCTCTCTATGATGTAGTGATAAACATGACTATGTAAAAGAATTTATCCACTATATGACCATGAAAAAATGGTATAGGTACTGAATCAAAACTCTTCATATTTTATTCTATATTAAACATCTCCACACTATAGTGACCTACCAAATGACGCATCATCAAACCTCCATGTTTTAGTCTACCCTAAAGCTTATATTTCATCTTAACTCCACAATTTCCACCCTGAGCCACATCCTAGAACCTACATTACTATATAAAAGTAATTTTCTATATGTATATTGTACCATACATCATATAACTCTCAAATAATTCTCACCCTAATTAATTTAAAACCAACCCTAGAGGGAAAAGAAGAGAAAAAGGTCATCTAAATGACCATGCCATGAAATATCTCTAAAAAAATATCATCAACACAAGAGCTTAACCACCACACTCACAGGAACAAAATGAAAATCTATGTAACAATAATAACCAAATCCTAACCACTCTTCGGTAAATATACATTTTAAACAAGATAAATATTATAACAAACCATCGAGGAATAAGAAACCATCTCATAACCATATAATGGTCAAAACCACCAAATGAGAATCACTATGAGAGAATAGTAAAAAATAAAAAAATGAGCTACTATTCTCATATCTATGAATCACATTCGTAGATAATATCTTCCAAACCACAATGTTTCCAAAATACATGAACCAAGGGGATAACATACCCACATAACACCATATCCTACTGGTCCTGGATCACTATACGATGTTTCTCCAAGGTTGCACCATAATCAATGTCAATATCAATCTAATTAGTAATGTGTAGTCATTATGAAGATAATTGTGCAGTTGAAACACATGTAAAAAATCATGTCTCTGACACACCTATGGGGGAAGTGATTTCTGATACGCCATGTTTCTAACACAAGAAAACACCTCAAAGAGGCCAAAAAACTAGAGACAAATCTTACTCCCATGAAGAAACCTTTACTTCCCATAATGATGAGTCACCTTCAGAAACACATGATCTTCAGCATTGAACTCCATAGGTCTCCTCCTATGGAAGACATAATATTTATGATGATCTTGAGCTTCCATCATCTTGTGAATCATGAGAACCATATTTTCTATACTCTAGAATAGTTAAAACATGAGAATTGTGTAATATCTCACTCCATTCTAGCACAAAATGGAATGAAATGTTTTTCTAGAAAAAAATCATCAAATAGTGTCATACCTATGGTGGAGTGAAAACATATTTTTGTAATAAAACTTGACCAATTGCTAGTTCCTTACCCATGAACCTCCAAAATTTAGGACACGCGTGTGAAACCTGTCTTCAAGAGTATATATTTATCATTCTTCTTGGATATCATTTTTTAGATAATAATAGTGATTTGAAATAACTTAGAGCCAAAAGAATACTAGAGAACTCTCCCCACCATGGAGGTAAAACTTGGATCATGTTCATATATGATCATCCCTAGGACTCTATAGAGTCTCCCCACATCCTCTAGCTACAACCTCTACCAAAAATCCACTAAATCGACTCCTTGATCACTATGAAGTGAGTTGATTTCTTTAAAGGGTCCATTTTCACCCATATAGTGTCATAAACTCCCTAATCCCTTGGTAAACCAGTAATGAAGTCCATCAAGATTCTCTCCCACTTCTATTAATTAATATCCAATGGATGGTGAAAAACATAGATAACATGGTGCTCAACCTTCAACTTATGGAAGACCAAACATCAAAACACAAAATTTCCAACTGCATGATTCAACACATACCACTAAAAATAAACTATTTGAGATGATTTCATCTTTATCACACTGGGATGTACCACTAATGATGACCAATATAACTCATATAAAAAAATCTCCCACATCACCAATATTGTGGAAATCCACCCTTAGAACAAAAACAATTGTTTTTCATCCTCATTCCAACCATCTTTTATATTAACAAATACAAATCATCCTCTCCATACCAGCTACTAAAAACACTGTAGTTGGGACTCCTCCACATACTACACCAATGATGATTACAAATTAATGTGGAAAATGAAACCTCTTCCCCCTTGTTCTCTCACATAATGATGAATCATTGATAACTATTCTATCACCCTTCAGGAATATCTAAATTCATTCATTGAATCATCAAATGGATTCCAACTTAGCACATTGGCAATAACATTACCCTTTTATGGTGTATATTATGTATCAAATTTTTAATCACGTAAAAATTAAATCCACCATCATTGCCTCAAGTTCAAGTCAAGATGGGAGAAGAAATAACTCAAGGTCTTGTGATAGATAAAAACCAAAAAACACTCATCGATGAGGTAGTGTCACCACAACCTCATGGAATACACAATGGATTCCAACTTGAGATCATGGGTGGAATAATATCACTCATGGGGGAGTATCTTCTGAGACCCTTAAATAATGACAGATATATAATACATCACAAAATATCCCAAAATATTATCTGACATGTCATATAAAACCTAGAACTAAACTCTCTCATTATGAAGATAATAAGATGCAGTGTTGGAAAACTTCTCCTTCAAGTAATCAAAATCTGCCTAACATTGATTTGTCCAGAAAAACCCCTATTCCATTCTAGTCAAGGCTATTATAGGAGTCAAAACATGCGATAAATCAATTAAAAACCTCCTATAATATCCTATAATACCAAGGATACTTCCCACATCAATAATTATCATGGGGGCTACCAAAGAAGAAAAAATATCAATCTTTAAAGGATCCACGGTTACTCCTCACTGGGAAACCACATTCCACGTTAAATTAACTTCATGAGCCCAAAAAATCACACTTTTAAAACTTTATAAAATGATTATGATGAGAAATAATTCATAAAATAGTAATAAAATTGTCTACATGCTCTAATTCAAATGTAGAGTACATAAGGATGTTTTCAAAAAAACCACCAAAAAGAGATCCAAAAATTCCAGGAACACTATGTTCATAAAAAAAATAAAAAACTGTAGAATTGATTACAATTAATGGAATCATAATAAACTCTAAATTCATATAACTAAATTAGAAATAATCATTTGGAATATCTTCATCAATCACCTAAATCTGATGATATCATGACTGTAGATCGATCTCCGTTAACCAAAAATATTATTTCAACTGATTGAAGAAATCATCAATCAGTGGAAGATGTTAGAAGTTCTTCATCATCACTTGTTTTAAGAGACAATAATCAATTTATAGAAAAATTTCCATCATCCATTGTTAAAAAATGGGTGCACCCTAAGGTGACACACTCATCCGAACAAAGCCTTACTATAATTGATCATCAACATGTACTCAAAAATATCACAACTAGAAAGTCTCCATACTTTTTAGATACATAGATAACAAATAAATTTTTGATATAAGTACAATCCCATAATCATACTCTCTTTAAGGGGTAATTTAATAACCTTATCAATAAAAACATGATGGTACTCTTCCAAAAAATTTGGAAACACTGTTAGGTGAGCATTAAATGAACTAAAAATTAGGTTAGAAATTAAGGAAGATACGGATGGAACATATCTCTTACCCATATAAGGGTCAAACTCGCCAACAGACATTGTAGTATATCCATCAACATCATAGAAAATAATATATCTATTGAATCAGTCCACATTATCCTACACTGAATATAGCCAGACCATATGGAGGATAATGATGTATTTCTCTGTCTATAAACATAAGAAATATACCCAATATAGGTACTACCCCAACACTAGCTCACAATATCTACATACTCCATATATATAAGATCAGTCTCTAATTGGTGTAGTCAATTTCAAGAAAATGGAATGTTTCTCCACATCAAATCCTAAATAATAGAAAAAGGCAGTTAATATGAATATGTGTGTATATCCTAAATCAAACAGTGTATGCACCCATGTAGAAAATAATAAAAGGGTTCATTTAATGAAATATATCTTGCCCAAAGTTGACAACACCAGGGAATAAATAAATCCATAACTTCCTCAATAATCTACCTGAACTAATGATGACCACCTCCATGGAAATTCTCTACTCTATAATTATGAAGAGAATATCAGGACTATCCTATTCCCACATCATATCCTCTCTACTAATCTAATGATACAACTTTTTTCAACATCTGTGTTGGATGAAATAAATTCAATTGATGAATGTGATGTATAATACCTAGTGGCCAATGCCTTCTTGGATAGGGCTCTCACTTCCACCACTAATGAACTCAACCTCAATAACAAAAATTTGGTTTTGATCACATATAAAATTCCTAATATATACCACCATTAGAAAAATAATATGATGAGGGATAGGACCTACCATTAACTATATAAAAGATCTTATTCTAAGGGAACTGGAAATCCATGACAACATATCTACATTGTTGAGAGCCATAACGACCCCACTCTCATGAAGATCCATTAATGTTCATAATTCTATCAATAACCTCTAATTTAACAAGAACCTAAAGAAAAATTAGTAGAATAAATGAGTTGATTTGGTGTGGGATCTTAGGATGAAAATCACCCTCAAAATTCCATGCCTTGGCCTCCACATCTAGAAATAGGTCCAATGCATAATGGAGTAGGGTCCCAAAATGGATCACAAACTCCTGAATGCTAGAACTCCCATGAAAATGGTTATGTTTCTCCTAGTGAGTGTACACCATCATGTTTTATGTAGTAAAATTTTCATAGGATTAGTGTGTGAACTTCTCCCATGATACCTCGAACTCCTTATTATCCCTATGGACTAAGATCCAATACTAACTCTTTGCAATATGCATCATTGTCACTGATAGAAAATAATAGTGCTCTGTCTAATCATGAATCAAACTAAAATCTATTTCCACCTCCTCCAAACATTCATCTATCACTATATCCAAGAAATATCCTCTATACATTTATAGAATCTGGTGTTGAAACTCTCAGAGTTTCCTCCACCGTTTGTCATCAGCATCGAACTGTACTCTATGGTGATTAGTGGTTACACCCTTTTGGACATATTTAGAATTAACTAGATGATGATGTAAACCTATTACCATACCTATAATAAGAAAAAATGGTTAGGGAATCTTAAATAAAGAATATGTAATATTTAAGATTAATTAAATAATTAATTAATTTATAGTTCATAATAATCCCAAATTCCACCCATATAAAACATAGGTGTAAAGAAAATGATACGTGATCCTTTCCTAGGTATCTACCCCAAAACCATTATTACATTACATTGTAGGATAAGTAATATGAAGTTCCATACATCATATCACAGGGGTCTCTAAATACTAGAGTCTCAACCTATCTCACTTTTTTACATTTCTTACTAAGCTGAAAGTACACTACATCCCTACCAACCCATGCAGTCTCACCTATGAATAACCCCAAAATCCATACTATCTCTCAACATGAAACTCAAATTCCACTCTATCAAGAAATCCTCACCGAAAAGTTACCCCTCCTAAACTAAAAATGAGAGAAGAGTGATAATGATTCATGAATCTCACATCTAATAGGCAATGGTTTATAGATAAGCTGTGAGGATATAACATACACAAAAATGTTATGCATTACCCTCTCAAAGAACATGGGGATTGACATATAAGGCATGAAAACCAAACAAGCACTAATCAAGATAATGGTAAAATAAATATCTCCATTACATTCATCTGATATTATACAAACTTATAAACTGCAAATGAACTATAAATACCAATAGATAAAATCATCAGTGACTATAAATCCCAAATATCTCCTGAACCACCGTGCACTATTAATATTCATCTTTATCTAAAAAATACTTATAATGACCTAAAAAAATTTTATATATTCATTTGGTGAGAATAAAAGGTTTAATTAATAGGATCCTCTCCAAATCCTCTCATGAAAAAAATAAATAATGCATTCTAAAGCTCAGTGAGAAATAGGTGAAACTATCTCATCACTGAAAAATCTAATTTAATTTCTCAAAAAAACCATGTGTTTCTCTCAAAAAGCATATCATAAAAAATATCATATAATTATAGTAAATAAAACCAGGGTTCCATGTTACCACTTCCCCACTGGTTTTCCATTCTACCGCAACATCATAAGCCCTAGGTTATATCTCTCGAAAAGAAGACCTCTTGAAGAAACAAGGGACAAAGTATCATATCATTTATCTCATTCATCAAATCATCTCATCATCCAATCCACATCTATATATAAAAACAATTCTATTTTTGGTTTCCACCATATCCTGAGTATTCCTTATTATACATAGATTACTGTACTCTAATCCATCAAACCTCATTCATCGAGTATTGAAATTCAAGCCATCACATCCCATATAGAGCACACCTATAATAACCATTTGGATAAAATATCAATAAATATATCTGTGTGAAATAACCTTAATATATTAAATCCTTATACAGACATATATGGGTAAACATTACCACCTTTCATACCAGCATATAATACTACCAAGGGAAGATAGTGGGGCCAATATGGTTGGTTATCGATATGTTCCTCACCAACCTATATATTGGGGAATACACCCTACTAGATTTCACTGGGTGTTATTCACCTTACCAACATGGGTATGGTAGAATATGAAATCCCAAAACATATAGGATATAATACAGGTCACAACCACACTATGAGAATTAATCTTATCTTAGGCTATACTGCATCTATCGTATCTCAGACACCCAACTTCCACTACCGGGAACTAAATATCCTACAAACACACAAGTATTTTACAATACATTCATTAAATAAATTATTTTATTTCAACATTTCACATAATTTAAATTAATTCATTATCTATTAATTATCATTATTTAATTTCCTATTTCATTAACCTTTATGGTGAAGCCCATTCTCTACATGGAATAATTCGACCAAGTCCACTATTTCTCAATATTTTCAACATTTAAATTCCATGTTCCAAACCCATGGGTTAATGTAATTAATAAAAATTATAATTACATAATTTCAAATTCACTAGGAAACATCATGAGCTACCATAAAATATTTATAATTTAGAACAAATAACTGCCTCTAGTAATAGGGACATAAATGTATATAAATAGACATCCCAACCATTCGTTCCTTAATGAGAACACTAATATTATAGAATAACATATTTAAGTATAACAACAGGTAATTCCATTTTCTTCTTATCATTTCAATCCTGGTGACATCCCAGACATAATCAAGTATATCACCATGCATCTCATTGTCATAAGTATCAACTACAACAACAAAATATGGGCATATTCGCCAATATCTTATAATCAAATAGCCATCCCAATATCACATCACATTTTTTTGAAAGACGCAAGTATAGATAAACACATAACGCAAAAAAAAAACAAACAAATTCAATAGGGAATTATAGGCCTTAGAAACAAATCAATTATCCTTAACATACAGTCAGGTTCACTCATACCCAAAAAAATTTCTTTATAAAAAACCGGTTTTATTCTATATTATATTAACAAATTTATTTATCATATAATACTAGTAGGGGTAATATAAGGCATCTGGTAGTATAAGTTATTTATTATTTAAAAATTAACACTAGCATAACATTCAATTTCAACACCTTAAGGAACAACCATTATAATTATCATGCCTTTTTATTATTATTGACAACTATAATTCTAGATTCAAGATCTTTATCCATTTACATTAACATATGGAAATAAATATTTAGTTAAAAAATAAATAAGTATCCTTTTATTTTATCTATCAAACTATAAGAACTGTATAAAAAGCATACATCTTTAAATTATTTAGTTAACCAACAATTGCATGATTAACATTCATTAACCATTTTCATCAAATTTACAAGTTAACCTAACTATAATAGATATACTACAATAGAATAGACAACGATATCACACTATCTTGTAAATAAATAGTCATACCATAATCATGGTGGAATAACACATGTAATCACTAAAAAATTAAACCATTTCATTCATTAATTTGTTTCTCCTACATTAAGGTTAATTAAACCACCACCCATGAAGATAAGGTATGACCACATTAAAAATTCACATAAAACAAGGAGGTTAAATGAATACTACACCTTAAGTATTTATATTTCTTAAAATAAGAAAAGGACAACAACACAGTTATCTTATCCTCTCCCACAAAAGGAAACTACTTACCTTAATGTATAACAACAATAAACGCATGAAAAAACATAAAAATAACCACATAAGAACAAAGGATATCGACTCACATAACATGGAATGAAAGAAATGGAATAATAATACTAATCTAAGAAGAAACTTCATGAATATATAATGAACTCACATTAGATCACCATAGATAAAACATGGGAGTTTAGGGATTGAGTCTGATGAAAATGGGATTCAAATGACTTCAAAAGGTCTCATGGGTGCCTATGGTTTCAAAGTGAATGTTAGAATAAAGGATGGTAAATAGGGGGTTCATGTATTTATAGTAAGTCTATAAGTTTTTGTTCCATGGAACAACACCCTACCCCATGAAATTGAAATTTTTTCATAGAACAAGACTATGATACAACATAATAGATGACTCTATATCCTTCCTAGTCAATGTTATGTGTGAGGAACATGACACACTCCAGGTGAAAGATGCTATAATTTTGGAAAAGGACCATAATGCATGGTAAACCATTATTACATAAGACCCATTCACTATGAAGGGTGTTTTTCTAAATGATACATCCATGTTATAGGGGTACTGAAATTGGAATAAATACTACAACTCTATGATGAGGCTCGACATTGTAGCCTCTCCACACAAAAAAACTCAAATTTCCTACTCCAAAACCCTAGTACATGGTGTATCCATTTCAAAAAATTCAATAGAACGGAATCCCCAATACAATGCCCATACACTAAGCGTGACCTATCCACTCCAAATCATCTTACTTTCTAGCATAATATTATGCCTTCACACTGTAGTTTACCTTAAAGTGGACATTTCATCTTAACTCCCATGTTTCCTCCCCGAGCCTCCTCTCAGCACCTCCATCACCTAGAAAAATACATAAGAATGTGATAAAAGGATCCTACACATTACGTTATTCCTATATATTACATGTTTTCTTTCATTTTTCTCTCTCTAAGTACTCAATATTCTAAAAGAGTGTTTTTAAGGAAAATCGAATTTATTTTTCTCTTCAATCAAGAATATTTTCTCTTCAATAAAGAATATTATCTCTTCAATCAAGAATATTTTCACTTCCATAACCATGTCTTACAAAAGATTTTCAATAATCGTTTTAATATTCCCATACGATTGTTTTAAGTCATTTTTAACCATGTATTAAATTATATAAATAATTTTTGAAGGGATATTATTCTTTTTTATGAATGAGGTGCTTTGTATTTTTAATGAAGGTTTGAAATAACTAATTAATTTAACTTATAACATATGAATTTATTTTTCCACTTTCATGACTACTCTTTGATTTGAATCCACCTTTATATGTCTTTACAGATCATTTTGAAGGAATTTGTTTCTAATATTTTTTAACTTTTTTGATTTTAAATAAGTGATTTAAAATTAAAAAGGGTATTTTCTAAGTGAAATGTTCCAATTATATTTTAAAAGTATTTTCATCAGTGATAACACCCTTTGATGTTAATTGTGATTCATCAGGGACTTGATTCAATGATAAAATAATTTCATTCTCAGGATGGTTATTTATTATGATGATGAAATATTGATGAAACACATTTTATTTTTCATAGTTTAAGCTAAAATGAAATGAGAAACTAATTTATTATCATGTGGAATAAATATTAATGGATTATGAATATGGGATGATTGGGTCTGTAATATCCCTCTAATGCATTAGATAATATGATATTGATATCTTAAGAAATGAATATGAGAAAAATAGACATAATTTTGAATAACTATGTTCATATTTTGATGACTGGGTATTATTTCTTTATGTTATACTCACATGACTGTGAATGGATAGGATTACAAATATCTATGTTCAAATATTAATGTGTTAGTTTGATTACTTATAACTATTCAAAAATGATTATATATATATACATGATTTTGAATAGTTATTTTCACATTTTGATGCACTAGTATGATTTATTATAGACATTATCATAATATTATGTATGGAAATTATATTGAATAACTATGTTCACAATATTGTGATTTCCAATGATTATAAGGCCACATGCTTATGTTTTCACTAATAAATGATGATTTTTTCAGTGAAACGCTTATTAATAATGATTTTTTATATGGCATAATTTGGGGTTACGATCTATTAATTTTTTGTATTAATATTCTGTATTGAGAAATGTAATTGACTATGTTAAAATGACCTTATGATCAATTTATTCTCACATTTTATTGATATTACCCTTACTAAGCATACAAGCTCACCCTTTCTCATGTTTCCCCACTCCATGTTTTCAAGGAAGTTAATAAGTATAGTATGTGTATATGGGTAGATATTTTAAATAATGTTTGTGGGAGATTTTGATAATTGTTCATAAATAAGATGTTTATGTATTTAGTCTATGGAGATATAAAACATTACATTTTTAGGGCATGTATTCTTAGAATATGTATTTAATATTAATCTAAAGTTATATAATTTTTATGTATATGTAATTCTTTAGTCACCTCAAGGAATACCCACCTTATCCTAAAATAGAATACATAGAAGTATTGTGATTTATGTGAAAAATCATCCCAATTTTTATATATATTTTTATCCCTTGGTCATGTAACAAAGAATTAATTTCATTGAGTATATATTAACTATCCTTTAATTCATTAGGAAGTAGAAATTTATGTTAGATATTAATTTCTTAGAGGTAAAACTGATTAGTAGTGGACACTAATTAATAATATAAATACCAAAGAATACATTGAATCAGTATAGTGAGATGAATTAAATAAAATTATTTTTAATAAATATTTTCATCATACACTCTAGGTTAAATTTATGAGGGGTTTAATTTTAATAAATAAATGTTAAAATGAATTAATTTGGTCTTGTAAGTCAAACAACACAAGTATTTGATGGTATGACTATAAATTCTCCATTACCCATAATGCATTGTTAAATATTTATCTAGTGTACTAAACCCTTGTCTTTTAAAATTATTAAAAATATGTGACTTGGATAGTTTTTGTGGAAATAGATCAATATACCATTGTTATTGATGTATTCCCTAAAGAGTTACCAAGCCTTACCCCTAATTGAACGCTTCATTATTCAATTGAAATTATACCTGGAAGTCTAAACATATCCTAGATTCATTACAGAATGGCCCCCATTAAACTGGAAAAGTAGATTAAGAAATATAATAAGAATCTAGAAAGGGGTTTCATATACAAATTTCTTCAACATAGGGTGTACCAGTCTTATCTTTTTGGAATAAGGATGGGTTACTATGTCTTTATATTTATTATCTGGAACTCAACAAGATTAAAATAAAGGGTAAGAATCATAATCCATTGATTGATGAATTTATTGCTCAACTATGAGGGGATTATTACTTCTATGAAGTTTATATTAAACTGATATATAGTAAATTAATGGTTAAGTAAGAGGATATTCCTAATATATCCTTTTATACATGGTATAGATACTATAAGTTATAATATATTACATTATAATAAATAAATTCCCCATAAATTTTCAAGGGCCTAATGAGAAGAGTATTTAGAGATTACTATGATATATTTGTTATGGTATTTATAGATTATATTCTCAAATACAGAAAAATAAATGGGTAAAATTAGGTGAATTTGAGTATTGTGGTAAATTGCTTTTAAAATAAAAAGTAAAATAAAAAATATTAATAAATGTGAACTTTATTATTGATAAAATAACATTATTGGGGCATGTTATCCAAGGAAATGAGATATATGAAGATCTATCAAAGAAAAAGGTGATTAATGAATGACCCAAACCAATATCTTTAATATATATCTATAGTTTCTTTGTATTATTAAATAATTTGGAATGATTCATGAGGAACATCTCAAGATTTTCAAACCCACTATGCCTATAAATATGGAATGAATTATAGTTTTTTAGAACCAATGAATGGGAATAAATCTTTAAGTACATGAATAAGTGGTTAATATTTCCACATATCCTCTTACTATCCTTATGCAGGGAAATATGTTTGATATACAATAATCCATTAAAGAATGGATTGGTTTATACTCAAAAAAATGATAAATTAATAGCTTATTCTTAATTATAATTGAATTTATGTGCCCAAAATTACCTTACACATGAACTAGATTTAGATAGAGTATTATTCTCATATAATATTAAAATTAATTTATCTATAGAGATAAAATTATGAGATATATATTGAGAGATTATTAGATCATTAAGTATACATTCACAGAGACAAATATTAACATGTGGTTATGAATATGTATAGATCTGATTGATGACTATGATTTCTTAATAAATTACTATCTTGTATAGGTGAGAATAAATTGGTCAAATTTATACATTGAAAAGATCTTACAACCATATATATGGTGGGGATCGATATGGTTATAATCTTCTTGTAAAATGAAAATGATTGAAATGTGAATCATAAAGTAACTACATCCCTATATTCTCAAATGATTACTCAACCATTAATTAAAGTGATGATTGATAAATAACAAAGGGGGGATATAAAGACACGTAATAATTTTGGTGAAATATATAAGGGGAAAGACTCATTTATTAAAATTCATAAAGAAGATTTGTGATATTTGGGACACAATTATGAAAACTATCTAATAACGAAATAAAGAAACAACAATTAGATGGTTCTCATATCTTAACAGTCAATATCTACCATGGTTTCACAAATATTTATAGAGATATGTAAGCACACTTATTTTGGTACAATATGAAGAATAATATTAAAAATATAAATCAATGTGATTGTCATGAAAAAAAAGTTAACAAATAAATGAAATAGATTAAGTTTATAATGTATTCATATTTTATATCCATATATATGTTACATAATATCACCATATAATTTTTTCAATGGTCTTACAAATACATTGTAATGAAATAATGGAATATTGGTCTTATTGGACCATCATACAAACCCAACATACTTCACTTCCATTTGAGTGTAATTATCACTTAATTTATATGAATAGATAAACATTAAAGAAATAGAAAGGCTGTATGGAATGATACTATCGATTATAATAGGTCATGATATAATAACAACCTCATTTTTTTAAAGTCTTCCACATGACTTAAATATAGAGTATAATTATAATACAACATATCTTTCATGAACTACGTCATAACTTTTTGAGAATATCAAGGGAGATTTTTTTTTACCAAGTGTCTTAGAAGGGAAAAGCACTGATTTAAATTTTTATATAATCTCTATTAATTTTCATTATTACACCATTGGAAACAATATAGGGTGTCTACCATAGGAGAATAGTTTGGTGGAATTCTAAGCCATTTTCATTTTTAGAAAAATATTCATAATTAATTCTGAAAAAATTAACTAATTTCACACATTTTAATGGTGATAAATTTCAAATGTAGTGTAACATTGAGATTCTCTAAAATGGATTTTACAATAGGGGGTTTTCCAAGGATGTTTATAAACTCTCCTAAGGCCATGAGGTCGGTATCGTGACTCCATTTCTACTCATTTTTTTATTTTCATTCTTTCTTTAATTTATTTTTACTTTCCTCCTACCTTATTATGAATTATCATGTACACAGCTCTAGCTATGTGAATTTCCATCCTTTAATAAAGAATTTGGATAAGCTATGGTATAATTTTCGCATCATTTATTTGAGATAGATCTGGTGTAGCAAGTGTGTGGCGTAGATTCATTGATAAAGTTTCAAAATTTTATGCCATGAGGTCTGAATTTTTCTCATTTATGTCTTTATATTCCCATATTTTAGTTATTTTAGTTTTAATATTGTCTTTTTGATGTTACATGTTTAATGAGTTCCCCCTTGGTGTATTTTTGGTGAATTGATGTCTTTAGTTGATCCTGAGAGGGTTCTTTTTGGGAAAACACAATCACATGGTTTTTGATTAAAGGACGCACATAATATGTTATTATTTTTTGGAATAGGGTAGAAAATAGTGGTTAAATGGTGTCTATTTTTTGGAAATGACATTTTGAGTGACTCTTGGTGTACTTTTCCACTCTACCCAAAACCTCATGTGAGTGGCACATGGTTGTATAGAATACACATTAAAAGCCTCTATAGGTTACATGATTATAGAATGTTTGGAGTACATGTACAATTACCCTAGGATTATTACACATTATGTATTGGGGATAAATTTTGTTTTCAAGGGAAGAATACACTAATATGGGTCAATGTACACATCCCGGGGAGGGTGTTGGAGTTACATTCCATGTACATGAGGTGAACACTGTTTTCTAATTCATTATATTTATTTTTATGATCTTCATTCTAGTGATATAGAATCATACTTATATATAATCCATTAAATTCATTTATTATATGGAATGTGATTGGTTGGAAGTTTGAGAAATTAGAGGCCATTTGTGAGATGTTTTTGATGTTTAGATGTTTAGTGGGAGTATTTCTTTGAGATTTTTATTCCAAAATCCTCCATATTGTTGGAGTATAGGGTGAGTATTTGTTAATGATTGTTATCATATTAATAACCGTGGCATGTTTACACCAAGGATTTTAGTTAGATGTTCCTTTAAACAATTTTTTGAAGGCTGTATCACATGGTTCTTTGGACATGTTTCACTTTTTAGTTTCATGAGTTATCATTTTATTAGACCCTTTGGGTTGGGGTTACTCTATTAGGTGTCGGGTACAAATGTGTTCCAATGAGTATTATTGAGATTTTATTTAGGGACCCATTATTGATTGCATTGTGGGTTTAGTGGTGTTTAATAATTCCTTTACAGTCTTAGTATTTTTTGTATATTGGATATGTTTTGTATGATCAACTAAGGATGATTTTGATATGATTGGCTGAGGGTGTTTCTTATCATTTCGAAGACCCTAATTGGGTGGCCACATCATAGTTATATATAAAAGACCCTTCAGAATACCCTATGTTTTCATGAACCTGGGAGGATTGGTGCTGGATTCAACATGGTTGAGTGATTTGGGAATTGGTTGTCCTAACTTTCTATAACCTGGTTCTTTGAGGTTGTTTTTATTTGTTTTGGATGTGAGATGAAATATTTGGGATAATATTCAATTGGTCATTGTCATTGAGTTTAATTTGGGTTTCTCTATGAGGTTTTTTTGCCATTTTTTGGTCGATTTATGGAACAAATGAATGATCTAGATGAGTGAATCCTTCTTTCATAGAATAGACCACTATCTAGGGGATTATTATTTATGGATATATCTCTAGTAGATATTAGGTTATCACCCATATACATGGAACTCTCAGATTAGATTATATTTTTTATGAGTTCTATATAACTCCTAATAAATTTAATGGTTACAAGTTATGAAAACATAAAGGTTCATGTTCTAAGTCCAAATCATGTCATTGGATTCCAATAGCATAATAGATCCATGTGGTTATTTTAGAGACCTAGGATGAGACCCTAGTGTCTAGATTACATGATTTTCCCTAGTTTTGATGTTGGTATATCCTTATAGATCTAATATATAATCCTGATGTTTTTTCTCTAGGTGATCAACATATTATCAATCCTCTGGATTAGGCCAGAGTGGGTGTAGAACTACCTTGGGTGTCCCATTGGACCTCTAAGTTTGTGGTTTTATTTGGTTTATTTTTTTATCCTTTTTATTTATTTTTTTTCTTTTATCTTTTTTATAGTTAGTTCTTGACTATGATAGTCATATGAGCTATTTCTTACACTTTTTATGACATCATATGTTAAGAAAACTATTTAAAGTCTTCAATTGGGATTTATTTCTCACCCCATGTACTGATACATCTAAGATTAGGTCAAACCTTATGTATTCTTCCAAGACGAGAATATGTTATAGTGAATTGGGTAGATCCCTAGTGTTTCATATTCATGTGCACCTAATTATGTGGATTATGGGGTTCAAGTTGGATATGTTTGGCTATTTTTTGAGACCAGGTCTGAGGTATGCCTTTGACATGGTAGTATAGGCTTGTGTATTTTATTTATTTAGTATATATATGTGGCTTTCCCAATATGTGATGAGTTGATTAGTTATAGCATGGTCAGGAGTCTGTATGATACTTTCCATTTATTATATCATGATTTTGTTTCAATTATTAATTTATGTGTAATATAATGTTAAAGGATGTGTACATGTTTTGTTAATTTCAAATGTTATTTCACTCTAATTAGAATGAATAGTATACCCACCATACCCTTTTAAGCCCAAATCAATGGTCAGTAGCCTTTGGAATATGGGGTCAAACTCTTAAGGTCATGTCTCAAATAGGATTGGGTGCTGGTTCTGATCTACCTGGTCCATTTCATGAAAAAACAGTATCAAGGAATCGCCTTTTCAATTACATTTTTATTTAAGGGATGGTAGATATGTGTTTTAATAATTTATAAGAGCCTACGATGGATAAAATACCTTTTCATTATAAATACCTTTTTTGATATGAATTATCATTATCCAGGGCATGGAATTAGCATTTTTAGTTTTTGATATTATGATTATATGATTTATCAATATGGGTGATGCACTAACTGTATGGTTTTTGATTTATTGTGGGTTTTTTATATTTTTTTGATAAAAAGATACATGCATTCTTGAATCATACTAGTAATGTAATATTCACATGATATATTCCTTTCAATGTGTGATTTCACATATAATGGAGTTTTAGTTGTTTAATGTGTCATCAAAAACCGATATAGTTTCATACCTAAGATACTCTTTGTGGAATTATAATAAAAATTACCAAATTTACATTTCTTCTAATGATAAGACATGTGAATATTATAGTAATATGTTTTTTGTGGTAAAAATATAGTCCCTTAATTGAGGTATGCATGGAGACCCTTGTGGGTCACTATTATATTTTGGATCTCTATAGTTGACTCGATGAGACCAATGATGCTTGAGAGGTTTTTGGATTCTGTTTGAGTTTACCTATGGTTATGAGCCCAAATGTGTTCTATAGTTTACTGTTTATCTTATTAAATACAGTACTATGAGTGATCCGATTTCAATGTTTTCTTGAGAGGTTATGTTTTGTTGGATGTCTAGTACTATTGGTCATTCAATTCCTGGTTTAACATTTCGTTGTTCGGTGTAGGATTGGTTATGTTCTCATGGTTTTGGATCAAGGTATGAGTGGTGGGTAGTCATGTGGTAGATCTATTCACGCAATATAGTCTACATTTTTTCAAGAAGTGTAATGTGGGTGATCTGACTCATTGGAATTGGCATACTTGAGTAGAATGGTTAGTGGATTAGGTGCATCAACCTGGGTTCATTAGGGATTCTCTCATCTGACTATGATTCAAGTTCTGTATTATAGTATAATTAGATCCTATAAGAGTTTCATATAGATTAACTATGCCTTAAAGAGTAGAGTTGTGATTTTTATTTATTCTTTTGAAATTCCATATTGTTGGGTTTAAACAATACAAAGATATAAAAGGGGGTGAATTGTGTTTTTTCAATAATCATGACAGATCTTCACTTTTATATTTCTTTTAGATTTTTGAATATATAAATATCTATCTTCTATATGTAATTTAAGAATCAGATAAATATTAAAGAATAAAACATCAATTTTTATTATGATTCCGGGCAAAAAGATCCTCTAGTCCCCTCCAACAATGCCCACTCTTCATACTTGGTGATTTCCACTAGAAATGTCCTCTTACCACTAGAAGTTTAAATAAAAACTAATTGTAGGTAGTTGACATCATACAATAAGAATTTACAGATCCTTCTAGTTATTTTCATAGGGAACCATATTCTCAACGTCATAGTCCTAGAAGCGGATAGTCATCCATGACTATGTTCAGGCTATCAAAATCCAATAAATCAAAAGAGTTTGATTTGATTGAATTGAAAGGTTCTTCATCATAGATTCAAAAGAAATAGAAATAATATATATATATCATTCTTCAAATATGAATGTATTAAAGTAATGATAGATTTTAAAAGATCATAATTTTGAATGATCTTTAATATTAATAACAATAAAAAAATTGTAGAAATTACACATCAATATGAGGTTGAAATATCTATATCTTCAAAGTGTATCCTCTTTAGAAAATAACAGAGTCTCTCGATCTTCATAGAAGTTATTCATTCAATATTTATTCACAATAATTGAGTCTTATATGGTATGTATATAAAAAAAATACTTTGTCCATATCTAAAGAATACATAGATTTCTTTTGGTTTGGTAGATTAGTGAATGTTTCCTGATAGATCACAATCTTTGGAATTTAGACCATTTAAGAGAGTCACCATAGAAATAGGAATGATTTAACCATTTGAATACGAGTCTTTCAAAAAATCATAATGAGACTTTTAATCGGTCATAAAATAGCTTTGTATAGATATTTAATTTCATCAATATTATTGCATAAATCTTGGATAATATCACGAATTTAAACTCCATCATTGAATAATCAAACGTAGGGTTCTTACATTAAACAAAAAAACACCAAACATAGGGTGGAAAATATACAGTTGAATAAAAAAGTAGGTCCGATGTACCATACATTTTTTTCCTCAAATGTATGGTTTCATACTTAGGTAGGGTTTTTTATCCATATTTTCCTTTTTCTCAAACATCAGGTTCCTTATTAATATAGGGTTGATGAACCAAAATTTCTTAACAATGTAGAGTTGATAATCCATTCACACTATTTCAAAAATAGGTTTCCTTCCATACATTATTCTTTCACTAATAGGGAATGTATATTGTTTCTAGGATTTGTTGAAATATATGTTTAACACTTTAAAAAATATTACATGTGGATCAATGCATTGAATAAATTTTTAGAATAATTATTTCAATGAATACGAATTTATGGAAATTCACTGAAATTAGTTTCATTCATAAAACAACAAGGGTATTTGGGAGCATCAAAATCAACAAGATTTATAAATTATTGTTTAGAAAAAAAATTCCCAAAAATCTACCCCTTTTTAATGACCACAAAATACATAACAAAATTTATAGAAAATAGAGGAATTGTAAATACTAATGAAAAACTATTTTAAAGAATTCATTTTTTGTTTTGAAAATTAATTTTTCATCTTTTTATTTTTATGGATTGATAACACAAAATTTTATTTGAGTTAAATAATGATGTGTTTACCAATATTCTACCAATTTGTTTTTGATTTCAAAAAAAAATATTCGAAAATGGATGAAAACACATCCAATGTTTCACATTACAGTAAATTAATATATTATTATAATTTATAGAAAAATGAAACAGGTGTTCTGTAAGTACAATTTAACAAAAATAATAATAAAAATTTGGATTAATATAAATAATATTTATTAAAAAAATTATGATTAAAAGTTAAAAATTTGACAGAGATAGGTATAAAACTGAGGAATCTCTGACTGTCAAATGGTTGTTTTAGAAGATGTTTCTATTTCTAGTGAAGATTGAGAAGCTTGAATAACTTATTTTAACACTGTCATGTATCCTTGTAATATTTCATTAATGTAGTCAGCAAATTTTCATATCAAACACCATGATTCATATCCCACTTCAATGCTTTTAATCAGATTGACTTTTAGAAATTCAATAATATTTTCCTTAGTTTGAAGAAACTGGTTAAACATATAAATTAACCGATTGAGAATGAGTCTAATTCAAGGTTCCCATGAGGTTAACTATTCGATAATATTTCTTTGATTATCTAGATTCACCTTTAGTGGTTCACTATATCCCTAAATTGATTGAATCTTATCATTCAGATCATCCATCACTATATAAATTTCATGGAATCTTCTGACTAATTCTATAGAGAAGTTGGCGGTGTAGAAGTAAATGCTCCAGATTAACTGAAACTACATTTTATAGATTCAAAATGAATTCATAAATACAATTTTAAATCACTAAAACAAGTCTTTAAGATAAGTTTTGATATCAGTTTTACAAAATGATCTAAAATTTTCTCTAAAAAGCTTCAAAATCGCTAATAGAGGCTGATTTTTTCCAGAGATTGTGTTGTTGACTATGAACAAATTCAAATTACATATACTTTACTCCAAAGGTATCCTATATTCATTAGAGTTCCATTACTGATAATTTTTCTTTGATTGAATTTAGATTTCATCGTTACATCCAGAATTAAGCCTTTTTGGTGTACCAATATTGAAATTAAACATCTATAAGGATAAAAGCATGTTTTCCTCATTTTGTGAATAGTGATACATTTACCTTAAAATTTACATTAAGAAATTAAAATTTACATTAAAAAACATAAAAAAATTATATAGACGCCAAGATAAAGAATATTTTCATGTTCATCAGTTCCTAGAATTATAGATGACTGAAAAAACATAACCAATACCTTTTGGTCTGTGTCAATATCCATAACAAATATTTTTATTATTTGGTTGGAACTAAAGAGAAAGGACATAATATCCTATGATTTATGTTCTTGGATTCATATTGACTGAAGATCAAAATGAAAAATCCCTTCATGCAGACATTTGAAAAAATTCCAATTTCCACCAAAGTGAGTGAAAAATATCTATGGTAAATCCTAGAAAACATGACATCCTATGCATTACCAAAACGGCACTGAGAATTTATGAATAAATATTTAACATATACATAAAAAATAAACTCAGTGTTTCCTTCAAAAAAAAGATTTTCTAGAACCTGAAAAGAAATATATTTCATTAGAAGAATATTTTTCTAATTTATCCAAATGAAGTCAATTACCTTTCCCTAAAAAATATTTTTGTAGCTAATTTTCATCTACATTCTTCTTTGTATGCCTCCTTCTATCAGCGAAAAATATGAGAATCTGAGAGTTGAAGGTTACAGATTCTAGAGATTCAAAAGAGAATCAAATGTCCTGGATGTCTAAATGGGTCAAAATTATATGGTATGAAGAGAACAGAACTAATGGAAGGGTTTTCTGATGTTTTTGGGTGATGTTCTATGGTTTCATAAGTCAATTACATAGTGTAATCATTATTTATTTATTTTCAAAAAAATAAATTTTTAAAAAATCGAAATAAATCCTTGTTTCTATTTGTAATATTAGATAAAATAAGACAATAAACAATGAAATTAACAAAATAAATTAATAAACATTTAATTATAATTAAATATTCTTAACTCACCCTTAACAAAATCAAAACTACTGTGGGAATTGGATTAATAAAAATATCACGAGTTGATATTTAGTATTTATGAATTATAAACATATTTCATTTTTAAGATCATGATATCCTATAAAATAATGCCTTCTATCAACATTCATGTTTCTATAATCACATATAGGATTTTATGAAATATCAATCGCACAAGTATTAACACAAAATAAGTATATTATTTTAATTAACTCTAATGTCTCGTAAGGTGTGTTTCATCCATGAAACATGGGCATATCAACTACCAATAGATATATATCATGCCTTGACTATTAATAGAGAAAATGAATATTGTTTCTTACTTCTCCATAAAAGTAAATATTTTCTTAAAAAGTGACCTATTCTAGATTTTATTTTTCTATCTAATCTACATCCTCTAAAATAATAATTTTCATATGAAAATAAACTATAATAAAATAATTTTAGGTAAAGTAGAGATTGAAAAATAATATGTTTTAAATGTAAAAAATTACTTTTAACAGCAGTAAGATGGAATTATTTTGTGTTTTACTAAAGTCTAGAACATATAAATATTGAATTTTTGTGACATTCCTTCTAAAAGTAATATATAGTAAATTTCTAATCCAACCTCTATATAAAATGTGGTCAAATGGTTTTCAAAATTCATCCAAAACATGTTTTACATTAGTATACATGGGAGTTTAGTTTGTATTAATATTTTCTAGTTCAAATTTTTTCAATAAATCAATAATATATTTACTTTTATTTAAAACATTTCCAGAATTTTTTTGATAAATTTTAAATCCAAAAAAGAAATTAAATTATCCCATCATAGTCATTCCAATTTTAGTTTTCAGAAGATTTGAAATATCATTTTAAATATTTGTATTTATTGATCTAAAAATAACATCATCAACATAGATTTACATAAATAATATATTTGAGTAAAAAAATTTCATCAAATGACCAGGAACTCCCAATCCCACAAAAAATCCATTCTCTAATAAAAATGAGCTTAGTATTTCATAAAAATCTCTAGGTGAATGTTTAAATTCATAAATATATTTATTAAGTTTACAAATATAATTTGGTAGATAAGGGTTTTCAAAACAAGGAGGTCATTTCATATAAACTTCCTCTATTAAATATCCACTTAAAAACAAATATTTTACATCTATCTGATATAATTTAAATTTCTTATGAGATATATATTATGGGAGGTTTATAATTTATTCTATTCATGAATCATGTGTAAAGAATTCATGATAATCTATCACTTCTTTCTAGTTGCATAATTTTTTTACTAATCAAGCTTTGTTTCTGGTAATAATCCATTGATCATCTTATTATTTTAAAGACCCATTGGGTTCCATTTATTGTATAATTAGTGGGTTTGTCTACTGATTAAAAAAAATATACTCAATTGATTAAGCTCTTCATACATAGCCATTAAAATATTTTCATTTTTAATGCTTCTTCAATAGAAATAGGTTCTAATTGTGACAGAATTTCAGAAATTTCAGCTAATATTCCTATATTTATTTTGGTTTTTACTCTTATATCTAGATTTCCTATAAGTGTTTCTAAATATTTATCCTTTAAGGTTCTAGACTATCTTGGTTAGATAAATTATGGTTCTTTTGTCTCTTTTTCTTCTAGAATGTAATGAGATTCAACTATTTTATTTTCAAAATTCGTTTTATGTGTTTCAAGCCACGTGTTTTCAAAAGAGTCAATAATTTCATTTTTTTTATTTTAATTTTCCATAAGGTTTAGTTTCATCAAACCTCACGTGAAAAGATTCTTCAAAAAATCCTTGACTTTTCATTATGCACTCTATAGTATTTCAAAGTATCAGAATATCCATGTAAAAATCCTTCATTAACATTTGGATTGAATTTACCTTTGTTTTCCTTAGTATTTAAAATATACACCTTGCATCCAAAAACATTAAAGTACATTAATTTACATTTTCTATTACTCCAAATTTCATATGATGTATTTTTAATAATTGGTATTATTAAAACTATATTCAAGATTTATAATGTTGTTCTTAAAGTTTCTTCCCAAAGATAGGCAGGAACACTATATTTCTTTAACATAGTCTTTTCAATTCCATGAATAGTTCTGTTTCTTCTTTCATTAATTACATTCTGTTGAAGTGTTTTTAGTGTAGAGAAGTTGTGTTTAAAACCTAAATCTAATGGAAAAGGAATTAAATCATTGGTTCTCAAATTCTCTTCCAAGATCACTTTTAAATAATTTTTTTAAAAAATATTTATCGTTTTGATCAATTTTTCAAAATCTTTGAAAAACAGTGAGTACTTAACTTTTTCATTTTAGAAAATAAACCCAATAAAATCTTGAAAATCATCAAATAAAACATAAACATGTAATTTTACATCATAAAATTTCTACCCTTGATGTTTCAAAAAACTCCATATAAATATGTTCTAGTGGTTTAGATATATAAACTTTGTTAATTAATTTGAAAGATGATTTATGTTGTTTTATTATTTTACATGCATCAAAAAAATCTATCATTGTAAAATTTAAGACTATGAAAATCTGAAACAAAATGTTTCTTAAATAATTTATATAAATTTAATATATTTTTTGTCCAAGTATCCTATACCATATCCATAAATCATTTTTATCATAAGTTAAATGGTTTACATTTTTTATACAGGGAATCAATATCAAAATTATAAAAATTTTTAGTTGTATGTGATCTAAATTTATGTATTTTATGTTTAAAAACAGAGCATGAATTGTTTGAGAAATTAAAATAAAAACCATCATCACAAAGTTGAGAAATACTTATTAGGTTGTGTTTCAACCCTTTTACATACAATACTTTTTTAATTGAGATTGACTTTGGATATCCAACTGATAAAACTACAACTATCATTCCTATCGCATTATATCCAAATGTGACTAGAACTCCATCAATTTTTTCTAGTTTATAGAAATTTTATGATTCTATACTCATATGTCTTGAGAATCCACAATTTATATAAGATGTATAATTTTTGTTCCTTTGGTCTTTTACTTGATAATGAATTTAAATAAAATCTTGTTTTGGTACCCATATTTTCTTGGGTACATCATTGTTCGTAAGCAAATAATTAAGAATCCATATATTCCTTATTTTAATTAATTTTATATTTCTATATTCAAAAATATTTTTAGATAAGTATGCCTGTTTTATCCCAATTATCTGAAGATTTCTTATACAATAGTTATTTGAATAATGTCCTTTTATTCCACATAATAATCAGGTAATGTTTTTTGATTTGAGCACAAAATATTCTTTATATATTTTTTATTTGTCTTAATTACTTACTATTTTATGTTTTTTCCTTTTAGTAACACTTTTTACAAGAATCTCATTCATATGTTTTCTCCTTTAGTTAAAATAATTTCATAACTTTTAAAATATTCTACTTCATTCTATAGTTCTTTTATTTTATTTTCATGAACTGTATTGTTTGATATAGTGTAATTAAAATTTTCTTTTAGTTTTTAGTGTTGTTTTAACATTACATATTTTTCATTTAAAACAGCATGGTGAATATTTTTATGTTACAAGGGATTATGTATTAAAAAATCATATTATCTTCAGGCATTGAGTAGTAGGTAGTGAATTTTTTATTTGATTATCTATCAGAGTTAGAACTAGAAGAGTAATAGTTTTGTACTGCATCTTTTTATTTATCCATAAAACACATATTTGCTTTCATATTTTTTGGATATTTTTTTTGAATCTGAATTAGAAGAGTCGTAGAGTCTTTAGAAACACTCCATGCATATTTCATATCTCTTTTCCCTTTGTGTTCATAATCATTTTTCTTCTAGTATTTCATTTCCATCATTCTTCTTTATTCTTTAAGCTGGGGGTGGTCAGGTATTATTTGACCCATCGATTTTCATTCATCATATCTTACCTCTTTGGATCCTTTCTCATCTTTCTTGAATGATTTTTAAGGATTCTATTTTTATTATAGAATCTTTTAAATTTCCTGGATAACTTAGATCATTCCATGTCATAATCTGAGTAGTTTTAATCTTTTGATATTTTACCATCTTATCTTGATTTCAATCAATTTTTCGTAGATGTAAACTTAATGTATGTGTTTTTACTTTTCACTATATTATAAACATCAACTTCAAATTTAATTTATTCTTCATACATAATCAAGGTTCCAATTAATTATTTTATTTTTAGGTTTTTGTGTAGTGATGTTAGTATAATTATTGTACATATTCCAATCCATTTTGACGGTGGTACATTGAGTAATTTCATTTCTTGATCATATTGTATAATTGGATCTCCTGAAGAAGAAAAATCATAAGAAATCTCAGTCAATAATCTATTCATTTGGCTTATGGTTTCACTATCATATATTCTAAAGGTGTTGAACTTTAATTTTTCATTAACATAACTTAATTGTATTACATTATTAGTTCCTTTATGTGAAATAATGATTTTATTCCACATTTAATATGTTGTAGTACAATGAGATACTTTATTAAATTCATCATGACCAAGTCTATATATGATAACATTCAGTTGGTTTTAATTTTATGTCTTACACAGCTAAATTTTCTTCATCCCATGTTTCTAATTTCATGAGAATTACATAAAGAGTGATGATCATCATAAAAACATCCAATCCAAGATTCATTGTAAAAATGATCATACATGATTTCCTGCATCCATAGATATAAATATTGAAATATGTGGCACAAATCATAGTTATTCATTATTTTGGATGATCCATTGACATCATTCATTGAATAGAACATATAATTTTAAGCTTTTTAAATATGATCTTATTTATTAAAAAAATCATACCTTAGATAAAAATTGTAGGGTCGAAATAATTCAATGATACACAAGAGGAGGTAGGATTTTGTCTTTTAAATAATCTTGATAGATTGTCATATTTATCTTTCTTTTTTATTTATAGAGATATGAAAAATTCTCTTATGTCTATATTTTGGAAGTAGATGAATAATAAAGAAGAACACATGATTTTTATAGTGGTTCAGGGAATAAAGATCCCGTAGTCCACTCCACCGGTACTCTCTCTATGAGATTGATGATTTTCACTAGAAGGGTCCTCTTATCATAATACCTTTTAAAAAACTGAATGTATTCCTTTGAAACATTACAATACGACATTACAAATCCTTATAGTTCTTTTACAATGAACTGATTTCTTTATATCTTATCCCGAGAAGCTGATACTCATCCACAACTGAGATCAAGTCGCTAAAAATCCTATGAATCAAAAAGATATTTTATTTAATTAAAAGGATCCTAATCACATTTTCAACAATAAATAATAGAATATAAATATTCTTCTTCAAAGAGGAATTTATTCAATGTAGGATACCTTTGAAGTGATCCATATGCGAATGATATTCAATAAAAATAGAAAAAAAACAGCAGTTACATAGTAGTATGAGGTTGAAATATGTATATATTAAATGTCTAGACACATTATAAAATATCATAGTCACTCGATATTTACATTTGTTCTGTAATCAAAATATATTCACAAATATGTAGCAATCTACCATATTTATAAAGTGAAACTACTCTATCTAAATATATATAGCAGACAACCTTCTTTTTATTGGATAGATCGACAAATATTTCCTGACATATCATAATCATTCAAATTTAAACCATTTAAGATAGTCATAACATCTCTTTGAAAAATAAATTATTTACTCCACCGAATATAGGACGTTAAAATGACTATAATGGGCCTTTGAATTGTTGTAAGATATATTTTAAGAGATCATGAAATCTATAAAGAATATTTCATAAATCGTGGACAATAACATAGACTTAAAACTCTATCGCTGAATAGTAAAAAAATGTTTCTAGAATATATTAAAACAAGTCTTGACCACTTTTAAAAAATATTCACCATTGATCAATGGCTTTAATATATGTAAAAAATAAATATTTTAAAGAATATTAATTTTCTGAAATTCAATTAAAATGACATCATCATTTTAAAAAGATTTTTTTTATCATCCTAATCAATAATATTTATAGTGTATTGTTTTAAAAATACATGTCCAACACATATGGTGTAAGGGAATTCATATTGTGTGGAGTGAAATATTGGCCATTATATGTTTTGATCCCCATTATATGTAGATGTTTTTGCATGGGGGATATAATTCCATGTTCTATAGGTGAAGAAGGTCATTGTAATTTTATACTAATTCAAACATGTCCATTCATTGCAGTTGGTGATGAATGGAGTGTGAGCCAGGAATTTTGATATTTTTGGTTAAAGGGTGGGGGTAATTATAATTTTGTTGCATGAAAATCCTATCACTCATGGATGATTTACCCTCATGATGGGAGTGTTGTGGATTTTGTGAGATTAGTAAATTGACAGTCATAGTGACTTGGATGTACCCGTGATCAGGATGAAGTGTAGTGGTAGATTTCCCATTGAGGATTTTTATGGATGTGAATCATTATAGTTGGGATTCTGGCATGAACTACATTAATATAAGTCATGAGAATTGAGTAAAATTTGAATTTTTTCCCTATGTAGGATTTAGGTAGATGGAAATTTCTATTATCATATAATTTTTAGTCCCCCTCTATTTATCTTGGAAAATAATTTTTACCCAATGACAGTAATTTTTTTGAATTTTTGAGTTGATCAATTTTTAGTGATATATTATTATTTAATCAATTAAATGTTATTTATTATTGTGAATTTGAATGCTGATATATTTTGAAAGGAGTTTCATATTTAGATTTCTAATAAATTTTTGTGTCTTTAATGTGGGGTTTTTTATGCAAGTTATAAACCCACCTTAGGGCCTAAGGCTGTCCTCAATCCCATTTTTCCTTTATTTTTCTTTATTTTTCATTTTTTCTTTCCTTTTCATTTACTTTCCTCATTCCTCTATATAAATTCACACATATGCATCTCCCCCATTTGGTATTAACCATAAAATAATACAGAAAAGAGATTATATATAAGGACCCTACCTTAAACCTTACTTAATATTGAATTAAATGAATAATTCACATTGAGGATCTTTTCAGGTTTAGAGTTTTAGAGAATTAGGACATAACTATTACATCTCAAAGGATTACAAAGTAGAAACTTTTACTATGTTTCCATAAAATAAAAACTCTTAAAAAGAAACATGTCCAGTTCCATGTTTTAGGTTGCATGACTTTCCCTTGATCTCATCCTTGACCCTATTCCACGTTACGTCCTGTGAAAAACATTTCAAAAACTTTGGATAAGCATAAAAAGCTCAGTAAGGGATTCACAAAGAATGAAAACTGTTAGTTTTTTTCAAAACAACAAGTAAACCATGTATACTTTATCAATGTAATACTTTTCACCTTTTTGAAGTAGTAAAAACTATTCGCTGAATAAAAGTTCATTACTTACCCTTCTGTAAACAAAAGATTACCATAAAACCCATATAAATATCACATAACATATAAAGGTAACTTGGGACGTAAACATACTTAAGTGGAAGAACCATAAGGTCGACTTCCACACATATCACTTAAGGGAATAGCCATTCGGCCAACTTCCATACATACTTAATGGAATAGTCATACGGCCGACTTCCACACCCAATGCATTGGAGCTTATAACGTAACCACCCGTCCGGGTATTCACGGCACCACCCATCATATGGTTTATCACGTAACCACCCGTAAAATGTCCAAGTACCATTATAAAATTATAACACATAAAACCAACATAAAGGAATGATAACATTTCCACATTTCAATCACAATATATCATTTAAATATATTGACATAATAGAATCCTTTATCAAAACCATTTTTAATACCAAAATACAAAAAATTATATGGTATTTATTTTATTTTAAAACAATACGTCTTGTTGAGGATGCCAAGGATCAAATAATACTTGCGGCGGCGGAAAAGGTCGTTGTCACGGCGTACGTAAAAAGAAACATTCATTTTTGTCGTTTAGTAAAATGCTTCGTAGAAAAAATATTTCTTCTGAATAAACGTAAAAGTCAAAGGGGTTCATACACTGTATAAAAGAAGGTTGTGTATAAAACAAAATATTCCTCAATGAAAGGAGATTGAGACGAATTCCCTTACAAAGACGGTATCATTGGTTTAAGGATAAATGAATTGCATAATTATGTGTGACAAAAGAATACACCAAATATAAGTTAATATTAAGTGTAAAACAATCAGATTTTATTCACACATATTCATAGAACGACATATTCAAGGAGTACAAGTTTATCCCAAATAATCAAATTTGGGTTAAAAAGTTCCCTTGCACAAATTTGACAACCTAACGTCGTCACTTCAAAATTTCCAAAATGGATTGATGAGAGATAAAAAAGGTATCTCATCACTTGGACATAAAATTTACATCAATAAGGATATATGAGAACTTATCCCAAAATAACAATATGTGAATTAAAAGACCTAAAAAAGGAAGTCTTTTAAAAAGAGGAGGGTGAAAGGTTCCCTTACCGACTTGGGTATCTTTCAAAACATACACCCCATGAAAGAAGGAAAATACATCATTGATGTAAATACTCATAAACTAAAGTATATTACACAAAGAGTATAATAATGGGAAGTACATACACCACCCAAAGGAAATTGTGGCAAATGTAGCATAAATCTCACAGGAATAAAAGTGGGATGAAAAATTCCTTACGAAAACTCGGCATCCTAACGGCGCCACTTAAAACTTCCAAACATGATTGATGAGAGAAAATAGGGTCTCTCATCATATTAACATAAATTTTACAGAAATATTAATATAAAAAAACATCCCCCAAAATAAAAAATAGTATCTTAAAATAAGTGACAAAAAGGAGAGTACATAAAAAGAAAGAGAGAAGTTAGATCTCTTACGAAAATTCGGCAGCCTAACGGCACCACTCAAAACCTCCAAAATGGATTGATGAGATAGAATAGGGTCTCTCAAAATATGAACATAAAAATTACAGTAAGATTAATATAAAAGAACATCCCAATAACAAGAAAGATGAGCTTTAGAAGGAATGACATAAAAGAGTGTACTTAAAAAGAAATAGAGGAGTAAGATCCCTTACCTCGGGTCCGACATGACTCGATCGTTCTTTAATCTCCTGAATAATAAACTTGAGTTAATGTATACTTGATTAAGAACCTTTTTCAAGTTCATTATTACTTTTATATCACTTATTATCATATTATAAACATTATTTAATCATTTAAGTTAATAATGTTTGTTTTGTCGATATTTGGTTCTTAAGTCAAAAGTGGACTTCTTATAATTACATGTTGTTCGTGTGGTCAAAGGTTCTTTATATCCAGAATGAAATTACGGATTTGGATATCATATATATCATATATATCCAGAATATATATGTATTTATAATATTACATAATCATTTGGAGTTAAGAAATGAAATGCACCATTCATTGAGACGGTAAGTCGTACGTACGCATGAACGCCACTTTCATTTCTTTTTCATATTAATGGAATTAAAACTAAATGAGAGGTATGTATATTTTAATAACAGAATTATATTCATCAATTATATGTAACATACATTATATATATCCATTATAAAAATGTACTTATAATAGTACATTACATTTCGGGATAAGAAATGAAATGCACTGTTCATGGAGACGGTAAGTCGTACGTACGCATGAACGCTACTTTCATTTCTATCTCATAAATTAATGGAAAGAAATAATAATGATATAGAGGTATATTATATTTTGAGTATAACATCATATATAATAACTTTAAATCCACCCTTTATACGTCCCACATATGGCATTAACGAATCACATCACTTTGAGGGGGCGGTAGTCCGCACTTCCTTAAATGAAGTATCGCGTTTACCCATAATGGAAACCATAAAGGTATTTCATAAATGAAAAATACATAATCTTAAGTAAAACATAAACATATTATATATCATATATAAATATGGTGACATATTAATGGCCACCTTTGAAGGTGTTATATGAGTGTTGAACAATCATCGTTTCATGAGGCAGAAATTCGCCATCCACGGAAACAGTATGTTTTTTAACCATTAGATGTAGGGGTGTGTAAGTGTAGCTCAAATAGTTCTTATAAAAACATCCTAGTATATTTAATATACTGTATTTGTTACAAAAGAAATGAATAAAAAGAGTTTAGTGGGTTGGAGAGGCAAAATAAAACAAAAGGACTCAAGTGAAGACATTACCTTAAAATCGGGTAACTCCCTTTGGTTTGAGCTCATAGGCTTCCTTGTAAAGACTTATGCCCAAATTGATGATTCAACGAGTAATAGAGGGAAGTGGAGAGACAAAATGGGCAGAGGTTGGCCGAGATAAATTCTTTTGGAGTGTGGGTAAGGAGGTAGAGCTGGGGGCCTTTTATAAGAGGAGAGGAGAGGCACTCTTGTAAAGTTACAAAATGTTACTTTATTTTCAAAAGAGTTTTGGATTTTAAAGGTCCCACATTGATGTATTTCGAGGATATGGTGATAAGGGTTCGAAATACACTCATACAATATGTTTTGGACATGTTTAGGTCTTATATATTACATTATCTTTCCATTTTATTTAAATCGTTAAATAATGAGGTCATCGCTGCATCATTATGATGTCATAAATAATTTAATTTATTTAATGTCTAAAAATTATAAAAAAATACTATGATGTAGGAAATCTTTATAGATTTCCAATGACTATTTATAGTCAAAAACATGACTTGTATAACCCCATGTAAAGATTGTTTTAGTAAAACATCACATGTTTGTGTCATTTTTACTTTAACATTAAATAAAAAGATATTTATGTCATTTTCTAACCAAAGTGGCTCCATGGGGTCCCCAAGTTGACCCATGGATTGTCTTTGTCGGCCATGACACATACAATGAGGGTAGGACATGTTTCTAGGTCATTTAATTTTATTAAAACATTATTCTTACCTTAAAATACATTAATTACCTCTAATCGCAATTAAAAACTTAATAAGTTACAATTCACCAAATAATTATTTTAATCCCATTGAAACAAACTTTACTTCTTAATGACAACCATGTATGTCAGATTTTTTAAATTCAAAACACAATTATGGAAAAATTTCATTTAAACGGAAAATTAGTTTTTATAAGTACCACTTAGTGGTTTCACTATTCATCAAAAATTGATGTTTTTCAGAAAATTACCAAAAGTTCACCCTAAGCTATATTTGATATTCCGAATTCAAAAATGATGTCTATTTTACAAAATTCAGAACATATAAGTTGCATTAATTAATTTAATAATTAATTCCTGCTATCAAAACAAATAGCGTGTTTTTATGAAACAAAAAGTATCAAAAGATTGACACTAGTTAAAGTCTGATTTCAAAGTGAAATTAATTCCAACGACCACTATTGGATTAAATAGTAAAAATATATTCTAATTTCACTTTAAAACCAATTAAAAAGATAATATAATCATATAAATAAATTAGATTAAAAGTGGTTTTGAATTAAAATACAACATTTTTCACTATTCATTAAAAATTGAATTTTTTGGAAAAATACCAAAAATTTATGCAAAGTAAAATTTGATGTCCCGATTCTAAAGAAGAATTTTATTTTGTCAAATATAACACATAAAATTGTCAAAAAGTGGATTTAAAAGAGGTTCTCCATCAAAAGGCGGTTAATCGACCTTTTAAAGAATATTAGAATGTTTACGCTTAAAATTGGATTCATTTGCATTTTTTAATCCTCTAACATTTATTGTAAAAAGTAAAAATATTTTACAAACATATATAATCATTTTGTAGTTAGTTCTGTTCATTCCCGCCATTACAACGGCTATGCATTAACTACTATTTAAAATAATATTATTTTATTATTAGAGTGCAACATAAGATTCCCAAAAAACTTGTTGTTGCGTGTTGGGTATGCCATCGAGCATAGCATCCCCTTTAAAGTTATATTAATATTTTATTCACAAATATGGATAAATATAAAAATGTCATATTCTTTATTTACCTGGGGTGTTACATCCTTCCCCCCTTTTGGGAATTGCGTCCTCACAATTTTAAAATTGAGCTTGGAAACATCCTTGAAAGTCCCACATCGGAACAAGAGTCGGTAAAACAATCACTTTAAAATAAAGAAAGATAAGTACAGAGGTCACCCGAGTTAACCCATAATAGGATTCCGTGTAGGAAAACATGGACATGGAAGAAAAAGCAAAGGGTCATGTTCTTGAGGGAGAGTGATAGTAAACATGTCTAGGAGAAAGTTAACCATAAGAAGATCACAAACATGTGATGGGTTAAACGGTATTCGATTCCACAGTAGGAAAAGTTAATAGACAACATTTTTGTTTTATGTTACTTTTTATTGAGGAATTTATTCATAAGGAAACATAATCACTTATCATGTTGACTTTCAACTTTTACTAGATTCCTTAATCAAACTCATATTTTTTCCAAAAGACGAGTATTTAGGAAGACTTGTTCGCATTAAGAGTACTATAATCAACTTCTAGAGAATCACATAATCCACCAAAGAGAACTATATACTTCCCATGTCTTTAGGCTTTAACCAAAACCAAAACCAAAAAGGTTTGTACAAGGTCAGATAATCCAGAAAAGGATAACCCTTTAAAAAGAAAATCTATGCTTAATCTCCAAAATTTGTCCAGCAAAACCCAATGTCCAATGAGGACTATTCGATAAACAAATTTTCCATAAAATACTTCAAAGTAAACCAAACAAATATTGAAACCCAAATATTTTAAGGATTTAGTCGCATAGTCTTCCAAGGTACAAATTAACACCTATCTCCAAATAACATCTGTTACTCTTAAAGTCTCGTATTTAAAAGTAATTAACCTAATCACATACCCTCGATGATAGGTTAATCATTTTAATAAATAACCCAAAATCAACTTACTCTTAATTCATAAAATCATATAACTAAAAAGAATCCTTCAAACTAACCAGGGACTTCACGTAGTCCAGTGGTAGGTGATAAATACCAGTTGCACTTTGGTTATGGGTTCGATCCCCATAGGTTTGTCTGACGTGACGGGTTATCACACGGTCTGCATGTTGTCTTTTTTCCAAAACTATATAATTATTAAAACATCCCCCAAAACGAGATAAAGTCATCAAAAAATAATCATAACATATTTTAACCTCAAGTTTATCTCATGCATTTCATTTTCCATCATAACATATAGTGACCCATAATTACCTCAAAAGTAAGGATCATATAAACCCTAATGGTTACCTTTATAATTATTACCTGAACTTCCACATCGATTGGTCATCCCGTACATGATGCATTACAGAACATACCAAGGTACAAGTGGTTTTTCATGACTCCTGGATAGTTGGTTTAGAGCAAACATGAGTTTCCTCATTGAATCCACCATTTCATCCCGTCTCTTAATCAGAGAACCACCACAGTTTCCTTTAAAGCTATTGTCACTTTGGTGCCTGCTAGATCCAGCCATTTACTAAAAACAGAAATGTCAGTGTGAGTATATCAACAAAACCATCATGTACTAATGAGGAAGATAAACACTAATATATAATTACTCATTCACTTTATCTAAAACTAGGACTCTTTCTGAAATCCTAACCATTATGGTAATGTCACTTATGCTTATATGATACCCTAACCTCTAAAGTTATCTAAACCGACCTTTGATACCAACTATAAGGCCCCGGCCTTAAACCTTACTTTATATTGAATTAAATGAATAATTCACATTAAGGATCTTTTCAGGTTTAGAGTTTCATAGAATTTGTACATAACAATTACATCTCAAAGGATTACAAAGTAGAAACTTTTACTAAGTTTCCATAAAAAAAACTCATAAAAAGAAACACGTCCAGTTCCATGTTTTAGGTTGCATGACTTTCCCTTGATCCCATCCTTGACCCTATTACACGTTAAGTTCTGTGAAAAACATTTCAAAAACTTAGGATGAGAATAAAAAGATTAGTAATGGATTCACAAAGAATGAAAACTGTTAGTTTTTTTCAAAACAACAAGTAAACCATGTATACTTTATCAAATTAATACTTTTCACCTTTTCGAAGTAGTAAAAACTATTTGCTGAATAAAAGTTCATTACTTACCCTTCTGTAACCAAAAGATTACCATAAAACCCATATAAATATCACATAACATATAAAGGTAACTTGGGACATAAACATACTTAAGTGGAAGAACCATAAGGTCGACTTCCACACATATCACTTAATGGAATAGCCATTCGTCCAACTTCCATACATACTTAATGGAATATCCATACAGCCAACTTCCATACCCAATGCATTGGAGGTTATAACGTAACCACCCATGCTGGTATTCACGGCACCACCCGTCATATGGTTTATCACGTAACCACCCGTAAAATGTCCAAGTACCATTATAAAATTATAACACATAAAACCAACATAAAGGAATGATAACATTTCCACATTTCAATCAAAATATATCATTTAAATATATTGACATAATAGAATCATTTATCAAAACCATTTTCAATACCAAAATACAAAAAAAAGTATATGGTATTTATTTTATTTTAAAAACATTACGGCTTGTTGAGGAAGCCAAGGATCAAATAATACTCGCGGCGGCAGAAAAGGTTGTTGTCACCGCATACGTAAAAAGAAACATTCCTTTTTGTCGTTTTGTAAAACGCTTCATAGAAAAAAGATTCCTTTTGAATAAATGTAAAAGTCAAAGGGGTTTATACACCTTATAAAAGAAGGTTGTGTATAAAAAAAAATATGCCTCAATGAAAGGAGATTGAGACGAAGTCCCTTACAAAGACGGTATCCTTGGTTTAAGGATAAATAAATTGCATAATTATGTGTGACAAAGGAATACACAAAATATAAGTGAATATTAAGTGTAAAACAATCAGAGGTTATTCACACATATTCATATAACGACATATTCAAGGAGTACAAGTTTATCCCAAAGAATCAAATTTGGGATAAAAAGTTCCCTTGCAAAAATTTGATAGCCTAACGACGTCACTTCAAAATTTCAAAAATGGATTGATGAGAGATAAAAAAAAGGTATCTCATTACTTGGACATAAAAATTACATCAATAAGGATATATGAGAACATATCCCAACATAACAATATGTGAATTAAAAGACCCAACAAAAGAAGTCTTTTAAAAAGAGGAGGGTGAAAGGTTCCCTTACCGACTTGGGTATCTTTCGAAACATACACCCCATGAAAGAAGGACAATACATCATTGATGTAAATACTCATAAACGAAAGTATATTACACAAAGAGTAGAATAATGGGAAGTACATACACCACCCAAAGGAAATTGTGGAAAATGTAGCATAAATATCACGGGAATAAAAGTGGGATGAAAAATCCCTTACGAAAACTCGGCAGCCTAACAGCGCCACTTAAAACATCCAAAATGGATTGATGAGAGAAAATAGGGTCTCTCATCATATTAACATAAAGTTTACCGAAAGAGGAATATAAAAGAACATCCCCCAACATAACAAAGAGGATCTTAAAAGAAGTGACAAAAAGGAGAGTACTTAAAAAGAAAGAGAGAAGTTAGATCTCTTACGAAAATTCGGCAGCCTAACGGCGCCACTCAAAATCGCCAAAATGGATTGATGAGAGAGAATAGGGTATCTCATTATATGAACATAAAAATTATAGTATGAGTAATATAAAAGAAAATCCCAATAAGAAGAAATATGAGATTTAGAAGGAATGACATAAAATAGTGTACTTAAAAAGAAAGAGAGGAGTAAGATCCCTTACCTCAGGTCCGACTTGACTCGATCGTTCTTTAATCTCCTGAATAATAGACTTGAGTTAATTTCTACATTATTAAGAACCTTTTTCAAGTTCATTATTACTTTTATATCACTTATTATCGTATTATAAACATTACGTATTCATTTAAGTTAATAATGTTTGTTTTGTCGATATTTGGTTCTTAAGTTGAAAGTGGACTTCTTATAATTACATGTTGTTCGTGTGGTCAAAGGTTCTATATATCCAGAATGAAATTCCTGATTTGGATATCATATATATAATATATATTCAGCAAATACATGTATTTATGATATTACATAATCATTTAGAGGTAAGAAATGAAATGCACCGTTCATGGAGACGGAAAGCCGTACGTACGCATGAACGCCACTTTTATTTCTTTGTCATATTAATGGAATTAAAACTAAATGAGATGTATGTATATTTTAATTCCAGAATTATATTCATCATTTATATGTAACATAAATTATATATATCCATTATAAATATGTACATATAATATTACATTACATTTGGGGATAAGAAATGAAATGCACCGTTCATGGAGACGGTAAGTCGTACGTACGCATGAACGCTACTTTCATTTCAATATCATACATTAATGGAAAGAAATAATAATTATATAGAGGTATATTATAATTAAATTATAATATCATATATAATAAATTTGAATCCATCCTTTATACGTCCCACATATGGCATTAACGAATCACATCACTTTGAGGGGGCAGTAGTCCGCACTTCCTTAAATGAAGATATCGCGTTTACCCATAATGGAAACCATAAAGGTATTCCATAAATGAAAAATACATAAGCTTAAGTAAAACATCAACATATTATATATCATATATAAATATAGTGACATCTTAATGGCCACCTTTTAAGGTGTTATATGAGTGTTGAACAATCATCGTTTCGTGAGGGAGAAATTCGCCATCCACGGAAAGAGTATGTTCTTTAACCATTAGATGTAGGTGTGTGTAATTGTAGCTATAATACATCTTATAAAAACATCCTAGTATATTAAATATACTGTATTATTTACAAAATAAATGAATAAAAAGAGTTTAGGGGGTTGGAGAGGCAAAATAAAACAAAAGGACTCAAGTGAAGACATTACCTTAAAATCGGGTAACTCCCTTTGGTTTGAGCTCAAAGGCTTCCTTGGGAAGACTTCTGCCCAAAGTGAGGCTTCAAGGAGTAATAGAGGGAAGTGGAGAGACAAAATGGGCAGAGTTTGGCCGAGCCAAAGGCTTTGGGAGTGTGGGTAAGGAGGTAGAGGTGGGGGCCTTTTATAAGAGGAGAGGAGGGGCACTCTTGTAAAGTTACAAAATGTTACTTTATTTTCAAAAGAGTTTCGGATTTTAAAGGTCCCACATTGATTGTTTTCGAGGATAAGGTGATACGGGTTCGAAATCCACTCATCCAATAGGTTTTGGATATGTGTAGGTCTTAGATATTACATTATCTTTCCATTTTATTTAAATCGTTAAATAATGAGGTCATCGCTGCATCATTATGATTTCATAAATAATTTAATTTATTTAATGTCTAAAAATTATAAAAAAAATACTATGATATAGGAAATCTTTATATATTTCCAATGAATATTTATAGTGAAAAATATGACTTGTATAACCCCATGTAAAAATTGTTTCAGTAAAACATCTCATGTTTGTGTCATTTTTACTTTAACATTAAATAAAAAGATATTTCTGTCATTTTCCAACCAAAGTGGCTCCATGGGGTCCCCAAGTTGACACATGGATTGTATTGGTATGCCATGACATATCCAATGAGGGTATTACATGTTTCTAGGTCATTTCATTTTATTAAAACATTATTCTTACCTTAAAATACACTAATTACCTATAATCGCGATTAAAAACTTAATAAATTACTATTCACCAAAAAATTATTTTAATCCCATTGAACCACATTTTACTTCTTAATGACAACCGTGTATGTAGGATTTTTGAAATTCAAAACACAATGATGGAAAAATTTTATTTAAACGGAAAATCAGTTTTTATAAGTACCACTTAGTGGTTTCACTATTAATCAAAAATTGATGTTTTTCAGAAAATTACCAAAAGTTCACCCTAAGCTATATTTGATATTACAAATTCAAAAATGATGTCTATTTTCCAAAATTCAGAACATATAAGTTGTATTAATTAATTTAATAATTAATTCCCGCTGTCAAAACAAATAGCGTGTTTTTATGAAACAAAAAGTATTAAAAGATTGACACTAGTTTAAGTCCGATTTCAAAGTGAAATTAATTCCAACGACCAATATTGGATTAAATGGTAAAAATATATTCTATTTTCACTTTAAAACCAATTCAAAAGATAATCTAATCATATAAATAAATTAGATTAAAAGAGGTTTTGAATTAAAATACAACATTTTTCACTATTCATTAAAAATTGAACTTTTATGGAAAAATACCAAAAATTTACGCAAAGTAAACTTTGATGTCCTGATTCTAAAGAAGAATTTTATTTTGTCAAATATAACACATAAAATTTTGAAAAAAGTGTATTTGAAATAGGTTCTCCATCAAAAGGCGGTTAATCGACCTTTTAAAGAATAATAGAATGTTTACGCTTAAAATTTGATTCATTTTCATTTTTTAATCCTCTAACATTTATTGTAAAAAGTAAAAATATTTGACAAACATATATAATAATTTTGTAGTTAGTTCTGTTCATTCCCGCCAATACAACGGCTAGGCATTAACTACTATTTAAAATAATATTATTTTATTATTAGAGTGCAACATAAGAGTCCCAAGAAACTCGTTGTTGCGTGTCGGGTACGCCATCGAGCATAGCATCCCCTTTAAATTAATATTAATATTTTATTCACAAATATGGATAAATATAAAAATGTCATATTCTTTATTTAAATGGGGTGTTACATTATATATATGAGATCATGTGGAATTTGTGATTCTGAGTTAAGTCAATTTACGGTGGGCGTGTGGCACAGATTTAGGGATGATGATTCAGTTTTTTTCACCCTATAGTGGGGAGTCTTTTTATTATTAAGTCCTAATATATTATCATTTTTAGTTTTAATGATTTTTATGTGATGTTTTTGCGTTCCATGATATCCCATATGGGGTGTGTTTAGGTGATTCAAGGGTTTCTGGTGATTGCAAGGTATTTTCTATTAGGTAAAACTCAATAACATTGAGTGTAATTCAAGAACACATTTATGTTATATTTTTTGGGGCATAGGGTATATGGTTATGGGTTCATGGAATTTTAGTTTATAATATGTTGTTTATTGATACATGTTGTCTAGATGGGTACTCTCCCAGACACCCCATGTGAGTGGCACATTGTCGTGTGGAATACAAGGTTAGGGCCTGTGAAGGGTACATAGTCAAAGGTTATGTTGGGTAATTCTTTTAACTATGTGGGGTATATAGAAATGTACCTTGGTTGGTTTACACATTGAGTATAATGTATACATGTTTTTTACCTAAGATGTACATTCTTGGTTGGGTGGAGGTTTCTGAAAAGATGAAGGTGTTGGAGGTACATGTTTTGTATATGAGGTATATGATGTGTACTCCATCTTTGATGGTGTTTTTCTACCCTTCTTACACAGAAGATGGAATTGGAATTTTATATAGTCAATTTTTATTTTCTTCCTACATAAGATGTGATGGTTTGGTTTTCAGTGTGATTAGTGGCTATTTATGAGGAGTTTTAGATGTTCAAACCTTTAGCATGAGTATTACTTTAATTTTATTATTCTAAAATTCCTCAAAGGGTTGAGTCTAGAATGAGTTTAAGTTAAGTTTTGTTTTGGTATTGTTTTCCATGGATTTTGGATTCTAAGGGGACTAGTTATATGTTCATTCAAATGGTTTATACAAGGTGGGGTCACAAGTTTTCATTGATGGGATTTTATGGTAGGTTAGTTGAGGATAGTTCACTTATAGTCTTTTGATATGGTGACATAGTAGGATTTTAGGTATGGATGGGTTCCATTTTGAAAGTTTGAGATGGTTCTGAGGGATTCTTTTAGGATTACCTTATGATCATGTTGGTGTTTATGAATACTATTGAGGTTTTGGTTTTATTTAAAAATAGTTTATGTGTCAGACATCGAGATAAGGTTTCTTACAATGAGTTTGGATGATGTTTTTATTGGTTGTGGAGCATCCCCTCATAGAGTGTACTATTCTTGTTGAGGTTTAGGGTACCCTTGTGAGTAAACCATTTTTTCCTTAGAGGGTGGGTGCTAGAATCAATATTGTTGAGAGGATTAGCCATTGTTCGGCCTCATTTTTGGTGGATTGGTACTTTTAGGAATTTTAGATTAGGTTTTGATGTGATGGGATGACTTTAGGATATTATTAGCTTCAGAATTATCATTGAATTTAATTTTTTTTCTATCCCCCATTGTTTGGATGGTGTTTTTAAGGTTTATAGAGATAATATATGGTTTGGATGGTGAATCCACCTTACATATAAAATAAATCTTATTAGGGAACTTTTCTCATTGTACAGTGTGCTCCTAAAACAAAACTTAACTGAAACTCATTGTACATGTGGACATGGTGCTCTCAAGATTCATTATATTATATCAGTGTGTTTTTAATGAATCATGAGACATTAAAAGGATCACTAGTACATAAACCAAGAGGTTCATGTCCCCATTTCAGATCTTTCCATTGGATTATCGATGTCAATATATGTATGTGGTTGTTTTGGATTCCTAGGGAGAGATCCTATGGTTTAGATTTCTTTTTTTTTATTTTGCCGGTGGATGGGAGCTCCATGTTAATTCAGTATATGTTCCTTTTGTTATGTAGTTGGGTGATCTACATTCAATAAATCTTCTATATTAGGCCAAATTTGGGGTATATCTTTCTTATATGTCACCTTATAACATGAGATTCAAGTATTAAATTGATTTTTTAATCCTTTAAATATAATATTAGTTTTTTATTTATACCAGTTATTACTTGACTTGGGAAGGAATATCACATGTTTAATGGTTTTTTTTATGAAAGCATATCATATGATCATTTCTGGGTTGGCGTACTGAGATGTATTTATAAACCCCTATATTGGTACTTTAGTCCTCACAAAAATCCTTGTGTTTTATTCTAGGATGATACCATGACATAGTAAATTGGGTGGAGACATAGTGTTGCATGATCGAAAGGATATTCTCTTGTAGAGTTTGAGGATATGGATAGAGCTACTTGACCATTGTTAGAGGCCAAGTAAGAGGTAAATCTTATGGTTGGATGTAGATATTTTGTTAATTTGATATTTTTATATATTAATTGTGTATATATGTTCATCTCAGTGGGAGAATTTTTCGTGAGTTATTATAAGACCATGTGTCATTATGCAACATTCTATTTATTACAACATTATTTTATTTATGTTATTTATTTATTCATACTCATATATTCACTGATGTATATGTTTTTGCTTTTCTTCCACTGTTATTTCACTCTTATAAATTGTAATAGTCTCCCCACTATATCTTTTGTGTCCATTTTTATTTGTTGGTATCATCTATCATATGGGGAGGTACACTTGAGGCCTTATTGTCAAATGGATTGGGTGGCGAGTATAGCCGACCCATGATGGTTCATTACACTATCACCCCAAATGAATGGTGAATCTAAAAGGACTATCTAGACACTTGAGGATATTACAAGATCTATCTTGATGTACTTAAATGGTGGCAAGGATATATATTTTCTTTTATTCAAGTTAACAAACAATATTATCTTTCACTCTAACATTATGATGCCTTCTTAGGAATCCTTACATGGGAGGAAATGTATAATTCTAACATTTTTTGATGATTTTTTAGAATATTATCTATTGAGATCTAAATTATTTGATGAAATTGAAAATTTGGTTAATACCATTGAATAAACACTTCAAATTTTTACAAAGTTTATAAAATATTTCTTTTGAAAATCCTCGATAGTACATAGAGTTAAACATTAGAGATAAATTATTTAGTTAGATATCTCTATGGAACAGATTCACGAGGATTGAGAATAAGGGAATATAATTTCCTAGATAAGTAATCCCCTTTAAGATATTAATCATATTGTAATTGTGGAATATCTTTTATCATTCCCACCAAACATATCTTAAGTGAATGACATGCTCCAAGTGTCAATCCTAAACAAGTTCATACTAGATCCCTAACATGTACTAAATCTATATATAGTACATTTAAAATGTGATCTATCTATTAAGGAGTAGTCAATGTTGACCATGGACCTCAGAGACATGGTTTTATGAAATAAGAAAACTCACCTTGTTAAATTTCTAGGGAGAAACCATAATTATCATTACTATAAATCAGGGCTATAATAGTACTGTTTAATGGGTTTTATCAGTGCTTAAAATCCATACTATGGTGAGAAATGTTAAAATCAGGGTTAACAGCCCAAAAACACCTCTTAAATGTACCCTTTAATGACGCTTTCTTAGAACTGTTAAAGGGTTCCTTTAAAATTTCTTTTTTGTAGAACTTTTAATGGTTCACTTTAAGAACACTTTTTAGTGGTGTTAAATATATGGAAAAAATTAATTTTTCATGCACCCCTAACACCAAACTTTCTAAGTGATTATAGCCCCTTTATTAGTACATTCCACTACCGATCCACCATCAAGAAACCTACCCCCTTCCTCAGCGTATAAGGATACCCAAAATTTTTTCGCACACCTAGATTTTATCCCTCTACCTCCTTTATGCAACACAATCTCTTTACCACTATGTCTTGCATGTTTTTTTTGTATAGTTAAAGAATTTTCTATTTATTTGTATGTATATTTAAAATTTTTAATATATATATATACAAAATTATATATATATAAATATATTTTATAATAATATTAATTTTTTTTAATTATAATATATATATCTTTATCAATATACACACATATGTATATATAAAAAATTATATATATATTATTTCTTTTTTATAATGTAAAAAATGGACAACTTTTTACATTAAATAATATAAATAATTAATATATATTTTATATATTTTATATATCTTAAAATAAATTTTTATGTAAATATGTTTATATATGTATTTATATAACTGGTTTATTATAAGTAAATATAACAAAATATTTGTTTATTTATTTATAAATAAAACTACATTATGAAAAATCATAATATTTATGAACCAAAATATAAATATAAATGAAATACTTGGGAATAAATTCAGTCCCCATTGAGAATGGGAAGAAATATCCCATTAAACGAGGCCAAAATGCAATCGAATGTTATGAAATTAGGGTACCATGACAAAAAACTCAGTTTTCGAGGCCATAAGAGACTTTATGACCAAAAAAAGTTACCAAGGAATCCCTAGTCAACACAACTTATAGATCATAAAAATCATGGATATGATATTTAGTAGAGCCTACATAGACACCCAGATCAAAATTTATGGTCGTTTGAAGTTTTAGTTACGTTTTCATCGTATTTTAGATCATTTATTATGTTTTAGATTATTTTATTTTCAAATTGTTATTTAATGAATATTAATGTATAATAATTAGATAGTTATCAATTTAAAATATTTTCCTAATTAGTTTATATTCCATTTTCAAAAAATAACTTATATATTAAGTGTAAATGTTTGTTTAACATTATCTAAAACATATTTAAAATATAAATATTATATTTATATATTTATGTATTAGTAAACTTTTTAATGAATTTTTTTTTTGACATATACCCTTCATTAGTGGTAGTGAAAAACTATGGATAAAGGGGGGCTTAATCACCGCTTCTAAAAAAGTGAGGATAAAGACCCCCTATTAGTGCCTTTTCACTATCGCTGATAAAGGGATGATATTTATCAGTTCATTTTTCCAAGGGCTGATAAACGGGGTCCTTTATCAATTAATTTTTAGAACTCTTAAATACCCCGTTTAATATTTCACAAAATGAGTTGTTAAGGACGCCCCTTTATCATCTCTTTTTCTAGTGCTGATAAATGGTGTCTTTAACAACGCTTTTATCTAGTGATGTTAGTGCCCTAACAATGGATAAACCCATTTTTTAGTAGTGTGTAGAGAGGAACCATGGTTACCTAATCAATCATTAAAATAGAATTACCAACATCTATTTTTATCTTATGATGTGAAATGAAATTTCATGGATGAAATTTATACCGTGGGAGAATGTAACAACCTGGACTTTTATATAGAATGAATTTTTCTTTCTGAATAAAAATGTTCTACACATATAGGAATATATTATATTATTGACCACATGCATCACATAATAAAAAGAAAAGATAAATTAAATTAACATAAAATATTTCATGTAGATGATAAATATATCAAAAAAACTGAACATTGTACAATGTGATGACAAACAAAAAAAACATAATTTGGAAAACTTGGTTCCTTTTGGCCTCCTAGAATAATCATATTCAAGAAAAAATATATACAAAAGAAAAAAACAATTAGTAATATATTATGTATTTGTTTTTTAAATGAATAATATAAAACTATGAGGAATGGAATTAAATGATGAATGAAGTAAATATAAGGTATATTTTGGATGTTTAAAACCTATATGGTTCTTGGAAAAATGATCATTGGAATAGTAACCAAACCATTAGGGATAGTAAATTGACTTCAAAAATAGTTACCTTATAGTTGGATTAGTATAAAAATATTTGGGTATCATATACAATAAAATAAAAAGGAATTTAAATAAAATGTTAATTAAATAAAAGTGTTGAATAAGAAAATATTGACATTTGACACAAAGAAACCAAAATTGTGTTTATTGAATATTAAATATAATGAATTTTTATAATAAATTTTAAAAATATATATAAACATTTATTTACATAAAATTATTTTATAAAATACCAGATAGTTTTATATAATTGATAATATAATTTTATGAAAGATGAAGTTATTTTTTCTAAGGTTTTGATTTTAGATCATGTCATAAAAATAGTATTTATAAATAAATAAGAATTGTCTACGATAAATAAATGCCTCATATATATATAGTTTTTATTTTAATTTATATCATTTATGAAATAATCATCTGGATATTTTTTTAGGATGATGTTTTGGTATCTTTCATGAAAAATAAAATACAATGGTGAATAGTGAAATACCTTATAAGTAACATATTTTATAATTGTTTAGGTAAATGAATTTGGTGTTTTATTATAACTAAATTAATATATTAATTACTTGTATACATTTAATCCCAATAAATTTAATAATTAATCATAATTTTGATCACTATTTCATTATATAATACTTTATTCTACAAAACCCTTCTCCTCCCCTTACAAATACCACCCTCCTCTACTAATTTCACTTCACATTTAAAAAACTTTACATGGAAAAAATATGTAAATACCTCTTAAATCATGTATATATATCTTAGAAGTTTTATTCTCACAAATATTTTATTATAATATGGTTTAATGTGTACTTTAAAGTTACACATCAAAGTGATAAAGTTAGTTTTCTATTTATTACTCTATTCAATTTATTTTAATTATTTCTCCCATATCTTGTTTCTAATTACAATGAAAATAAATTTAAACTTATAATTAAAAATATAATACCATGTTAATATGAACTAAGTTATCATATAATTCATAAAATTGTTTTTATTAATTTTTATAAGATTCATCCCATTATGGATGATTTTAGTTGCATATATAGATAATGTTATAAAAAAATATTACAACCTTCCATTACCATTTTTAAAAATGGGCTTAATCAATAAATGTAAAATTTGTTATATTACTAAAATTTATAAAATATATATTGTGTATTACACCACTATAATTAAAAAAATGAAAATATTGATTTTATCCATCTAAAACTAGTGTATTGGGACACATCTCAAAATTTAAAAATATTTCTCCCATCTATTGAACTGTATAAATTTTTTCTAATAAAATTATAAATATTTTATACATATATATTTTTTGAGATTTTGGAACTATTTGAAAATTCCTTTGACACCAATCAATATACCAAAGATGTTTTGGATAAGTTGACCCAACAACCCTAAGTGGTCGACTCAAAAAAAATGAATAAATTAAGGTAATAAATGAACCTCAAAAAATAAAATATAATTGAAAATGTTTCTCGATAAAGTTTTTACTAAACTTAATTTGGTCATTTATGCAGTTAGATCCACATGCATAGTGAGTCAGGACCCGCGGTATGGGATCTTCCTAAGGACCCTTTTAATCATTTAAGGCACTCATTCCCTCTCATTACCTATTTCATACCTCTCCTATTTACATTTAATTATTCTTAATTTCGTATATATATTTCTTATAAATATTTATAGTGTTTTTTCCTTTTATTTTGGGGTATATTCATGTTATTCAAGTTACATTCTCAATCCCTTTTTTAAATCGAACTCGGTCAAAGGAAAAATTTATATTTCATATATCATTTCATAAACCAATCCCTTAAATTGTTTAACATTTTATGATTTATAATATTCATTTGTTTTCTATGAAGTGTATTCAATTTCTTTTTTTTTCTTTATGGAAAATCATATTCACTTATTTACTACAATATTTCTTTTCCAATTTCATAGAATGATGTTTAAAAGGTTTATTTACCTAGTTTTCCACTTCTTACACCTGAATTATTTTATCACTTGAACTCCACATTAATTAAATATACTTACTTATTAAATTATGAACATGTAAAAATCATTAATCCTTTTTTCTTTGGAATATTAATGATATAACATTTGGTTATGATTTCAAATAAAATCATGTGACATATTTCCTTCCCCAGGGTTTCCTCGTGTTTATACTTTATGTCTGATTTATTTAACTTATGTGTCTCACATATACATGTAAATAATATGATATGATAAGTGGTTATATAATTATATATCCCCTATGGAATTGTTAATATTTTCATCACATGGGATAACATGTATGGTTCGTAGGAAATAAACATAATGCACTTTGTTACGTTTTCTTGGATGTGATAATTAACTTATTCTTATGATGCCACATTTTATGTTTTCCCCACATTCATATGATTATATAACCATATGATTTATTTTTATTTATTACATTATTATATGTGATTATATATGATCCTATACTTTTTAAATATCATGTTACGATTCATGACACATATGTTATGCTTTATCATCATTTGTAATCCCTTATTGGGATTTATAGTTCCCCTTTTCCCTTAATGTATATCCCTAGGTTATCCTATGTATTAATTGTTGTTTAAAATGATTTTCAATAAAATTAAAAATATTTAAATAAAGATCATGTAGTTTATTTTTATGTTGATGTATTCTGTCTGTATTCTCCAAATACATTATACCTCTAGACTTATAGGTTTCAACTTATGTATTTTCATGTTATAATTCATTTCTTAAGTTATTTATGATATATGAGTTGTTATATTAATCTAACTAGGAAATGTTTTTTTAATATAATCCTAAAATGAATTTTGATAAACATTGATTTTTGGGAGTGGAATGGGCATGCAAAAGTTGGCATTTTCTTGGTATCTTTTTAGATGTATCAATTTTTAATGGTTATTTTTAGTAGTTATTATTGGATTGTATTAATAATGTGGATGTATATTCACCTAAAATCAAAAATAAAAGTTTGGTATTCAGAACTAGGTGTTGTGTTTTGTTGGAGATAGGCAATGAAGCTAGATTAATGGGAACAATAAAAAACACAAATCAGATGAAAATAAAATTATTATCTTTTATAGTTTAAACTGGAATGTTTTATAACAATAATATCTGGCCACCATTCCTAGGAAATCCATTCAGTTTTCCTTTCACTAAAAACTTGTATTATTTCAATATTTGCATTATCCTAAGGTGTATTGGAACCCACTAAATACTCATTTGAATCATATAAATGATGGATATAGGATAAATAGTATCATTTTTAGCATTGATATTATTAGTATTGGGAGGGGATATGATGTTAAGGAATTAAGTTCCATTTATTTGTTGGTTAATCCAATCATCATGGAACCATGGGATATGATTACTGGACTTATTCTCTATAGCTTTTATTAAAACATTCTATCTTGTGTTGATTCGGACTCAAAATTACTTCATGTATTCTTATGAGGTTATGAACCCATCAACAGTTCGATATTATACATCATTATAAAATTAAATAATATGATTGACCATGATTTATAGGTTACTCGCATTTTTTTGGAGGGAATTAAGGTGGCACAATTACTAACATCTAAAAAGGATTCTAATGACACTTTCTAACTATTCTAATTTTTTGTTTCCCCTTCTCCATATTTGAATGCCATTTATTGTTAAAATACTATTGGGTACATTATTTCATTCCACCTTGAACTCTTATTTGGAATATTATCCCTCTTATGACTATAAAATTTAAGGAATGATGATTTGAGAAAACATGACTTAATATATCTTGAGATTTAAGAACAAATTTATTATTATTGATATTGTTGTTTTTTATTGAATATTAGGGTTGAGGTGGAAAACATAAGCACAATTATAACACCTTCACTAGTTTATTTCATATATTTTATAAATAATATTTTATGGGATCATTATGTCACTAAATCCTTATAAATATATTTTGATGTAGTAGGTCAATAGGGAGAAAAATGGAGTGACACTTGAATTTACAGTTCACAATTTGAAAAATTATAGTCATCTATGATAAGTAGTCATATATAATTGAATACTAACTCAGTTTCATTATATTCAACTTCAAGTATCCTTTAGTAGTGAACCAAGTGTGATCAGTTTATCATAGTATTTAGTTTTCCATTTTAATGAATTATGCATGGTTGAGATAAAAATAGTCAAATTATTCTTGAAAACATGAGAATAAGATCTATTTAAATGTGAGAAAAATTTCACAAAATCATTTAACTCCCAACTTACCATGTGTTCTGATTTATGGTTGTAAAAGTTGTATCATAGTAACTTGGTTCCAATTAGTGAATATTCCAATAATATTGTATAGTCAAATAGGATGCAGTCAATGACAAATTAGTTCTTTTAATGAATGGTTGCAATTATTAAATTTTTAGAAACTAGATGAGATCACACACCAAATCTATGAAACCTGAGGTTTATTCTATTTTAATATAAATAATAATCTTCTGTGATATTATATAGTTTTTTATAACTATACCAAATAATAAATTAGTCAAATCCTATGCAAAGGAAAAAAATATCTTATCCATATAACTTTTGAAATAAATGTTTCATGAAATTGATGAGTTAAAAATAATTTAAAAATAATTGGTATAAACATGGGAATAACTATAAATGAGATAGATAAGGGAGGAAACTAAAGCTAAAATTGATAAATAATAAATTAAATGATATGAAAATAAGCTTTAATGACACCATTAATAGTATCTACAACTATATGATTCATGTTTTAAGTTAAATGTGTGGAATCATTGATGAGTTTAAATATTTCACGATTTTAATGAATATTCCTATAATTCCTCAACAACATAAAACCCTAATGTAGTGGGTGAATAAAGAGAGTTTTCTTATAAATTTTACTGTTTATGATCTTCATAATTAGCTAGTTTCTTACAATGTAAAGTGTAAAATTTGAAGGGAATGTAATTTCAACCATAAAAAAAGATTTGGTATAACTCCATATAGAGACATGATATATATGATGTTATAATGAAGATAAAAAATTTAGTTTTGGTTTCTAATCTCTTTTTATATGAATGTTTGACCACGGTAAAGTAGGATTCAAATGAAATATACCATAAACATAATTCAATTGTTTGAAAATGGAATCCATTTTATAATGATTTATTTGGAAGATTAATAGAGACACTAACGATATTTTCTTATTTTTACAATGAGGAAAATATTCTATTAGATGAATGATAATCATTTGGGAAGAAGTTTTATTGAAAAAAAAATTATATAAAGAACATAATGATAATTTGTGTCTTTAATATGATGAAGAAATTTTTATTTTTACATGAAATATGTAAATGTGGAAATTATTGAGCAATATAATCCAAAAAATAAGGAATAGTATCAATTAGAATTTATTGTTGATTACAATATTGAATTTAACGAACAACATGAGGAGTTATATTATAAAAAACATGAAAATATTAAAATTCAGAGGGATTAGAAAGTGATCAGTAGAGTATGCCAACCAGATATAAAAAAATATTACCTATAAATAAAAATTATTTGAATAACAATAGTCTTCTTAGGATGCATTTAAATAAGTGGTTGGTTTTAAGGTCAAAAAATTAAACATGATAATATGATAAATGGTTATAATTCTTGTATTGAATAAGGTTATAAATTTTTTGAATCTTTTGAAGAATAATTCATGAGATTTTAAATAAAATATGAAGCCGAGAAAAAACTATAAGTGAAAAAAAATCATATTGTAGTTTGTATGTTTCGCTAATGAATAACTAAAAGAGAGTGTTGTTATAAGTATAAAATATTTCAAGAAAAATATGAATAAAAATTACATAATAATTATTTTAATGTTAGTATTAGTTTTAATGGTGAACTATAAAAAGTAGGATTTTCTTCTAAAAGTATAAGGGAAAACAAAAGGTTCGATATGAGTGTCAGTTTTTTGGGAACCATAAAAAACATCGACGCTATTTAAGGGTTGATAACATATTGATAGATGGTGAAAAGATATTTCTCTTAATTATGATTAAATTTTGTGGATATCACAATCAAAATATGACGTATTCCAAAGAATAATAAATCTATATTTGAGGAGAAGCATGTTGGAGTGAACAAAGGGGGATGAGAGTGTATCATTGACCACAATTAAGGAACAAATTTTATGGATATTATGTTACACCCTGAGTTTTTATAAACCATTTTTTCTTGAATATATTAACTTTCATGACGTATTTAATTTTAGGATAAAATAATTCATACTTTATTTATATTCTATACAAAGATAATCTTGCTTCACATGCAACACCTAATTGTCTTGCGTTACACACACCACTAAGTTTCTGTAAAACAAGTTTTTATTATAATTATTTAAATGAGATAGTTATAACCTAGAAATTTAACTTTGTAATATTAATAGTGATAAATAATTTTTAAATATTAATTATTAGGGTTTTATATAAATAAAACATATATATGATAATATATAGAACTTTTTTAAAGGTCTTTATATGTTTGAAAATACAAATTTCTCAAGTGTACAACTTTTGATGTTTTCTATGAATAATAAAAAGATTAATTTATGAAAAGTTTTGAAATATAATTTTATAAATTAAAAATAATTTATTAATTCATATTTTCAAAATTATCTTTGGGTGAATTTTTGAAATTTATCTGAAAATCATCATTTTTGGGTGAGTAGTAAATGTTAAAGAATTTTAATTCAAAAAATCTTTTTCATCAGGTTTATTTATATATTAATTTTATATTAATTTCTTTTTTAAAGTATAATTAGATAAAAAATACATAAAATATAACAATTTATTTAATTATATTCAATTTCTCTTTGAAATTGTTTGTAAAATCACTTAAAACTTTTAAGTATTTTCACTTAAAAAACCTGATGTTGTGACACATCTGTAGAATTAAATTTACATTAATTTCGGACACCTATACGATTCGAATTTGAAAAAATGGATTCTTTATTTGGAATAATAATAATTTTTAATTTATAATAAATTATTTTTATTTTTTGACCAAAAGTATTAATGAAAGTGATTAAAATTATTTATAATGACTAAAGGTAAAATTATTATAACAACGAACTAATCCAAAAAATTAAGGCCCAAAAAGAACTAGAAAATTATCCAAATGAAATTGGATGTCCATATTTCGACCCTATCCTACCAATTATTAGTTTTTTACACTATTGTATCCTCTTTTCATAGGAAAAAACATGGGTGGAATTCCGTTATCAAATATTTACAAGAATTTCACTCCTCCTCCACTATAAAAACACACTCACACCTCTCACTTATTCACACCTATAAAAAAAATTTGGACCATAAAAACACAGGATAAATCTCATAAAAATATATAACTTCATCCTTTAATACACCATTTTTTTATAAAGACATGCAATTAATCCCTTTTGTGAAAACCAAAAGGAGTTTCCGAAAGAAAATGTAACATCATTCCTCAAGCTCCTTTAATTTATTTTTGTTCTATACCACCTAAATTATTCTTATTAAATTATTTTATAATAACCTAAGTGCCCTTAATATATTTATATGTTTCTATTCTAATGGTTAAAGCTACACTCACACACAGTTCCATCTAATGGGTAACATACTTATCATTCTTATATAGGGAGAACTACCACCTCACGAAATGATGTTGTTTGTTTTTTACCTTTACCTTGTATCATGGTTGGGAATTACATTTTAAACTATATTTTTATATTATATATATTATATTTATGTTGTATTTATGCCTTTTTTATTATTATATAACACATAACATCATGATTTCTATTTTGTGCGGAAACGATAATTTCGTTTGGGGAAGTGTGGACAACCACCTCCTCAAAGAGAATTGATTCATTCACACTCAGCAAGGAATGTATTAAGGGTGAGTTTATTAAAACTATATTATATATATGAAACAATAATTCAATATTAATTATTATATATATATATATTCATATTTTTCATTTACTTTATTTCAATATGACAATAAAAAGGAAACAACATTCATGCGTATGTACGACCTACCGTCCCTATGAACAGTGGGTTCCATATCATAATTCTGTATTGTATAGATTATTATAATACACATACACTTAATATAAATTAAATTTATATCATGATTTATATTTTAGAAATAATTACACATTTATAAGGACAAAACATATAACAAATTGAGACACATGTGAAAAACAGAACAGATATTACCTGAAACGTTACCATAACATGGAAGTGTTAATAATAAGTTAATAAAAAGACATATATGGTATTATATATAATAATTGTTTTTTCATAGATTCATAAAAAACATATATTTATTATAAATGTGGTTTTAATGAGTACAATGAGATATAATACATAAGATAAGGGAATTCTAGTCTCACTTTTATTTCTGTGAGGCTTATGCTTAATTCACCATCCATTCCTTTGTGTGGTGTATATAATACCCATGAATGTATTTTATTATTATTATCATTAAATTTATGGGTATTTACATATCCTTTTTTTATCTCTCTTTCACAGGCTTTTACTGATCAATATTTACCAAATCAGTAAGATAGTTTTGTCTCAATTTTCATTCTTTGAGACACATGTTTTGTTTTAAACCTATAATCTTTTACGAGGTGTATATACTATCATTTGACATGGTATATCATGAATATAATTATTTTCATTATATTTTATTCTTCATGTAATTAAATTTTCCTACATGGGATGTCTGATTCAAGCTAATAAATGGTAATAATCTATTGAAACAATCTAATCATTTATCAAGATTATTTATGATTGTGATTTCATTGATGAAAACCTATGATCCATATCTCAAGAAAACCAATATATTTTATTATACTATTTTAATTAGTGATATCCTCATATTTTGGTACCATTTTTACACTCTTTGTTTCTTAATATTTTTAATAAAATATTTTTATGAAAATCACATCTCATTTCTCTTTTCAGTCAGAAATAAGTTTATGTCAGACAAAATCATGTTTTCAAAGATGTTTTTCAAAACTGTTTTTATCATTATATTTAAATATAATTTTCAAGTAAACCATATTAAAATTTTTTTATTGTTTTAAATTTTTCATTTATAAAATTTCAAATATATCTTCAAAGAATGTTTTTTTTCAACAGTTATTCAAGATTCCTTAACATGTTTTCAATGAAAAATATTTTCAAAATTCTTTATGTTTTGAAAAGGAATTTTTAAAAGAAGACTGTATATTTTTCTCAAGAAATAATTATAAATGGATCATTCATAAAATACTTTCCATATAAGATGACATCCATTGGTGTTACTCATTCCTTTCTGGGAAATTTATCCAAAGGTTCTATTCATATCCTTTCTCAGAATGGTCTTGGTTTTGATGTGATGATTTTTATAAAACCCATATCAATTTCATGGGTTATATTTTTTTAAACCAATTTTCATTTCACAAGTTATGTGTTTATGAAACCTTCTTCCTTTTAGAAGTTATTCATTGATAAAATGGTTATGAAACCTCTCTCTTTTCGACATATTTTAATATGATTATTTGTTTATGACACCCTTTTAATTTCAAGGGTTATGATATGATTGCCTATGATTGAGTGGAAAATGTATATATGATTTCATTATGATATGGGTGTGATATATATATATCCCTCTAATTTTCTAGGGAAATTATTATATCTCTCGATATATAAATGTATAGAACAGGTAGTGAACTCAGTTCAGTTATGGACTTTTTCCACTAAGATGGTCTTGGTAGTGAAAATATTATACTAAGATGGTCATGGGAGTGAACAATGACTACAAATATGGTATGGGAAGTGAACCCATACTTCTAATATATCCTTTTTATGAATTATTTATCAACTATGGAAATAATTTTATATTCTTATGTGTCTTCCAAAATTCCTTGTCTTATTATTTTGTTATTATTTAATGGATTAAGATCTTTAGTCCCTTCGGAATCATTTATTATAAACTACCAATATTTGTGACATGATTCAAGTTTATGATCTTTGTTATGAAAGCTATGATATTATAATTCTGTCATCACATTCTCATAACCTTATTCTCTTGTTTATGCTTACATATATTATATGTTTTCACTTATTGAGAATCTGATCTCACCCCTTTTTATTTTTTCTTTTCCCAGGGTATGAAGATATGTATTATGTATGTTTTGTTTTAGAAGGGTGATCATTATTATGAACGTAGTGGGAGATAATGTATCTCACATATGTTCCATTGTTTATATCTACATGTATTAGAAGGCACTGGACTAGTACTGTCTATAGGCCTTTGTTTGTTTAATGTATTATGTATTTTTATAAAAATTATGTAATGTTAATGTATGAAAAGTGAGGGTCACTATATTTGGTATCTGAGTAAATTATTAGTTAAACAATGGAAAATATGATGTGGAATCCTTATTCATAACCCTAAGTACATATATAAGTATAATTATATGGATAAAGAAAATTATAAGAAATTTTCCTCGAGTTTTGGTAAAGGATAGAGTGAGTGGTTTTCTAGAAATGCATACTTGCCTGGATACCATTAGTGGATGTGGATCTAGAATAGATATTCCAAGGGTTAATATCCCCAAAAAGGTGGGTAAGGCCTAACATGAATATAATATAGTATAAGATAATAGTCCTTGATGCACACTAGGTTCGATACTCCTGGGGGATATGTTTTGGATATTCACAAACTCTTCATGAACCATAATAAATCATTTAAATTGTAGTTGACTATGAATAACCTAGGATAAACATATGGATTCGTAGATTAAGTAAGGTGTCACAATTTATACATCTTGTATGTTTTTTTTATGATTATGTGGTTCCAAAATATGATAAATGTTTCTTACTCTATGATTTTGGGTTTTAGTCAATGGTTGGAAGCTGAAGGAACTGCGTTAATGGTGATTCAAATGGACAATGAAATGATAGTCCTCTTAAAAATGCAAATGATATAGGGAATGTAATGAAAAATATCATTTTTATGCCGACCCATATTTCTCAATATTTTAATCATGGTTGAGTCTGAAATGATTAATAGAGAAAACAAACATTTTTTTCAGTCCTTCATGAGGAAACAACCTCGTTCTTTCAATGCGTCTTCTGATCCACCTATTTCTAAAAAATAGATCTCTACCAATAAAAATATATTATCCATTATCTAGTGTTTTTAATACGAGAGAGACAATCAATATATTTATTGGTTATAAGGTAAAGAAGACCAGTGGTGGACTCTAATGAAGAATTCAAGGTAGCAAGATGATATTGAATCCATGGATTGCAATGAGTTCAACAACATAATTCTCAATAATTAATTTCCCTGAATTATTCATAGATATATGGAAAAGGAGTTCAATGAGTTAAAGAAAAATAATGATGATTCTATTGATACCTATGAGGATAATTTCAAAGGACTTTTGAGGTACACATCTAGTTGTATCATCCAACCAGAAAGTAAGGTTTACTGATTGTTCGGTTGCATAAATTGATGTCTCTTAAGGGAGATGTGTATAAAAGACTTTATTAGATACAAAGGCATTGTGTTTTATGAAATCAAGGTTTAAATAGAGGTTATAGTTTCATATAAATCTCATTGTTTTTAAAAATAAAGGAATATGGAGTTAAAAAGAATGTCTTAAAATCGGGAAGAGAAGAAGATGATATTTCCATTGTGTCGTAAGTGTGAAATGAAGTGTAGATGAAATTGTCCTAAGAGGTATAATAAATTTTTTATGTGAGTAAAGTATGTTAATCAAGATTTTTATTGATAAATTTAAGGGAATAAGTCTACTAACAATGTGAATAGAGAGCAAACTACCCAGAATGCACCTCCCATGCTTCTGTGCTACAAGTGTAAGAAGAATGGGGATTATACGAACCAATACCAAAACCCAAGGGTCTGTGATGATGATTAGCATTAAAAACCACTTAAACTGAGGTAAATGAGGAAATATCATTCAATCACTATCTCTAATGGGGGGTGTGGTAACAACATGTTGAAAGGTAAACATACTATCCACTCTAGTACTGACAATGTCTTTTTTGATTCTGGATCTACCAACTCATTCATATATAAATAATTACATAAGGGTATTATGATTCCACCAATTTATTAGATGAGGAATTAGCAATGAAAACCCCTAATTTTATGATGATTTCATCTCAAGTCTATAATTATTATCTAGTTGATGTTTGAGGGAATGTGCTTCTTGAAAATATTGGCATTCTTCCTTTGGTTGAATTTGATGTCATCTTAGGCATGGATTGGCATTCTTTTCTTAAATACAATGTCAATTGTAGTGAAATAAAAGTTACATTTGATATTTAAAACTGACCTATAATCATCTATTAAAGTGATTATAAGTATGGAATGTCTATGGATATTACATTTAGTGTATGTGTCTTAATTCTCCTTCATAGGGGTTGTTTATTTAAAATTTTTGGGGAGAAATTCACCATCGATGATATGACTATTGTTATGGAGATATGGGATGACTTTTCAAAGGAGTTTCCTAGAATTCAACTAAACTTTGATGTTGATTTCTCGATATATCTCATAACTGGTTCCACACCAATTTTAAGGAATCCCTATATAATTGCCTGAATTGAGTCCCATGAATTAAAGATGAAACTCCAAGAAAAAATTTATTAGTTATTGATTTATCCAAGTAAGTCACCTTGGGATAGAACTATTATTTTATTGAAAAACAAAGACATACAAATTTGACACCGTATTGATTATCAGTAGTTGAACAAGATCATGATCAAGAACAAGTTTCCTACTAAACTTATTGATGAATGGTTTGATCAACTATGCATAGTTCAATAACATTAAAATATTGACATTAATTCTAAATATAATCAATTGAGGGTCAAGAAATATGATATACCCATGATATAATTTCATACAAGGTATGGAAACTATGAATATATATTTATGCCATTCAATATTATTAATTCCCTTAATATATTCATGGATTAAATTACTAAAGTCTTTAGAGAATACCTAGATCAGTTTTTGGTAGTCTTTATAGATGTTATTCTTAACTATTCAAATAGAAATGAAGAGCAAGAATACTGCTTTATATTTTTACTATTGACCCTAAATAAGGAGAAGTTGTATGAAAATTTTAAAATGTGTGAATTTTGGATGGAAAATGTTTCATTTTTGGGTCTCAAAATTTCAAGGGATAGATTTGTAGTAGATCCATCAAAGATGGAGGATAATAAATGTTTTTCTAGACTGACCATGTTTACTAATTTCGGCAGTTTTATTGGTTTAGTAGGATATTATCAATGTTTTGTGAATATTTTTTCACAACTGTTTAATACACTAACCAAGTTCACTTGCAAGGGGTTCAAGTTCTTATAAAGAGATGAATTTGAAGAAAATTTTAAGGGAATGAAGAAAATATTAGTAATCAAACTTGTTATGACATTAACCTAAACTAGATATGGGTTTTTAATCTATAATTATTTATCCATGAAATGATTGAGTTGTTTTATTATAAAAAATAACATGGTTATATCTTATGCCACACAAAAGATGAATATTCATGAGAAAAATTTCAAAAATTGTGATTTGTAGTTAAATGTGGTAATTTTTCATTAATGATATGGAGGGGTTTTCTTTATAGAGAAATGTGTGATGTATATACCAGCCATAGAAGTCTAATATATATATTCACAAAAAATTCTTTGAACAAGATCAATATAATTTGGTTAAACATGATAGAGGATTATGACTACTCAATACATTACAAACCTAGGAAAGAAAAAAAGGTAGTCTATGATTGGAGTTGAAAGGATCGTGCTAGTTTATCCATGTTGAGGATCAAAATACACCCAATATTTATTTCATTTCAATGTTTGGATCTATAAATATTGAAGGATGGGGAAAATTCCTATATTTTTTAATTAAAAGTTCAACCCTTTATCCAAGTGATGATTAAATAGGTGCAAAAGGGGGAAGTATAGTTAAAAATAAGGTTAGAAATGTTCCTATGTTTATCCTTGATTAGGATGTAATTATAAGGTTTAGGAACTATGTATGTGTTTCGTACATACCATATTTGAAGTGTTTGTTATAGGAAGCTCATAGTTATTCATTATCAATTAATCATGGAAGTATAATCATGTATAAGGACTTAAAATAATGATTTTTATGATATCAAATGAAGATTTACATCATATGGTTTGTACCGTGATTCTTGTTATTCTAACATGAAAAAGAATAAAGATAAAATTATAAGTGGATGTTGCATCCATTACCCATACTAGAATATCAATGGGATAACATCACTATGGAATTATTTAATGGACACCCAAAAACATATAAAGGGTTTAATTCTATATGGGTGGTAATTTATTGCCTAAATAAGTCCTCAAACTTCATTATTATCTATGAAGATTTCTCTCTAGATCAAATTTCTAGGATATACATTAATGAAGTGGTGAGGTTTCACGGAGTACCGCAATCTATTGTATCTAGTTGGGATCTGAGGTTTACCTCAAATTAATGGATATGTCTTTAGAAGTCACATGATACAAAACTAAGTTTCAATACTGCTTATCATTCTCATATGGATGTCCACTCTTAAATAACTATTAAATATCTAGAGGATATGTAGAGATCATATTCCTTTGATTCTAATGTTGGATGGGATCAACACCTCCCACTAGTTTATTTTTCATAAAAAATATCATTCACTGAAGAATTTATATAACACTTTGTGAAGCCCTATATGGGATGAAATGTAGATCTCTAATGTGTTGGGATGTTGTTTAATAAAGAATGTTATTGGGACCTGATATAGATGATGAAATGGAAGAGAAGGTTACAACTATTTAGCATCATATCAAGGTAGCTCAAAGTTGGTAGAAATGTTATGTAGATAAATATTGGGTTGAAATTAATTTTATGTCTAAAAGAATATTTTTCTACAAATATATCAATGGAATAAGTTTATGTGATTCAGGAGAAAGGAAAACTAAGTCCTAGGTATACCAGTAACTTTGAAATTATTGATCATTTCAAAATGGTATCTTATCTCTTGTAAATATATACAAATATATCTCAAGTACAGGATGTGTTCCATGTATCTCTCTTGAGTAAATACATACAAGACCCTTAACATGTACTGATCTTAGTAGTCATACCGCTTGATCAAGATCTTTTTTAAAAGGAACAAACGTTTGAAATTATGGATCAGACAAAGATAGTTCTATGAAACAATACCACTCACATGGTCAATGTTTTATGGAGAAATAACAATTTATAAGAAGAAATTATAGAAATTGATGATATTATGTGAAAAAATATTCCATATATTTTTGTGTGATAATTATGAATTTTGAGGGAAATTTTCATTTTAAGGGGGGAAGAATGCAACACATAGTTTTTATGAAACTTTTTTTATAAAATTTGTTAACTTTATTTGATTTATTCAATTTCATAATACAATATGTTAATATTTTATTATACTTTATACCATAGAAGTTTTTTCTACACACAACACCAACTTGGCTTACATTACATGCAATACTGAGTTTTGACAAAACAATATTTTATTATAGTTATTTAAAAGAAATAGTTATAACATAGAAATTAAAATTAGAAAATGAATAGTGATAAATACTTTTTAAATACCATTTATAATGGTTTTATATAAATAAAACAAATATATAATAAGACTTGCACCTGTTGGTAAAGTCGTTATATGTTTGATAATACTATTTTCTCAAATGAACTGCTTTTTATGTCTTAATATAAACAATAACAACATTAGTTTGAGACACTTTCTGAAATTTATTATTATAAAATAAACTTCATTTTTAAATTAGTAATTTCAAAATTATCTTAGGGTAAAATTTTGGTATTTTTTATGAAAAAACATCATTTTTTGTGAATTATGACTAATACTTAATTTTAATTCAAAACTGTTTTTTGTCAAACTAATTTATAATGTTAAATTATATTTTAATTTTTTTTAATGTTTAATTAGATAAAATATACAAAAAAATAACACTATTTATTTCATAATAATCAATTTCACATTGAAATTGGATGTAAAATTACTTCGAATGTTGAAGAATTTTCGCTAAAAACTCGTTGTGTGACACGTTTGTCGGATTAATGTTAAATAAATTTCCACCAATTATATAATTTTAATTTATAAAAATTGGTTACATATTTTAAATTATTGTGATTTATAATTTATAATACGGTTATATTAGTTTTTTACCAAAAATATTTTTGAAAGTGATTAAAATTAATTACAATGATTAAGGTAAAAATTAGCTTAGCAATGGACTAAACCTTAAACATAATGCCCAATACAACCTAGAAACTTGTCCAAATTCAATTATATGTTAATAGTTCTACCCTATCCTCCATTTTCTCTATTTTGGACTACTATTGGTGCCACTTTTCATAGGGAAATAATGGTTGGAATTCCCTCTTACAAATTTTACAAAAATGCCACTCATCCTCTATTATAAAAAGGAACCCACCCTCCAACTTATTCAAAAGCCTAAATATATTTGTCTCATAAAACATCTTCCTAATATATTCTCATAAACCCAATATTAATCCAATAATCCTCCATTTTGGCATAAATCCAAACAAGTAATCTCCTAGATAAAATCCAAAAGGAGTTTCTAAAAAAGAGGTAACATCATTCCTCAAGATACTTTCTATTATTTTATTTATCCACTACCTAAATTCTTATTATTAAATGATTATATAAGAACATAAATTTTACAAAAATAATGATATGTTTTTATTATAAGGGTTATACCTAAAATTACACACACTTTCATATAATGGTTAAAAGATTCACTCTTCTTGTATGCGGCAAACTACCGCCTCACAAAATGATGTTGTTCATTTTTCCTTTACCACCAATCATTATTTGTAATGATTATAAAAAAAATGTTTTTATAATATATATATATGGTATTTATTATGTATTTATTCTTATTTAATTATTATATAACATATAACATCATAGTTTTCATTTTTTTGTAAATATGATACTTTCGTTAAGGGGAGTGTGGACTATCGCCTCCTCAAACCGATTTGATTCATTAACACTCAACGTGGTAGGTATTAAGGATGTGTTTATTAAAATTATTTGATATATAAGAAATAATATTTCTAATTTAATTTTTATATATTTATACATATATTTCATTTACTTTATTTCATTAAATGCGTCAATAAAATGGATACAGCGTTCATGCATACGTAAACCAATCATCGCCATGAATGGTGTCTTCCATTTCATACTTATATATTAAATATATTATTATAATACAAATAAAATTAATATAAATGAAATTTATATCATCTCTTACATTCATTAAATCATGATATATGTATAAGGACTAAAAATATAACAAATTAGGACACATGAGAAAAACAAAGCAAATATTACCAAAAACATAACCTTAACATGGATGTGTTAATAAGTGGGTAATATAAAGCCATATATTGTATTATATATAATAATATGGTTCTTTTTTATATGTATAATAAACTTATATTAATTATAAATGTGTTTTTAATGATTACAAGAAGATTCAATACATAAGGTAAGGGATTTTTAGTATTACTTTTATTCCTATGAAATATATGCTTTATTCAGCATCCATTACATTGTGTGGTGTATATAATTCCCATTAATGTATTCTATGATTATTATATTCAAATTTGGGGTTATTTACTTGTTTATTTTATGATCTATCGTTCATGGGGTTTTACCATTCAAATTTTTCCAAATCAGTAAGATAGTTTTTTCTTAATTTTCCCTATCCGAGGCACATGTTTCGTTATATACCTATATTCATTTATGAGATGTATATACTTCTATTTACCATGTTATATCAATAATATCCTTATTTTCAGGATATTTTATTTTTAATTTAACTTAATTTCATTACATATAGATTATTATTCAATGTCACCAAGTGGTAAGAGTCTATTGAAATAATCGCATCGTTTATCAGGATTGTTTATGATTATGCTTTCATTTATGAAATAATATGATCCATCTCTTAATAAAACGGATGAATTTTATTATCCTATGGTAATTCATGACATCCTAATATATTGGAACTATTTTTATACTCTCTAAAACTTAATATAATTATGAAAATATTTTTATGAAAATTCAATTTCATTTCTCTTCTCGGTCGGAAATAAATTTAATTCAAAAAATATATTTTCTCAAAGATTTTTTTCAAAAATTTGTTTAAAATGATATTTATATATCATTTTTATGGAAAAAGGATTTCAAATTTTTTATCGTTTTCAAAGATTATTTTATATGTTTTCAAATTTATTTCAATGAAAAACGTTTTTAATATGTTTTCAGGATTCAATAATTTTTCATTAATGAAAATGGTTTTCAAAAGGATATATGTTTTAAAAAAATAAAATAAAAAGGTTATATTCCTTTAGAAATGTTTTCTTAAAGGATTATTCCAAATTATTTTCTTTATAATTTGATATTTTGTTGGGGTTACTCATTTCTTTCTAGTAAAATGATTCAAATTTTCCTTTCATATCCTTTCTCTAAATGTTTTATGTTTTGATGGAATGATATTTTATGAAACCTATCTCTATTTATTGGGTTATATGTTTTTGAAACATGTTTTTATTTCACAGGTTATGTTATTATGAAACCAACTTTCCTTCATGGGTTGTTCTATGAGGAAATTATTATTAAACCAATCTATTTTCCATACGCTTTGATATGATTACATGTTTATGAAACCGATTTCATTTTATGGGTTTTAATAAGATTTTTTATGATATTATAGAATATATATATATTATTTCATTATTATATGGGTGGGGCCCATATCTACTTCTAGTGCATTGGGTAATGATTTATATTTCATGATATACACATGGATTGAATGTGGAGTGAACAAGGTTCAGTAAAGGAATTTATCCACTAAGTTGGTCGTGAGAGTGAACCTTGACTACTAATATGGTCATGGGAGTGAACCATGACTACCAAGATGGTATGAGGAGTGAACCCATACATCTAAAATTTAATTTGAAGTGATTTTATAAAAAATATGAAAATTATTTTATATTTTTATGTGTCTTCCAAAATTATATTTCTTATTCCTATGTTATGATTTCATGGATAATGCTCTTGTTTCCCTTAAGATACATATATTTTGAACTACCAATTTTAATTCCATGATTCATGTTTATGATATTTTTATGTAGGTTTTGATCTTCTAATGTCATTATCACATCCTCAAACCTTTATCCTGGTGTTTATTATCACATGTCTCTTAAGATTACCCTTAATGAGAATTTAATATCACCCCTTATTATGTTTAATTTCTCTAGGTTATGAAGATATATATTATGTGTGATGTCTCCAAGATGGTTGTTAGTCATGAATATTCTAGTGGGAGATAATTTAGCATATATATGTACTAGTGTTTATGTTTCCATGTTTCCAAAGGCACTAGACTAGTATGGTATTTTGGAATCCATTTGTGAAATGTATTAAGTATTCCACACAAATGATGTATTGTTCATGTAAGAAAAGAAAGGGCCAAAATATATTAAATTCATTATTCTAACATTGTTTATAAGTAGTTTAATTGTAGGTACAACATAATAAATATAATTTCTAAAAAAATCAAAGGAGGGTGAATATAGAGTAACCAGACTTCATTCTTATGAAGACTAAATTTTATAATTTTAAATAATATAGTGATTATGATGTTACAACACCAGATATAAATTATGAAGAGATAGACTCTTATACCTTAACTCAATCACCAATATCATGGGAGGAAAATAAGTTGAATAAGGATACTATATTATATTAAATTAAACTCAAATCTATGAACAACACCAACACGTAAATAATTGATCTTGGGTGTTTATACCTAATACCCATAAACATAAATCTATTGAAGAATTTAAATGATTGTGTGGAATAAATAGAATTTTTATAAATTTATGGATTATTAATAAGTAGAGGAAGTGGAGAGAAAAGGATCTTTATAGATGATATGAGGACTATAAAAGCACTCTATGTGTATTTTCAATAACAAGACATTTTTATTTTTTATTGAACTTCATGAAATTGTAAATGAATTCACGTTAAATCAGAATTCATGTTTTATCAATGGAAGGGTTATAAATTTATGGAATAAGGGTTTAAGTGAAAATTATAACTTATAATATGTGGATAGCAAGGAAAACACATTTCTAATTAATATTGATTGGTAGATTGACTTATGGAATCAAATCCACAAGAACATAAATTAGAAAAACATGGATTTTATTCTATATTTAAGGATGGAATTTACATCTAAATATAAGATTTGATTAGGAAAAGAGTTGTGATTTGTCTATTATAGGTGATATGGTGAGGAATTCCCACTGTCCAAAGTATAAGAGGGATTCAAATATGTTTTTAATAATTTACATCGATGTGTGTGGTCCAATGAAAATTATTATTTTATTTAGTGAGGTAAATCCCAAATTTATTTATTAATGATTATAGTAAATTATTTTTAATATTTTCATTACAAAAATACTAAGTTTAATTGATTTCATTAATAGAATTTTTATGAGGGATATAAATGAAATCTATAGAGAAATAAATACTATCTCATGAGTTAATTTCATGGAGATCAAATTAATTTAGGGGAATATTACCCAAAGAATCATGGAATCAAGCATGAGGTCTCTTCTATTAGTAGGTCATAAAATAAAAGTTTTTAACCTGAAAATACATTTCTAATAAAAATTGATATTATAATTAACTATTGGAAGTCATATTTTCTAGTGGAAAAATAAACAAAAAATCTAGCATTCTTAAGTCTCCAAGAGAAAAAGACATTGTGTGAAATGTTTAATGGGAGGAAGAAAAAAATTATTTAAGGTGTTAAGAAGATAGTTATAAATTCTGAATAAGGTTGTAAATAAATGAAAATATAGATATAAAATATATTAAGGAATATTCTATGCCACTCTTAAAATTGTAGATCCTATAGATGATTTAACATGTGGTTGAAAAAAATCATGGGGAAAATTTTGTATGGGTTATTGAAGAGAATTATGGAAACATATCTATAATTTAATATACGAGTGATGATTGTGATGAGTAAGATTATATAAATAAAAATTTTAAAAGACCACAAAATTTAGCATGTGATTTGGATTTCAAGGTTGAATTAGTGGGTGAAGAGGATACAAAATAGATTTAACCATAGACTCCATAATGAAATAAAAATTTTATGGTTGATGAATTAAATATAATTTATGATAAAAATGATGAAAAAAATTATAGGATGATAAATATCATACAAATACCAGTATTATTAGATGTATATCCATAATCATTTAGTTATATAGAAAAAAAATAAATAATGGTTCAATTCAATGAATGTGGAGATGGACCAAATAGGGATAAATCATATGTTGTAACTTTTGAAGAGGTTGATAGACCAAAACCTCATTAGAATCAATTATATGTTCACAAGAAATGTTGATAAATCAGTAAAAGTGGTCTGAAATATGATTAGGTTATTATGCACATGCTATGTATAATTCAAAGGTGTTGATGTAGAATAAACCTTTATACAATGGGTAGTACATAAATATAATAAAAATATCCTATTTTTTTAATTCAAAGAAATTTCAATGTCTATCACATGGATTTCAAGATATTATTCCAAAAAATATTTCTCAAATAAGTGCACAATGAACAAACAGTATTTTTTTAATTGAAGATACTAAATAGAATATGTGTATATTTTGTAAATCATTTCATGCCTTGAAAAACAACACCTCTGACATGTAATTTTGTAATGGAATCATTGAAGTATTTAAAATTTTGTTGAAGTACAGCTATACATTATATAAAATAAAATATAGAAGATAATTTTATGGGCCTTTTAAATAAAATTGATGTTATATTTACTAGAGTAAAATAGAATTTAGTGGAAGAGTTTTATGAATAAAGAGTCATTTTCACAGATTTAAATTATTGGAGAACTTATTTATTTTCATAGACTACTAATGTGTTAAATTTAGTGGATATATATTTACCTCTTAAGAAAATTATGTCAATGAATTATTTAAAAAACTTGAGTTTCATGATAAATAATTGCTTTCACCAAAACAATTATGTAGAAACAAGATCTAATAACATGATGGAAGAAGAATTATGTATCCTAATAATTAAGAAAAATATTGGGTGATTATTTTGTCTCATAAAAAAATATTGCACAATGTTAATGATAGAATCATAGAAGATAATTTTCAGTGTTTTTCAATGTAGGTAAATGTTGAGGATCAAAAAAGAATCCTGAGGTGAATTAATAGAATACTTGTTAATAGTTTGATATGTTAATAGGTATTAGTAATGATTTATATGCATATTAAAATAAAGATATGGATAGGGAAATTATAGAAATTTTTTAATAAATATATTATATTGTTATATTAGTATAATGAGTGTTGGATGGCTTAGAAAAAAACATGAAATTCCTAACTTTGTATGACTAAAGTGGAATAATTTGTATATAAAGATTTTTTTTACCATAGTTGTGAATGAACCAAAAATTGGTAGATATTGGTGAGGATGTGAGTATTCCTATCATGGAACCAGAGTTCAAAAATGTGAAATTGACATTATGAAAAATTTGGTATAACATTCATGAATAAATAATATTCAGATTAGACATTCTTTTATGAAAGGGAAACTGTAAAAAAGAGTCAATATGATGGATCTCCTTACCAAAAATCAATATGTTGAAGTTATACTAACATTAAAAATTTACATACTAACATTCCAGAAGTATCAATTAATCCATGTTGTTCAACCACCTCCATTGATATAATGATATTCAGAAAGACCCTCTCCTCCCTAATGTCAAAATTTTCTCCTTATCATTGGAAGTAAGTTTACCATGTGGTTTATTTTCAATAGTGGTGAATTGAGAAAATTTATCAAAATTTAAAATCAAACCATCATATAGAATTAGAATTCAAATTCTACTATCCTAGGGGATCCACTAGAGGAGGTAGTTTTTGGAACAAAAATGTCCTGATCTCCCCCCCCCCCCACCATTAGTATCCCTCCTAGCTTTCTAATGAAGGGAAAGAGTGACACACAAATTCTACCTCCAATAGGATATGGGGTGGAGAATGAACCATGCTATAAAATGCAAGAATGGGATGAATTACCCTCATAAATGGATTTATTACCAATATATAAGTGAATATCCCATAATAAACACCAAAATTACATCTTATTCCAAGATAAAATTTCATAACCCAAATGATACAACCATGTAAAATATAAAAACTCAATAAAATACAAGGAGGAAGAACTCTAAAATCTGATAAATATACCGACTTTATCCAAGATACCCCTATAACATATCAAAACCCATATTTTGTATCTTGTAAACATTTTGTAGGTTTTATTGGCATGATCACTTTGGGATTATTCAGTAGCATCATCCTTTAAAAAAATAAATATTTTTTTATAATAAATATTAAAGAGTAATCATGAGGGAAAACAACAAGAAAAATATTAAAATAAAAATAAAATGAAACATAAAAAATCATGGTATCAAAACCAAAACCGACATTACCCCTACCACATATGCAATATCAACTACCAAAATCACTATACACAACCATACCAAAACAAAAATCCATAACTATTAATAAAAATATTCATTCTTTGGGCCTTTTAATTTTCATTGTCACTCATACCTATTAGTAGAGCTATGTACCCACTAAGTGTTGGAATACCAAAAATTCAACCTATATCTATCTGACCAGGGACCTAAAAATGTTTCCACATCAATTGTACACCATCCTCACATATCCACAAACAAAACCATCCTGACCATACCCATATTAAAACATCATCACATAATTGAAAATTTACCGACCCAAATATATTTATGTCACTATTTTCGAGAAACAATAAAAATTACTCTTTTTTGGCATAAGTTGATTGGGTATTTTAAACACAAAAGACATAAACAATATTCACTCCTTTTATTCACGTACCCCACCTATGCCCCATCATTGGAAGATATCTCCACCAACAGTTCCATCACCACTATATCATACTAATAAGAGTAGGATATCATGAAGATATAGAGAATTAACTTTGTGGCTCCCCATACCATGCATTACTCCCTCCAGTTATCATCCTTACCACCCCACACACAACTATATTACAAGTTTTATACTATTATCTAAAGTCATTAGATCCTATATGCACCTTACCAAGTAAATCCATTACGTCCCTAAAATTTCAACCACATCATTTTCTATTCCACATCAATATATCACATCCACTTCAACAAATAATAACATCATAACTACAATATATAAAGACATGATTCACAAAATGGTATCCAAAAAAGTTGTATATTTAATAGATTTAGGAGGTAAGACCACACAAAAATAGATTCTCATTTATATATTACATCCATCTCCATAATTATAAATTTTTATCCCTATTTAATCTATTATTAAATTCATTGATCTTTCATCGTATTCAAATCAACCATTTTCATCCATCCCATGGTCAAAAAATCATCAAACATTCATTAATAACTCATTATAAATTTTTAAACAATTCATTAACCCCATAACATATTCAACCCATAATAATATTCATTAATTTTTTAATACCTTTTTAATTCATTAAAATATAACTAGATCATCACTATTTTAGAGGGTCACAACAAAATAGACCACATCAAGCATAACCAATCAATAAAAATAACACCACCCTAGATTTAAACTTACATATTTTACATTACAGAGTTTAAACAATTATTAAATTATATAGGTTTCAAGGTAAATAAATAATAGTATCAATGAAATATTTCACAATCATACTTCTCTAATTAGAAATAAAATACCATAATAAATCATGAAATCCAAAAGGCAGAAGAATCCCATTTTCCAATCAATTTCCTCTATCTAGTATACCATCTTCAATTACATGAATTATTCAATAAAATGTGTTTTATATAACACTACCGTCTCATAATAAACTTAGACCACCCCTAAATCCACATAAATACATACATAGAATTATAAGGTAACATTTTTTAAGGAATAATATCAAGTTAAACAAGAACATTAATCTAAAATACAAAATAAGATTCACGAAATCCCCTAACTCAATTAGAAGTTTTGATAGTCACTTTAAAATCCTGAAAAATGATAACATCCACAAGAGCCAAACCATTCAAGAATAATTTCATAAAAACCTAAACCATAGTGAAAACATCAACAAACAAATATATCCAATGACATAGCATTCCCATATGAAGATCATACCTAAATGAAGAAGGAAAAAAGGAAAGGAACTCAACACAATTGTATAAACCATCCTATTAAACCCAAAGATCAACACCAAAAAGAATGGAATTGAATGGAATCCCAAAGACACAGTAATTTAACAATAATAATGGTAAAGGATAAAATAATGGTTTTTGAGGGGATCTCAAATTTATACCTATCATAAAATTAAGGGACCACGATGTAGCATCCCTAACCATGACATATTGAGTAGAAATTTACCCCCACTCATAGACAAATGAAGTATTATACACTGTATTGAACCCTCATAGACTCCCCCTTCAAAATCAATCAGGCAATCATCTCCCAAATCTACAAACATAGGGTAAAGCTATTGTGTAGATCAAAATACCACTCCCTAATTTCCATTGAGACAATACGAACATTAATTTCAACCTCTTAGGTCTCTACACTACATCAACCAGCCCCTAAATAGAACCAAAACCCAACATACCCGTGATATACCTTTACAAGGATTCAAAATGATATTTACACTAGTATGAGATACTATTATGTAGAATAATCCGATGCTGCAGGACATCAGTAATTAGGAAAGATTCATATCACTAATACATTATGTCATTATATTTTGGACACATCGAAACATCACTCAAAACATCAAGGATACTAAAATCATCCCCTCTATGTCCTTACAACAAAATCAATCAACTACATTATATGAAAAGTTTCAACTATCCCTCTATGGAACAAAACCATCCTCCATAACACAGATATAACCTCAATTTTAAATTCTTGTTAAACTAATCAGCTTCCTCCTCCAAACTTCTCGTGACAAAGTTATAAACTGAAACTTCACAATGTAATTCTCTATAAGGATTAGGCCTTTATAGATAGGTAGGGAGATATAAAATCTATTATTTTGGTAGTTTAAAGTAAATCTATAAGGTAAAATATCTCGATGTTTTCCTAGATACTTATTTGATTCTCAATATGTGTTAATGAGTTATATGAGATGGTGTTATAAAGAGTTCATGAATAGAATGATTTTATCTCTTAATATATTGTTTTCTACTCTAATAATTTCTTATGTAGAACTATAGTGATGAAATAGTAATTCCATTTATGTTCATATTTGATGGTACGTAATATTATTGAATCTCATCGATGCAACCTATGATTTTTAAAACCACCAAATAGGGAGAATGTTCACTACAAGAAAAGTGCCTTATTGTAGTAGTTTAAACCGTTTGCATATGATTCTAGGATAGTTTCATAAAACCGCCACTAAATTGGGTTTCAATATCCAACATGTGATAGTTTCTTAAATTTAGTTGTGGTTTATGGGAAGTGTCATAGTAAACATATTTAGGAGCAGTTTTGATGGTTTTAGAAAAGGTTTTATGTGAAAAAATGGTGTATTTAGTGGTGGTTTATACCGCCTATAAAACCCCCATAACTGCTACTAAACAATAATATGCATTTATTTAGCAATGGTTTTAAACACTGCTGATAATAAAATATCAAACTATAGTGGTGGTTTAAACTGTCACTAATTGTAGATGTACAAGTAAAAGATGCAGTAGATTCTACATCCCCAATACCAGTACCCTAAAAAACAATGTGCATTGACCATATAACATAATAATATAAATAATCTAACAATGTTCAGTAGTCAAAAATCTGGGAATGTTTCATAAAAAACATTGTATAGAAAATATATAATAGAATAATCTAAACCAAATAATCTCAACAATCGTAAAATGTTTCATATATCTATGTCTAAGACATTAAACTGTATTGAACATACGTCTAAGCAGTAAGAAATCAAACTATATAACATATAATAATAATATGTATCCCTGAGCCAGCATAATAATGATTATATATCATAGTTCTTAAGATATAATTGTAAAAATAATTGGTTCTGATAACGCTACTGATTAGTTTTAATTTGGAATTTATATTTGATATAGATGAAGTTATTAAACATGAATCGGTTATAGAATCACTCATGAGTATATGAGAAAACCTATAAGATAACACTTTCAATAGTATGTAATTTTTTAATTCATGTTGATGATTAATAGAAGCATGTTATCCCAGTTTTGGAACCACATTCAGTAGTGGTTAAAGCATGTGTCATGGTATGTTTTTTATTTCAATAAAATGTTTCCTAGAGAATCCTTAAGGTGGGGAGAATGATGAGTATTATGGAAAATGTTTCCTTTCATGTATAGGAACACAACTGTAACCAACCAATTGGTAATTGTCAGAATGAATTCTTGAAAATGATGAGTTGGTATATTCAATATTTCATATCTCAAACATGACGGTGAATTTTCAAACATAGGTTTGAGTTTAAACTAATTCTAGATGATATATTCATGATCGGGATAACTAGTGATTCATGATTATTAGTATTCGGTAGTGTGCCTATGAATTCATGGAAACATGATGGAAAGGTGGTTGCGTGATTACCCAACCATTAATAAATGATGAGATTCATTTTTGTAATTTTTTGGTTGTGCATGAAATAACATGGTATCATTGGTATCTAAGGCTATGTGATCAATACCCTGATTAAAACACAAACTATTAATATGGAAATATATTGAACAAGTAAATCTGGAGATGATTGATTGATTCTTTAGTGATAAAATTTTTAAGGGGAGCTGAGCCTTTCATCTATTCATCATGTTAATTATGATGTAAACTTTTTGGGGGTGTAGCCATTTAAATATATACCATATAAGTACAATGATGGTTTTAGTGTGCTCTGATGTGGTTGAACCATTGTTGGAACAAGTCACACATCATCTATAGACATGGAATCATGGTTTGGTTCAAGGAATGTAAAACATGTTTTGAAGGATTCTGTATCAGAAGATCTAAACAGGACTATCAATATAATTTTTCAAAAATGTCAGGATGTTTTTATTTGTGGTCCATGAATGGGTAATGTTTAAAACACTGTGTACTCATATGATAGATTAAATAATTCCCAATATATTGACATATTCCATAGTATATTTGGAGTGCATATATATACCAAGATAAATAATTAAAACTAATTCCTTGTTGTTTGGATGGATGGAATCCTTGGGAGGTTTAAATAAGGATTTATTTATATAAATCCATATGATGTGAATTAAAAATGTAAAATATTGGAAGGTAACACTCATTTGATTGTTAGACCAGTCTTTGGTTGGTTGTTTTTGTTTTTGAGTTTCCTGATAACTGGAAATGGGTACTATTGTATTCCAAAGTGATTTCTAGGTATTAGTTCAAATACATACTTGGGAGAAGCTCGAGTCTTGGCATTAGAATTTGGATACCTTTTGATTATATGGGTGTGTTGGATCAGGAATGCACTAGATTTTTTTTGGAATGTTGAAATGAAAAAGTAATATTTGGTAAGATCAAGAGACATCACTAGAACTTGTTTACAAGCAGTGGTGATCATTATCAAATTGATATTTGGGTACCTTGTATAAAAGGTGTCAGGTTATGGCTTTAGATATGTCAACTATTAAATTTGAGTGTTCTAGAAACATAATCAACCAAATTATGTTCAATATGATTAACTTCTAAAAGTCTTATTTGGTTAGTGAGGAACCACTTCAAGCACATGGTGGGTTGAGACATGTGCATTTTAATGTTTTCTAAAAGATTCTTATGGAAAGTATTGGGTGATGAGTATCAAATTGGTCAATTGGATTTCAACCATTTCAAAGAAAATTGAGGACCAAGGGTAATATCCTTCTAAATAACATATTAAATTCCTTGGGACCACCGTTAGGACATTGAGGTATTGTATAAATAGGAAATTGTGATAGTGTCGGAGCACCACAACTCAGAATTGACCATTAAAAATTAAAATTTATTATGGATATATCTATCTGCTATTTTTTAATATCATGATTATGTGATCATTTATTAGTATATATGGGATTGTGTATGAACCGTCTTAGTGATTTTTTTGGTGGGTACAAATAGTTTCTCATCTTCTATCAGTTCATGGGTCGTATGATCTATGTTTTATTTAAAGGAACTTTGGGAGGTTGGAAATGAAATATGGAATTTTGAGATAGAATTACCAACCAATGTAGGTTGGTTCTTGTGTATAATATACTCTAGGTATTCTTAATGATTATAATTTATAAGGTAGTAAGTTTATAAGATCACATTTTTTGGAAGGTGTGAAATTTTCAAAAGAATTTAAGTTTTTTGTTTAGTGCAAGGGGTAAATATAAAATTGAGCTTCAGGATGAAATTATGATAGTTGGAAGACATGAATTTTTTATTTTGAGATATATTTTTTGAGGCTTGAGAGGTGTCTTGGAAGGCTGAATGAGTTTTGAGAGCATCATAATTTGAAATATAACTTTTGGGTGAGATTGCCTTAGGTGCATTTTTGGATCTTGGTTAGTACTATAAATGTCATACAAACATGAATTCAATTGTGATGAAGTACATGGTTTGTAAATAAGAAGAAAAATTTCATATAAAATCATATAGGACTTAATATTTTTTTCACATGGTTTGTCAACCCATGAAAACATGGTCGCACGACCATGTGAGAAATTCGCAGTTTATTTCAGAGGTGCGCGCATGAGCTCTACATGTTTTTTTCAAACTTTATGCCCAACCCACGTAGGGTTTGTGGAATATATAGTTCTAATTCCATAGTTATAACATAACTTACATACTTGTTTTAACATAATATGTGGGATGTTGATAATACGTATTGGGAGATGTATAGTTTGTGTAGGGTTTGTAAAACCATGCAGCCAAAATGTTTACCTCTTTAAAAGAGGTTAAACTACATTTTTTCCCTCTAGAAATTAAGATTATTTTCTCATGGTTGAAAATATTTCATAGATCTAAATATAATAATTAAACTATATACAACCAACATCTGAGCTATAAGCCTTGAAAATATATAGCATGAAATTATGATCTATAACACTATAAACTACTCATCCCATCATTGTCCAACTAAGACAAGTATGTAACAAACATGATCTTCTAGCCTTTTCTTAAAAGAACATTCTATTCTAATGATGGTCATCTTCCACAATGAACTTCAAAACTACATATGGATGGATTCTAATTTTCATGGGATATAAATTGATGCAAAATCTCAAATCGTAGTCAAATCCTAAAAAATGACCAACCTCAGGGCCTTCCCAATGATAATGGGTTGAATCTCTCTTATATATAGGCTCACTCAATATGATAAAGTATATAGTGGTGTAGCTCCCAATTTGGATCTCCATCACCCTACAAGTATTATTCACCCCTATAGTGATGGAATGTGGCCAAAATAGGCTCACCTACCATCTAGAGAACACACCTCAACGGATCTATTGTGAGAAGTGATTATTCCCATGTTTCGAATGCGGTTAATGGTCGACCCAAAATTTATTGGACCCATACATGAGTGACATGAATGTGGGGCTTGTGTCTCCCACATGAATAAAACGAATAAAATAAACAATATAATAGTAAGTCCAAAATACTAATATACACATCCTAACATAACTCAAATGAAACTATTAATATCTCCAACATCCATACGAAACATAGACTAATTTATACTCCACCAACATCGTACTTAACCAATTCTAGACTCACTACCTTATTAAATCATCACTCAATATCAAATTATAATGCCTTTATCGAATATGGGGAATCATTAAAATGTTAGGTAATGAAAATATTAGGTGAGTACTCTATGCCACACATGATACATGTTACATGATACATGATACATGATACATGAAAAAACTATATGTTTCCATATTTGACAAACATATTAACAAGACCACTAATTGTTGTCTGACGATGAAAACTTCTAGTCACCCTCTCCACCTCCATCTCCAAATCCTACTACCAGCACCTGTAAGACAATTATATTTAAAACCAAATAAAGTTGTATATTTATATTTAAAATTAAAACCAATAAATTTGTTCAAACTAAATTATTTTGAAGATGTGTGATTTTCTTGTTCACCACCAATCATTGATGAAATATCACCAGAGACATATCTGGTTATCTTCTGATATAGATAGACAAAAACTTCTTCAGAGAAGATATATGTGCCCCTATTCTTGAATTCTTTTTTTCATAGAAACATAATCTTTCTAAGTATATCGACTACAATCAGGAGTAGATGTAGCTTTATTCCCCAATTTCTTTCTAATGTCCTTAGATGGTAAGGTCCCCAAACCCATCTCGTGAACTTGACTGGGATGTTCATTCCCAAGAACATTACCAACTAGGTTATCCTGGGAGAAAAAGTAGGACTATGGGGGATTATTATCCCATAGTTCTTTAATTTTTACCTATAAATAAAATATCAGTCATATTATAAACAATATATATTAACATAGTGACAACTGATAATAATTTATTACAATGAAATATGAATTCATACCCCATCTTCATTGGAAGTCTCATTAACAAAACTCCAATCAGATATTTTATGAACATCCAACCACACTTATGTTCTATATTTGTGGTGCCCTAAACTATATAAATTCATTAAAAATAAAAAATAAACAATTTAATATATTAAATAGATAACATTTTCTTATAAATATTTAAACTAATGAAAATATTACCACAGTCGATCAGCTTCTAGAAAAACACTTTGACCCTACGGTGTGAGGGATGATTTTCATAGCCCAGCTCGATGCATTCTTCCTTGAAAGATCTAGAAATAAAAAAAATGTTATTTAATAGTAATGTATGTAATTTTATATCCTTTTAATATACATGTATAATTGTAAAATGATATTAATATAATAATACATTTTTAAATACCATGTGCTTCATATAAAAATGTATGTCAATAAAAACATTCCATTTATATCATGGTACCCCATTGGGTACCTTATCATATATTTGTTGGGGGCTCAATGAAGTATCATTTAAATCACCCCATAATCTCTTTTTAATTTCTTTCGATTTCTAACACAGATTTTTTAATGTCCACTTTTGTACTATCACATCAATAACCATAAAGTGGAAAAATATTTGTAAACAAAAATTCATTTTGAAAATTTTAGAATTTAATAACATAGTGACATTCAATTACATCATAATTTATTAAAATTACCTTGATTTTTGAATCAAAAACTTCATTCTTCCAAGATTAAGGCATATGCCTCCCATGATCATATGTAATCGGAAGGGAAACCGGCTCCACTGCCAGCTGACCTAGAATCTGGCCAAGTAATCCTATGATTTCATCAATAGGGACCCCATATGAATCAAATGAGACAACTGTCATTAGTCCATTATGATTCCATACATTAGAAAGTTGTTTATTTTTTCTCCATTGTTGCATAGTTTCAATCTTTTTTTAACAAACAGTTAGAATAAAAAATGTTCAATATATTTATTCATATTAAAATTTGTATCTATAACAGTAAACCTAAAACATCCCCAAGAAGAACTAAGAGTGGCGCCTTGAAACCTCACTAATGAGGCAGATGAATGGGAAGAAATCAACTGATCTGTTGATGGGACACTCACAGAGGGTGTGAGAGATAGTGCATGGGACAAACAGATTGTGTCTCAGATACTATAGGGAGGGAGACAGATGGATCTCCATATGTCGGTGTGGTTGATGGAAAAGTATAACACTTACTCCTTGGAATTCCTCTCATTTAATCAAATAAAATTAGGTTTAGAAAATATAATTCCAAAAAATTATGCAGGAAAAAATAAAATTGATAACATATGCAGAATACTATAAAAAAATACATAATAATGAAAAATAATGATGCATTTTAAATAATGTTTTCTATTTCCTTCTTACTACAACCACTTGTATAAACTTCTCTTGGGGATTCCATCCAAATATTTGTTTTATTTATAAAATATCCAAAAATGACATAAAATATTTTCTAGGTTTAAAATGACACATCAAAGAAGGCTGTGTGAAAAATATTGATATATAGTTGAAGAAGACTACAAAAAGAAATGACACCCATATTAAATGATAAAATGGTTGATTGGTGGAGTATCATGTAGAAATTGTCAAATAAAAAAGGACTATGACCACAGTGTGAGGAACATTGAAGGACTAACAGTTAGCTGAGCTATATAGTGGATACGTGGTGGTGTGATTGTTTCATGCTTCAGTGGGGGATTTTAGAGTTTCTCAATGGCTATTCCACAAGGGAAGTGATATCTATAATTGAATAAAGGGCACCAATGTTGTCTTGGATGGTGTAATGAGTTTTTTTTTTGAAATGGTATGAACCATATTAAGTTACTTTAAGGGATTATAAGGGGTTGCCCTTGAGGAATATACTAATTACTGTACGACCATAAGAATTATATAGGATAAGATATAGAAATAGACCTATAATATTGAAACTCCTTATGCGAGAAGATTGGGGTGTGGGAATGGGTTGAATGGACCATGATAATTCGTTAGTCTTGGGGTATCTATGATGACGGATTATAGAAGAGAATAGTCACTCTAATTGGGTGTGTTTAGTGAAACTAGGTGATTATAATTTGGGGAATAATATCTCTTAGTGTGGGGATCCTAAGGGAGTGAGGAGAAATCATTATATAAGTAATAATTCATATTGAAAGGTCATGTAAGACTTAGATTGTGTTGAAAGGGTTACGCCATAGAGGAACTAAGTGGATTTTTGTTAGTTTTTATATGGACTTGTTTCTTGGGAAGTGATAGGATGGGGAATAAGAATCTAGTAATATCAGGATAGTGAAAAACCCATGAGGTTCATAATGAGTGGTATGATCATAGGTTCAAGTTGTGATGTATTTAAGGTATAAGGTAATGTGATCATTATGGAGGTTATGTAGTACATGTTTATGTTTGAGATTAGGTTAAGGATTGGATACATAAGGATTAGAGTATAGAGTTACATCTCCAAGGATCTTATATTTTCTTGAGATATATGTGTGTTCATATATGGTATATACCGCATGTTAGTGTGGTTTGTCTCATACAGTAGGTCAAATATTAAGGTTCTCTCCTCGCACCGCTTCTAATAATGCTCAATCTGTATATAACTAGCCTTTGGAATTATCCTATACTGATATGGTTTGGCTTTTATGGGAGTTTAGAAATTGAGATATCCTTCTCAAACTACTTCTAATGTTGACTTGTGGATATAATATTTTTTCATGGGACCCTACCTAGAGGGAATGATTCAACTGGTGAGAGAGTTTGGACATTGATATTCTATCCTTAAATATCATGTTATATACGATGGATTTTTTATATGATTATCACTTTCTATTTTTATGACCTTCCCTTATGTTTCTACATTTGGTTAGAATTAGATATTGAAATCCCATTCTCTGAGGGAACTCTAATGACTTGTTCCTACAATAGATGTATCAATGGAATTTATCGAAACATGTGAGGTTAAGTGTTGGGGTAACCTGGATAGCACCTAATGACCCAACATGGATTCTAGTAGAATTTTTTCAAGATGAAACATATAATATTATTTCCAAATATTTCATATGACATTCATAAAAAAACAAGGTTATACATGTGAAATTTAAAATAAAGAAACCTAAGGGAATCACAGCGAAATCAATTAATGAAAGAGAAACACAAACTTTTATATATTTACACACTAAAAATTCTAGACATCATAACCATAAACAGGATTCACATAAAAACAATAAATAGGCCCTATATTAAAAGATTTTAGATGTTTAATATCAAAACAATATATTATAATAAATTATTCATATAAAAAAATTAATCATGCTCTAGAGGAAACCATAATGCACCTTTAGAATGCACAATATAATTTATTCTATCATCCATTTATTTCCATCCCCAATAAACTTAATAAATGTTAAGTTCATTTAATTTGATGTTGAGACTTTTCCTCTATAACTACTAGTAAACAACCAAGCCAATAAAAAACCCCATACACAATTCACATAACAACTCCATGATCCTATATCACACATCATCACCACAACCATGATCATCACACATCATCCAACGTCGCATATCATTCCAAACAACCATTTTTTCACTAAAAATATACTCTAACTCAAGGCCAATTACCACCACTAATGGTAAAATCCTTATAGGGACCACATGAAGCACAAAAAATGCATCAATCACATAAACATAGAAATGATATTTCAGGTGTCCCATTACCACATTTAAAATTGGAAAAATTGTAATTCATTACAATTCATAATTATTATGGTTTTTATTTGGATGTAATTCCATATTACAATTGAAAAAATATAGGGGTTCACATGAATGAACATCTTAACAAAATATAGGGGTTCACATGAATGAAAATCCAATCAAAAATATATAATGTTAGAGAGAACAACAGAATATGGTACCTTGATTAATGGGTATATGTTTTTTGATGATCCAAGTGGTTAGAAGTCATAGTAGATATGATAAGAGGGAGTAAGGGGCTACTAGGCTTTGGACCAGTAGTGAGGCTAAGGACTTTCGAAGTGGAATGGTGAGGGGGGACGAGGCTTGACACCAGCGACGAGGTGCAGTGGGGGTAGGACTTTTGGGTTTAGGGTATCACGGAGGTCAGGGGAGTGGGGGTTCAGGGGAGAAGTGTCGGGCATTTGAAAAAAGTAAAATTTTTAGTTTCAGTTTTTAATAAACTGCCACAAAAAACCCATGGTTAAACATGAACTTAGGTGTAGTGGTTGGAACCAATGGTGGTAATCTTGGTGTATGTTGAATTTGTATATGATTTCTTGGAGTGTTTGATGAATTTAATTGATCATACTTGTGTAATTAAGTTATATTAGTTATTTTTTTCATGGTATAATATTTTATGATTATTAAAAAAAAATTGAAGAGAATTGGAATCATTTAGTGTTATTTCCATCTAAATTGAGATGATCATGGTGTAATAGTAATACTCATATAAAAAAGATGTTTCATTTATGGAAATTTGATAGATAAGTTAGGAAGACATGTTCAAACACTTATTGTTATATATTAATTAATAGAGTCATGACATAGTGGAAAACCCATAAAATATTTCTGAGTTATAATCTATGTGGAACAGAGAACTCATGCGACAATATTACACGTAACACTATAATGGCTAGTTTGAGATTAAATTTTTTGTATGTGAATATGGTTTTAATTATAGCTTATGTATTTAAAAAATTAAATTTATTTTATTTTATGATGGAAGAGTGTTTAATATGATGGTCTCTATAACAAACCACAACAATATATGAATTTGGTCATATAATGTTGCATCTGTGTTGAATATTCCATGAGAGTTTTGTTTTTTTGAAAAATTCAATGGGATATCACAGTGATAAAGGATTTTAAACTAATATATGACACTATTTCCATTATAATATAGATTTGAGTCTTAATAATATTATAATAGATAACTTATTTATTTACATGATGTTTAGAATGTGATTTTCCCAGAATTTTGTGGATCTAGTTTTTGACTGTTGACCAAACATAAAACTAATGGGTCGTGATGTAGTATAGAGATTTTGAGGATAATAATATTGTAGTAAAGGAGGGTACACATTTAAAATATATATTTTAGAAAATTTATTATATTCGAGTTATTAATAGATTCTTTTGGATTATAATGACTATAGAAAACTAAATATAAGATTTATTGATGACTTAATGATAAAATATATGGGTGAAATATAGTGGATTTATTGGGAATTATTTAAGTGGATTAAATCATTAATATTTATACAATAAAAGTAAATTTAAAAGAGAGATAACACACATTAAACCATCTAGATATTTTAGAAAGAATAAAATGTTATTGTGAATTATTTGTTGGAAATCTGCATATTATAATTGAAATGAATTGATAATGAAAATTCAAACACTACTTTGGTGTTTATCCATTATAATGAAATCCTATAAGGGATCATTATGTATCAAAATATTTGTAACTCACCTTCGACATAGTGAGTGAATGTGAGAAGGATGTATTAATGCTTGGATCGGCAATCCACCCTTCAAAAATTTCTAATCATCTATCGTGAGTACTGATATCCTACGGTACATTGACACATCATTTTTGTACGATCGTTGTTGTATCCCATTGTGGTAAATAAAAAAAATTCACAAAATTTATCATTATATTTTAAAATATTATGGAACATTTAAGTTTATAAGTTCAAATTTTTCTTCCCAATACTAGAAAAATACATATATAAAGGTGAGAAAATTTTCACACTCTAATTCACCTCCTCTTAGTGTGTGTTGGGAGTTTTGGTTTCAATAATCAGCCTTTAAATCATTATAACCATCATATTTGTACTCTGATTCTACATTGAATTATTTTCATCTTGGGGAAATTTTAAGGATTTGGTTAACATCATTACATTTTCTTTAGCTATTCAAAGCCAAATTTAAATTATTTATATATGAAATTGATCATATATTCTTCAAAACATGGATAATATTTAAATATTACTTTATGTTATGATTGAATATCCTATTTATGATTTTGTTTTTTCCCTTTTAGTATTATGATTTTTTATTGAGGAACACCAATTTTAAAAAAAGAATATGTGGTAGTAAATATGATTATTTTTAATAACAATAGAAAATACCCCATTGTGTAAGAAAAAAAATACATAAAAATAGTAAAAAATTAAATGTGATAAGAATAGAATTCATATTAATCTGTTGATCTAGTAATCGATAGTACTTAATATTCCTATAATTTTTAACACCTTGTGATTTCAATAAGTAAATCTCTAGTAATAAATAGTACATATTATTCCTATAATTTTTTACACCCTGTGATTTCAATAATAATTCTCCTTTAAATAATACTTGTTTGATTGCTTGCATTACATACAACATTGAAATAAAATGAGAAGAGACAGATTAAAATATACAATAAAAAATAGAAATATCATAATAAATTATGACACATACATTTTAAAAGAAATATTGATGAAATTTAATTATAATGAAAAAATAATTCATATGATATGATTAAAATTTTTCAAGGATAAAAATAGATATTTTTTAAACAACTATTTTTAATGATTTATGTATGTTATCTTCATAAATTAATTAAATAATTTTTAAAATATCATAATGATAATATGTAATATTTAAAATGTATAACAAATATTTTTACATTCAATTAATTTGAAATTGATATAAAGAAAACCTAATGTTTAAAACGGTCATTTGTTTATAAAAAAATATTTTTTATCTTTTTTTCACATTAGAGTAAATGATAAATTTATGTAATTTATAATTTTAGTTTTTTAAATGTTCATATTTTTAATTTAAAATTTCAAAATTACATTAGGGTAATTTTATTTTATATTTTTGAAAATGTATATATGGGGTGAATAGAGAAAAATGTCAACTTTATAAATATAGTAACTTATATGAAATTATCATTATATAAGAATCACCTAAAATTATATAAAAACATTTTTATATATAAAATTTATAATTAATACGTAATATAATGAATTTTAATGTATTATTTTAAACTTAAATGTCTATGTTTGAAATTTTGGAAATCATAAAAATGTTTTTAGGAAAACAAAAGCATTATTTCTTCTTATCTTTTTATAAGGTACTCTCCAGGAACGTTTCGATATTGGTTTAGTTTGAAAGTAAAATAGATTCCATTTTATTGAATATAATACAATTAATTCCAAGAGAGTAATTAGTATACATGACTTTGGTATAAAATAATTTTATTCTTAGAAATGTCATTTTTCTATAAATGGTATTCGTTTCCTTTTGTGAACTTATATAAAAATTAATTTTTAAAAAATCCAGAAAATAAACCATAAATATGGAATAAATATTTATATTCAGCATGTTATAGTTTTGTAAAAATTTTAGTTTCATTTTTATTCATAATGAATAGTTATCACAGTAAAATTTTCCATGATAGTAAAGGTTAAATGGGAAGATGAGAGGGTTCAACTATGAGATGAGGAATCAAATATCTCTAAAACATGTCTAAATTTAATTTTTTGAGTGTTTATCAACATAGAATTGTACTATAAGTTAAAATATAGTAACTTTGAACCACTTCTCATGAGAAATGTATTTATTATATTTTAATGTTCATAATATTTACAAAACTGAAACTCTCCTTGCATATAAAATAACACCACCTCTCCACACATCTTCACTCACTCAAATATACATTATTTTAAAATATATATACCCAAATACCAACCTAATATTCATATACATGGCCTATATGTTTTTATCTTTCCAAAATACCCATCTTAAAAGTTTTATTGTTTAAATAAAGGGAAGATATCCAAGGAGTAGGTAACGAATTCTTTCAAGATTATTTATTCTTATACTCCATTAAAATCTAATTTATGCAACATAATATAATGAAATCAGAATATTTAATATATTAAATTATATTTTTTTTATGGAATATAAATTTTGTAGTTATTTTTCTTCTTGGGAGAAACAAAAACATCACTACTATGTAAGTATGGACTATTATCTCCAAGAAGTGATGTAATTAAATTTTCATCACATCCTTGCTTAGATATTTGTAAATTTATAAGTAAAAAATATTTATGATATTTTTTACATAATAAAATTTACATAAATATAATATATTATTTAAATTCATAGCCTCTCATATTTTGGACAATGGAATTGTGGTTGGCGTATACATGCAGAATACATCCTCCATAAATGGACATAATTCATTTATCATCACTGCCTCACAGACCTAAAAATAAGGATAAATTTAAAGAGTAATTTTTTTTATTGTATCATCATGATTTTTTATGGATACACCCTTATATACTTAATTTTTTTCATGTATTAGAAAAATAAAAAAAATCAAGCATACATGCAGACTACCGAATTCATGAGTGAAGTATCTATTTTTTCATCACCCCATTATGTGGAGAGTTATAAAAATTTATTTCATAAATAAATATGATATATATAGAATTATTAACATTATATATGTGATAAAAAAATGACCAAGTGGTGAGGATCAGATCTGCTGAATCAAAATATACTTGAGAAACCGAATTGTTAAAAACGGAAAATCAATTTTAACAATGAATTATAAGTACATGGATAATAATAGGTTATCAATAAATAATATCCCTCATGATAGATATAAATATGTATCTTATTTATATTATTAATAAATATAAATTTATTATACAAGAGGTTTGAAGGGATCTAACCATGAAGGAATCAAAGGTAAGAGTTTCTTATCTCAAACTTCCTTCTTTAAGACATGTATTGAATTACTTACCTCTTTCCATTATATGGTGTATATATTATCTCTTTTGAAGTATTATATCACTTTACACTATTGAATATTATTATTAAATTTTCCATTTATATTCTCACTTTCTAGAGGTTTTGATTCAATATTTATACAATTTCTAAGGCTTTATCTTACAGTTTATCTCTTTATCACAACTATTTAAGATTCAATTTCCATTGAGGTTATTTAGTATTATTTCTCACTAAATCATAGAAATTTTTTTCTGCATTAGATATTTCTTGGGTTTTATATTAATATGTCAATTTATCCTCTCTTTGTAACTCGATTCCACCAAAATGTTGTTCATAATAAAAATTCAACCTAATTTATTCTATTTGGTCTAGAATATTTTTTTCATGACCATATTCATTATTTCTCTTCAATAATGTTTTTCAATATGCATTTGTGACTTAAAATTTAAATTTCAATAATCTTTTAAATTATTTAAAAATTTATAAAAGGAATGTTTTCTATTGTTTTACCTAAATTTCATTATTTAATTTCATTATAAAAGTGTGTAGATAATATCCTTTTAAATGTTTTTTGAATGAATCGATTACCCCACTATCGTGAGAATTATTTTTGTTTTAGATTCCTTTCGATGTTTTGATTATTTATAAAAGAAAATCTATTCTCATTATTCTATAAATTTTTCAAAATAATAGTTTATTATTTTATTAGAAGTTTTGAAATGTTATTCCACTCTAGTTATGTAAATTTTTATCTTAAAATCCACATTTTCTTACATATATATAATTTATTTTCAAGATTTTATTATTGTAAATTATTTTACAAAAAAAATTAAAATTAGTTGCTCATATCAAATGAAAAAAAATTGTAAGAGATTTATTGCATTGTTTTTGAAACAGTGTTACGAAATATTTAAGAAAAATTCTTTTTAATCTTTTTTCTAAAGTTTCCCTCTATTTCCCAAGGCACTTATCTTTATAGTATGAACTTAATTTATGATGAATTGAGAGTCTTATTCATGTCCATATTATTTATTATTATGTATGTGTTGAGAATCATTTGAAATTTCGAATTAGTCGAATACTCATTACTCTATAGGTGTAGACGCCACAAATTATATAAATCAGATTGGGGGTATTTTCTAAGAATTATTGATTGATTATTGAAAGGTGGAACAATAACAACCTATCAAAATTTTAGTTATATATTTATTACTAGTGATTGATGTGTAATGTTTAATATGTTCTTGGAAAATTTTTATATTTCATATCATAGTTTTCTAATATGAATTATTTTTACTAAAGAATATTGATTATTTATTGAATTGTCATTCATTTTTATCATATGGTGAATAAATTTGACTTAGTAAATGATGGGTAGTCCCTGAAATTAGTTAACCCCTCAGTGCATGGGTGGGTCTTACAAGACAATCTAGCCGGGGTGTTTGGTATATTCTTTAACTACTTATGCATGATTACGTAACATAAGACCTTGATGATAAGATTATGATGTTTGATGTTATGAATTATATTATTATGGAATTTGTTACTATATTCATTGTGATTAAATATTTTTTATGTCATCTATTGATTTATTCCATTTTTAAAAAATATATATTAAATATTTTATTTTTATTTATCTCTTCCATATTTTTTATGTGGTATATACTCATGATATCTTCCTTTTTATGTTTTCAATTACTGGGATTTTGAGCTCTCCCATTAATGTGTTTTCATTTCCCTATGTTATGAATAATATTAATATGTACAATATTTATATAAGGGTATCATCTATTGATATTTTTATGGGAAATGATAAAGACAAAATGTGAACTAAAAAATCTGTGTGTAGTGAGAAAATATCCATTGGGTCCGAAAAAGGTTGGTTATATTGTGTAATATTTTTCTACTAATTATCTAAATATCCAAAAATAAAACTTTTGTCATCATTTAAGTGTCTCATTCATTTATTTGAATTTTTAATTTATGTATGGTTAATATTAGGTCACATGAGTTTTTATCGAATCACTACAACAAAACCTTTGTTTAGTGGCTGTTCTAGTAACCGATGCTAAACCTTTTGTAAAAAAGGTTTTGCGGAGGTTTATAATAAACTACCACGAGACATTGGTTTTTTTAACACCCGACCCTCCTTCCCCCGCGACCTCGGCCCCCCCGCTTCCCCCATGACCCCAGCCCCTCGCTTCCCCTAGCGACCCTGCGACCCCGACCCCAGTGACCCCGCGCGACCCCAGTGACCCCTGCTACCCCACGACCTCTGGCCCCCCGCGACCCTGGAAGCTGCACCGTCTTCCCCTCTAGGTAGGTTTTTGTTTCTCCTTTAGGGTTTTTTGGTTTTCTAGTAGGTATAAGAATAAAATCCTCAAGAAGGGTTTGTGTGTAATTAATACAATAAAATTTTATTAAAATGTGGTTGAATATAATGATATCTGGGGATGTTTTTATTATGTGTTTGGGTTTAATGCCAACATAAGAAGATATATTTTGGGTGCGGTTGGATATAATGAAAACCTGCTGAAATGATTTACATGGATTTTGGTGTAATTCCATCTCAAGTGTGTTTATTAGTGAGGGGTTGCATGTATTTATAATCATGGATATTCATGAAATATGGATTTGTTGTAATGACAACCATAGACCATACAGGGAATGGAATGGATGTAATTACAACAATAAACCAATTTGAGTTATGGGTTGCATTCACTTCCAACATGTGTTGTTTTTCTGATATGAGTCAGTTCATAAATTGTATATACTTAAAAATACCATTCATTTTGGGAATATTTCCTGATAACCATAGGTATTTATTTGTAACATGTTTATAAATAACAGTAAAACTAGACGAAGCATGTATAGTTGATCCTGGAAGACATGATGGAACCCAATAACATAAGGGGTATTTTTTATTTAGGTTATATTATTATTATATCAATGTCACATCTATATAAACTTATATTTTATAGATTTGGGTAAGAAAAATGTTAGTGGTGGCCTCTTAATTGGAACTCAATCCCTACTTAGGCTAAATTGTATTTGAGAAAATTTCATGGTTTTTGTCAGGGTCATCGACCATCTGGTTATCTCGATTCACATCATCACTTTCATTTTATTTGTCAACAAATATCTCAAATGTTGAGTATTTAACATGTTTTGGTCTCTTTAAACCATAGTTAGTTTCGAAAATAATGGGGTAATATCTAAGGTAGTATGTCTCAAGTGATAGATATGGAAAGTTGGAATAAATTAGTCCATTCACCCAAACCCAAGAAATGGTCTAGTTGTTCAGCAATAAAGGTGTTGATCATGTTCCCTCAGAACCATTTCTAATGAATATCTTGATGTCCCATATCAGTAATCCCTACCTTCATTGTTGTATGATGGAACTACATCATGGAGGCATGGAATGTACTATCACCCTGTTTCTTTTTAGAATAGAACATAATTTTGTAATGTCCCCTACGTACCAAACCATTCCAAGAAAATTTTCCTATAGGATTGAAGAAGATTCCATGAATTCTATTTTTCACTAGGAGAAAGACATCTATGAAGACCAAGAAAGTACCAAGAAGGGGTGTTCTAATGGTGAATAGAGGTGACAATGTGGTCTGAAAAGAATGATTAGATTCTATCATTAATGTATTCATTTAAAATAAGTAAAGGGACACCAGAGTAGCCATTGAAATGGATATGGAAGAACCCATGAAAGTTATCTAAGTTCCCAATACCAATCATTTCCTTGAATTTGAATATGGATTCAGACTACAAAACCATATCATGGTGGCTTGAAGTGAAACTATGCTAGATAATTTGAACTAATCCTGTGTTTCCAAGACCATGATAGTTATAGTATAAGGTTTTCATTATGATTGGTGGAGATGGTTAATGATAGCCTCCACAATTATAATTTAATGAATGGTTCCATCCTCTACCACATTCCACCTTTTGGATGGTCTCTCATTAACCAATTGATACTCCATACACTATTTTGAACCATTTCTTTGTGTTGAGTTTTGTTCACACCCTATAGCCCCTCTCACTCTCCTTTTCCATATCTTTTATTTTAAATTACACTTAAATGATTATTTTACTGGTTTTTTCATTATAGGGAGGTATGTAAAGGTGTAATGAGGCCTTGGGGGATAGCCCTATATAGTGGGTCTGTAGGGGTCATCTAAAAATTGGTTGTGGATGTTGATTTATTTGAAGCTAACATATTATGATTTGATAATAAAAATCACACCTTTCCTCAAAGGATATAAAGTTATCCCTATGGGATATTTTAGTCATGGAAGATAGTTCCACCTAAACCACATAATCAATCAATGGACTGATTGAGAAAATATCCAACCTACTACCATTAGATTCTATTGAATGAAAATGGTATTATTATTCCACTATTTTTAATGGTCATTCTTTACCAGTTGGTCCCTATTTCTTATTAACTCAGGCATTCCTAAAGTATGTTTGAAAGATTCCAAAATCATTCTATTCAATGTGATTGTTGTACCCTGAAGTTTAAATATTTGAGAATCATTTTAATAGTTAAATAAATTATGAAATTATATTCTTCTGCACCTTCCAATTTGGGTATGAATCTCTTTTGGATACCCCAAATACATAACATTAGATTCTCCTTTTGTAATGTCTTATCAAAACCATGGTCCTTTTCATAGGATATTAAACATTGTGACACAATGGTCTAAACATCATGACCATAAAATTAATGTCCCCCTCCAAGGTATTATATGATACTAAAAATCCTAAATTCACATCAGGTTGTATTTTGAAATATCTATGAAGACTAACCAATCATTGGTTCTATGTTTTTATATATAAAAAAGTTAGCATCTACAGGTCTGAGAACCATGACCATAAAATATCTGAGTCATCCCCTAAGGAGGTGCGCTGTCTACAAAAACTCACAGTGGTATACCTTGCTTAACATTATTGCATTGATGTTTTCCTTATACTTGATGTCGTTGTTAGTCATAAAGCACACATCGTACCTAACCCTTTTTATATCCCTATAGAGGGTTTCCATCTTTTTATTAAAATGGTTGTTTAAACCAAGACACCCTTTATGTGCCGTTAGACTTTTAAGATGGGTCCCATGTTGTGTGACCATGTCACATGGCATGTGATATTTAAATCCAACCAAAAGCCCAGTTCCACAGCCCAGGGGTCCTACGGTACCAGTAATGTTATATTACATGTTATGTAACCTGTGATTTTTCTAATCCCATGGGGTATTAATTACTCTAGGTATTCCTACACATTGCTAGATCTCCAAACCTCACCAAATTAGGTATATCAGGGCTCATCCAATCCTCTATTCATCACAGATTAGCATTCATTTCTTTAAATCTTATGAGAAAACATCCTCTCATGCCATACATATCATCCTATTTGAAACTAAGTGTAAGATGTTGCCCTGCGGATGTTGCTGGACTGGGCCAACATGCTGCGGTCACGCCGGGGTCACCCCGGGGTCACGCCTCTATCACGCCGCGGTCACGCCGCAGTCACGCCGCGGTCACGTCGTGGTAATTCCGTGATTTGGCCCTGCTCCAACCACATCCAGCCCACAACATCCCCCTTCCACCTTCATTTCAGCCCGCTGCCACCAGCATTCCAGCTCGAAACATCCCCATGCCACCTTCAAATCATCCCGCACCATCCCCCCAGCACCTGTAACCAGACACCTTCCACCAGTATTCGAGCCCTCATCGAATTAGGTATATCAGGGGTCATCCAATCCTATAGTAATCACATATTAGCTTTCATTTCTTTAAATATTCTGAGAAAACATCCTTCCATGTCATCTATATCATCCTAATTGAAACTAAGTGGAAGATGATGCCCCACGGATGTCGCTGGATAGGGCCAACACGTTGCGGTCACGCCGCGGTCACACCGCAGTCACGACGCGGTCACACCACGGTTAGGCCACGGTCACGCCGCAGTCACGCCACGGTAATTCCATGATTTGGCCCTGCTCCAGCCACATCCAGCCCACACCAGCCACCTTCCACCATCATTTCAGCCCGCTTCCACCAGTTTTCTAGCCTGCAACAGCCCCCCTTCCACCAGCATTTGAGCCCTCAAAAATTTGGTATATCAGGGGTCATCCAATCCTCTAGTCATCACAGATTAGATTTAATTTCTTTAAATATTCATAGAAAAAATCCTCTCATTCCATTCATATCATCCTATTTGAAACTAAGTGGATGATTCTGCCCCGCAGATGTCGCTGAACTGGGCCAACACGCTACAGTCATGCCGCGGTCACACCACAGTCATGCAATGGTAATCCTGTGATTTGGCACTGCTCCAGCCACATCCAGCCCACACCAGACCCCTATCTTGATATATAGTAAATTCTACATGACCTCAATCTAGTTATTGTATAATAACTTTATTTTCTATAAATATGTACATGAGAGTCAGATAAATAAAATATCTCAATATAAACATGTTCCCCTACCCATGAATCCATGGTATGTTAATGATGTCCCCTATCATACATAGGATATATTTCTACATGATATATTTCACCAGAGGCTTATTCATCAATGTACTTATATTTAAATTCAGTCCTTATATTTAAAATTCAGTCCTTTAACTTCATGAATGTGTGAATTGGAATCTCATCAAGATTGATTTTTTAATGGTTATTTCCTAAGAGAATGAATGTAGAGAAATAAACTGAGCTCATGAGACTTTTTATTGGTGAGAGATCAGTATGGGAGTATATTAATAACCTTTCAAGGTTTGATATATATTCTCCAAAGATAGGGGTCATCGATTATGAGAAATATCAATTCTTTGGTGATGGTCTTCACCCAAACCATGGTACATCTCTACTTTCTTTGGTCATAACATCCATTTTGGAGGTTTTCACTAGGGACATGTGAATGGAAGCTAAATATTCTTGGAAATCGATGGTTGTTCATTCCTTAGTTTTATCATGTATGCAAAAAATTAATAGTGGGAATGAAGAGAATCCAATGTGCAAGGAGTAGAGGCAGGATGAACCATAACATGATGAAAAGGCCCATTATTAAAGAAATAGTTCATCCATTTTGTGCTTCCCGTTTTGAGACTTTAAGGAATTTTGAGACCCATTTCTTGATATATAATTGAATTTTTCTCTATTATGGAAATTTTGTTCATCATTATTTGTTTTTGATGATGAGGTTATAGAAGATGTCTCATGTTTGATTCCTTGTTTTTTGTGTAGGCACATTGTGATATACATAGATAAAAGCTGTATCACATTACTAAGGAACACACCTCAGTATGTTAAGGGTTTGAATGAGTTTTTAGATTTTGAAATTTCTCAGCGATCCGTTGAAGGGAGAATAAAATGTCCATGTCCTAAATGTAAATTTAGAACATGGTTGAAGAGAGATGAGGTTTATGAACATTTAATATTGAAGCAATTCCCTACTCAATATTTGTGTTGGATTTGGCATGGATAATCAAATGTTATAGAAAGATTGAGCACTGATGTTAATCCGCATAATGAGGTCCCAAGTTCATCGAGAATGGAAAATGAAATGCAAAACCTAATAAATGATTCATTCGTCACTACAAGACATCACAATCAGCATCAAAACATATCAGAACAACCAGAAAAGGGTGCTACAAATTGCAACGTGACAAGTGATGTTTTTGAGACTGTAACACAGGCAGATCAAGATTGTCACATATCATTGGATCCACCTCTTGATTATGTGGAGCCAAATGTAAGAGAAAAATTCACTGAGGAAAATGTGTTTCATGATTTAGTTGATGATGGAAATCAAGAGTTGTATAGTGGGTGTTTGAAATATTCAAAGCTTTCATTTTTCATGAAGTTGTACCATATCAAATGTCTATGTGTAATTACAAATAAGGCAATTTCCATGATATTGGAATTGATTCGTGATGCATTTCCTGAATCAAAAAGCTCAGAATCTTTTTATGATATGAAAAAAGTTGTTAACAAGCTTGGTATGAATTATAAAAAAAATACATGTGTGTCCCAATGATTGTATGCTTTATTGGGGATAGGATTCAACTAGACATAATTTCAAGAAATGTTCTTCATCTAGATGGCAGGAAAAAGGTGATTTTGGAAGTCTTAATGAACATAATTTCATGGAGAAGAAGAAAATAAGCACACCTGCAATGGTTTTGCATTGCTTTCCTTTGAAGCCTCGACTTCAAAGATTATTCATTTCATCGAAAACCTCCGAACACATGAAGTGGAATTTTGTAGATAATAACAATAATGGTTTAATAATACATCCATGAGATTCCCAATCATGGAAGACATTTGATTCATTACATCTCAATTTTTCAGCTGATCCTAGGAATGTTCGATTGAGATTGGCTGGTGATGGATTCAACCCATTTGGGAATTTGAGTACCAATTATAGCATTTGGCTAGTTGTTTTGATCCCTTATAATCTGCCTTCGTGGATGTGTATGGAACAAACATCTTTTATCCTTTCAATGATTATTCCTAGAAAACAAATGCCTGGAAATGATATTGATGTATACTTCCAGCCTTTTATTGAATAATTGCAGGAGTTATGGAGCAACGATGTTGAAACATTTGATGCTTCTTCTAAAACAATGTTTAAAATGCATGCTACTTTATTGTGGACCATTAGTGACAGGCCAGGGCTTGGTAATTTATCTGTTTGGAACACTTGCAAGGGTTTGGATTGTCCCATTTGTAACTTTTATTTTGAGCCCAAATGGCTACCTCATAATAGAGAATGGTTCTTCTTGTGTCATCGAAGATTTCTCGATGAATCTCATAGATTTCGGCTGAACAGATCAAAATTTAATGGTTCCTTTGATCGTAGACCACCTCCAAAGTTGTTAAATGGTTTTGAAATATTTCCACATCTTGAAAATGTTGAAACAAAATTTGGGAAGGTTCATCATTTGAATGATAGCGGAAAACGGGTCTGAAGTGTATCGTCAAGTGAAACCGGAATGCAATAATGGATGAAAAAAGGTATATTCTTCAAACATCCATATTGGGAATTTAATTTGTTGCAGCATAATCTTGATGTGATGCATATTGAGAAGAATGTATGTGACAATTTGATTTTCACATTGCTTAATGAGCATGGAAAGTCGAAGGATCATATCAATGCTCGCAAAGACTTACAAGAAATGAACATAAAACACGATCTCTGGCCAGATGAGAATGGAAAGTATCCTCCGGTAATTTTTGCAATGAAAAATAGGGATAAGGATACATTATTTAGAATGTTAAATAATGTTAAGGTATCTGATGGGTATTCCAGTAACATCTCGAGGTGTGTTGACTTGAAGAATCGTAAGTTACATGGATTGAAAATCCACGATTCACATATTTGTTACAATAGTTACTACAAATGGCATTGCGTACATTATTACCTGATAAAATTACTGTTCTTGTACTCCAGTTCTACCCATTTTTCAGAAAACTATGTGAGAAATATCTACATCCATTTCAGCTTGACAACCTCCAGGAGAGGTTTGTATTGGCCCTTTGCGCAATGGAGATGATCTTTCCTCCGTCCTTTTTACTGTAATGATGCATTTAACTGTGCATTTGGTTGAGGAAGCTAAATTAGGAGGCCTCGTTCATTATCGATGGATGTATCCAATTGAGAGGTAGTTTATTTATATGTTTTCCAGTTAAGTAAACAATTTTTGGAACTTAATTAAATTCATAATTATGTTTATTTTATTTCACAGATATCATGGGCATTTGAAATCATACATGAGAAATAAAGCTAAACCAGAAGGCTCAATTGCTGAAGGCTATGTGGCTGAAGTGTGTCTTACCTTTTGTTCTCGATACTTGGATGATATTGAGACAAGATTTAATCAAGTTGGACGTGTTGACGACACATCGTCTCAATCTCAAATACATCATAAATCCAAAATATTTCCTGATATTGGCCGATCAGTTGGGAGGACCTCAAATGTGACACTGACTGAATTGGAATTATTACAGGCACATAGATATGTGCTGCTGAATAGTGAAATTGCAGATCCATTTATTGATGAGTTGAGGATACAAACAAAGAGACGAATGAGAGGCCGAACAAGAAATGAGAAAGATATAACGAAAGCTGTTAATAAAGGGCTTGTAGAATGGTTTGCACGACGTGTAAGATCATAAATATTGCAATAAATACGAATATTAGTTTGAAACATACATGTTGTAAATCTAATAAAGTATATTTCTTTTTTTAGATCATGAATACTGATACTCGAGTAGAGGTATCAGAATATTTGAAGTATCTTACTAGAGGTCCTCTAAAAGAAGTAAGAAAGTTCGACACTTATTATGTGAATGGCTTTAGATTTTGTGCAGTCGATCAAGAAGTGGGTTTAAGAACACAAAATAGTGGTATATTTACATTTACTGAAGTGGAATACTATAGAAATATGCATCATATTATTTAATTAAACTACCACGGACAATATTTGGTTGTTTTATTCAAATGCAAATGGGTCGATATTATCAGAGGCGTTAAAATAGGTTTCTTGCAATTTACTTTTGTGAACTTCTCTCGCTTGATGGATGTTGGTGATCATGAACTACATAATCCATATATCTTAGCATTGCAAGAAAAAATGGTATATTATGTGAATGATGTTTTCGATGAAGGGTGGATTGTAGTCGCTCATGTAATACAAATAGATTTGTATGATATGGGTGATGAAGTGGAAAATTTGACCTCTGAAATTGAATTTAGTCAGCAATAGGAAGCAGAATTATTTGTCCATAATGATATTGAAAATATTAGTCTAGAAAGGATGAATGAAGTGGATGAAGGAATGGAGCAGGAAACTGACATGATTGAAGGAGAAAATGATTGTATGTACAATTATTTATTTATTCAGCAACCACTTGTTTCATTTCTGCAATCATTCATTATCATTGTTATATATATTTTTTCTGTTACTACTCCACCTGTTATCAATTTTAATTTTTTTTCAACATAATATTTTTGAAATATATATTCTGAACTTAATTTTATTTGATTAAATGACAGGAATGCCAAGGAAGAAGCGTTACATTATTTCATCCAGTTCTGGGACAGATGACTATCCATCTGGCTCCCTCCCCATGACATCTGATGCACCAGTTGCCGACACCCCTGCACCATCTCCCCCTGCACCATCTCTCACACCATCTGTGGATTTCCTAGTAGAGGCTGAGTCATCAACTCCCCCTTCAGGAGCCTCAGCAGTGGGGCAGCGATGCGCCCCATCCAGTTCATCCTGGACATACTGGAGTGTCACTATCATAGGTACAAATTTTAATTAAATAAATTTATTGCATTTTGTTTATACTAATTGTTTTCTCATTGAAGATGACAAAAATGTAACAATGGATAAAAAAATAAAAATATCAGATGTTTGGAATCGGAATGGAGAGAAGACTGTTGTGCCATTTGATTTTTACGGTGTCCCTACGGATGATGTCGTGGGGTTGCTTGGCCAGATTCTAGGCCAACTGGCAGCGGAGCCCATTTCCATTCCCATTTCATTTGACGATTGGAGACATATTCCTCCAAGCTAAAAAAATGAAGTGTTTGATTCTCAAATAAAGGTAAATTTATTACATTATGGTTTAATTTAATGTCATGTTACTAATATGTTCAAAATGAATTTCTGTATACATATGTTCTTCCACTTTACCGTTGCTGATGTGATAGCATGGAAGTGGACGTTGAAAAATTTAGGTAAGAAGTGGAAAGATTTTAAATGGAGATTGTGGTGTGATGTCAACGATGCTTCGTTGACCATGCTGCAAATTTATGAGAAGCTACCCAGTGGGGTACCAAAAGAGCAGTGGAAAGTGTTTGTTGACAGGCATCGGGATCAGAAGCGGCTGGTATTGAAATATATATATTATTATATTATCTTCATTATACATTTATACATGTATATGAAAAGGAAATTAAATTCAATACATCAGTATTAAATTGAATTTTATTTATTTCAGGATCTATCAAGACAAAATGCGTCAAACCGAGCGAAGCAAGTCATCCCGCACACTGCGGGCTCAAAAAGTTTTTCTAAAAATTGAAGTTCATTGGTAATATTTTAATTAGTTTAAATATTTATAAGACAATATTATCTGTTTAATATATTGGATTGTTGATTTATCCTTGATGAATGCAGTCATAGAGTTTAGGCCATGAAGCATCCAGAACTGAACTGTGGTTGGATGTTCACAAGAAATCATATGGATGTTTTGTTAATGAGACTGCTAATGAAGTTGGGGTGTGAATTCAATTTTTTATCATAATAACTTCTTATCAATTTTTTTGTGTTAATATATATTGATAATTGATTTATAGGTCAAAATTAAAGAACTATGGGATGCCCATCCTGCGCATTCCTACTATGTCTGCTAGGATGACCCGGTTGCTAAAGTCCTTAGGAAGGAGCATCCTGGGAGAGTGCGCGATATGGGTTTGGGACACATGCCATCTGAGATTTTTAACAGGCCACCGGGGATCGCTACTATATCTAATCCTGACTTTAGTCAGCCCGGAGATGATAAGAATGAGATTGTTTCTTTACGAAACACAGTTTACTAGTAGGGGGATCAGATATCTGCATTTCAGAAAGAGTTGATTGAACTATGTCAGCAGATGAGCAGATATGCCTCCGGTGGGAGTGCATCGATTGGTGGTATGCATGTAAATCATAGAAAATCAGAATCACTTAGTTTTCTAACTTTCATTTGTTTTAAGTTTTAATATAAATATGTAACCGTATTTAATTTTCAATATAATGTTCTTACAGGTGACAACACAAAGTGGAAATGAAGGTGGAGAGGGTGACGATGCATCATCAGACCCTGAGTAGTTGTACTATTTATGTGTTCAAGAAAAATGAAAACAGTTGGTTTGTATATGTAACATTTTTGGCACATAGTTTCCACCACACATTTTCATGTCCTAAAATTTCCTTGATTTATCACATTTATTTTTATGCATTTTATTTATTTCTGATGTTTGTTTTTAGGTCTTCATTTCTCAAGTGTGGTATACATAATCCCATTTAGGTCTGTCTTTGAATTGGTAGTTGATATTTTGGATGACTAGGAGTTAAACCCATTGTTGATGTGTTGAACAAATTGGGTCATTTCATAGTGATCAAGGGGATAGTGTTGTGGAAACTTTGGTGAGGCCCATTGTTGAAAATGTCTGATTTAAGCGTCAAAAGTATCTAAACATGCTCTAGATATTCTAAAATTTCATGAGAATGTTCTAAATCAAGGTTGGTTCACTAAGATATAGGTGTGACTGAGGGGTGATAAATTAGCATAAGTCCATAAATATAGGAAAGAATACTTTATAAATTAAAATATAATCTCAAGGATGTATGTCGACTTGATGCACAATTGGTATGTCTTATAATAACATGAATTTTAAGAAAAGAACTTCTACCAAATACTTCAATATTAGGATGGTTACAATGGAGCATTTCCAACCATAACTGTTTTGATTACTAAACTGTTACTGCATGTCTTGAACTGCATTCCCAACACAATTTCCACTTAATCATGGTCTGTCTGGTAATTATTACCTATCATTATATCCCTAAATTATTTATATTATGATTCTTAATTCCATTTTTTGATTCATAACAAGCTATCCGGTCATGAAACTTTTATTACTAGAATTCCAAAACATTATTCTTTACCATTCATGACTATTCTTTCTTCAACCACTCTCCCAAAGGTTACATTTTTCATGAACTATGTGATTCTCCCCACCAAAGGATTTTAATATTAATCATTTTAATAAAAATAGGAATCTAATTCCCATGAAAAACACTCTTTCCACCACAAAACATGGTTTCTAGATGTGAGTCAACATAATTATACCATGTTCCATCACGACAATCTATCCTTGGCATACACTGAATCCTCATCTTGAACTAATATTCCATCCTTGAACAACCTGTGGTTCACTTCTTACCACATAGATTTACATCATCCACTTAATAATAAATAGAAATGGTCTATTCGTAATCACATTTATTATGAAATCATCATCTCATGCGCACACATTCAATCAACATCAATAACTACATCTTGAACTTTAACCCAGATTGATGATGTTATAAAACTCGATCCTCATACATAGTCATCCATAGAACTAGGATAACTTAGCTTTTCTAGTAAAACTCTAGTCTACATCACTCACCATAACTTACTTAATACCTAACCTATATTCCAACATAAAAATATGTCAACTAAGACTCACTGGAAATATACACATTCCTATAAAATCTATAACCCAATGTCACTCTAAAACTATTCCCACAATAGTATTTTTTATAAAAATATATTTCTAATGTGTTATCTATGCTATTTCATCAGTTCAAATTTATTATAAGTATTATGGATGGTTTCTAGGCCACAAAACCAAAAAAAATAATTATATAAATGGGTTGGTACTAATATAACTATTAATTCATCAATTATCAATTTTTATAAGTAGAGTGGAATCGCTATGGATGATCTATCCTAAGAAAGTGAAGTTATAAGATTTAGTGGAATCCAACTTGGGATGTTAAAATGTTGTATCAATGGAGTTTTATCTTCCTAGTATTTACTATTTAGGATATTTTATACATGAGTATGAGGAATGTGTTGGAACCTTTGATTGTTTTTTCTAGTTTTATTTGTTTTTCAGGGCAGTGGTGCAGCAGAATCCAAGAATTATTTTTTTTATTCTGGGCAGCTTTTAGCGGCAGTTTTAACCACCGCGAAATGTATACTGGTGGAGGTTTAAACCACCGCTAAACGTAAAATAAAATTTACTTATAGCGGTGGTTATAACCACCGCTACATAGAATCATCATGGCTGCCTCATTCCGCGGTAGTTAACCTAAATTGAGCGGCAGTTTTACCACCGCTGGAAATTGAGTTTATTCGCGGCGGTTATAACCGCCGCGAATAAAGATATATCCAGGTCTCGTAAAAACGCCGCTAAATTCAAGACAACCTCCGCGAAATGAGGCACCTACGATGCTTTCCTGAAACCTATGCAAAACATTAAAAACCACCGCTAATAGATTTTTGACGCCCTATTAGGTGGCGGTTTCTATAAACCGCCGCTAAACGCAAAACAAAACTGCCACTAAATGGCGATTCTGTTGTAGTGAAGCAAGTATGAAAAGAGGATGTTTATAACACCTGATCCAGGGGTATGGGTGTGGACGACTACAACTAGTTTCAGTTTAGGGTTTAGATAAATTTAGAGGTTAAGATATTAGTATATGAGTACGCTTTTAAATATTAACAAAAATAATGGTTTTAATATGATAGTTTTGGACCATAAGTTAAATGTCTTCCATAACCTCAAAGGTTATTATTCTATTGAGAAATACAGTTATTTTTTAATAAATCAAAATAATTGAGTAAAAAATGATATAGTTAAGTATATTTTTGTCTTTATCATCCTCATAAGTTTGTTTACAATGATTTAAAATGATTCTCTAACACTAAAAAAACATAGGAAATGTCAGTAACCAGTAATAACTTAGTTAACAATGGATGTGAATTATAATTTGGTTCCTATCTAAAAAGAAGCCAAGTAAGATAGGATCTGGAATGGAAACTCTTGTGCTTATTCCTTACCATTTATCTAGAGTTATGATAAAAAAAATAAACCTAGGTGAGTTTTTATATTGCACCAAATAAGAGAAAATAGTGTTTAATGGAATTTCAATTGATAAAGATCATGAAGTTAAAAATATTCAATTTCCTTTTTATCAAAAATTTGTGAAAACAAATCTATGAAAATGTCTCAAAAGAACAAGAAAATGTTTCACATATGGTATAGTATGGAATATATAAATAAAATATCCTGGAAGGATGTGGATTTTATTCATCATAATACAGGGAAATAAAATTCTACCTATGTTATCTATTGAATGATTTAATGTGGGGAGTTTGGGAATTATGAAATTGATACTTGAGGTGGAATGTTCGTGATGTGGATTTGTATACTTAGAGTTCTAACAAGGTTATATGATGAAGATGAATAAAATGTAAATAATATATTCATGGTATGAATTATTTTAATATTATTTCTTATTTATATTATTGAAGACATTATTAAATTGAGATTATTTAATCTTATGAAATGATTCGTATTTTTATTTTTTGAATGAAGTAATAAAGAATATGATGGAAAATCCTTGTTAATGTTTTATGAAGGATGATGAATGATTAATGTTACTACATATGTGGTATCAATATTTATAATCTAGGGGTATTTTATAAGGATTGATAATCTTTTAGAATTATCATAACCACAAAATTATAGATTCCCTTTTGATTACTTCAATGATTGTATTAAAAGATGATTAATGTTATTTTGGGAGATGTTATTAGGCTTTATAAACCATTTTGTAATGGCGTGTAGATAAAAATTTAGATTAATAAGGTATTTGATGATGATGTAGTTATTTTTAATTAGAATAAAGTGTTAATGTATTATAGGGAACATAATTTTTATCATAAAAATAACCATGCGATTAATAATGTAATTTATAGATTAAGTGATTAAACTTATTTTTAATGATGCCTATTATATTTTGGGTATGTTATAAAAATTATAGAAGATGGTAAATTTTTATCAAATATTGTATTTTATTTCTACGTGGTTATTATTAACTGGGGAATAAATATTGTGTTGTCTTTTGGAACTATTTATTATTTTTTGTGGATTTATGATGAATCGTGTTATTTTCGGAAGGGGAAAGTTTATTTTCGAGAATAGATTACTAGTGTATTTTCACGACCCTTCCCTCGAAGCTCGTGCTATGACTACCCCAAGACTGCCTTGAATAGTCTAGGGGTTCGAGACTTGTATTGGAAAGTTTTATTACTAAAATGGTAATTCATTGCCTTTAAACCTATACAAACACACAATATAAGGACACAATAATATACAACCACGAAGTAAAACAGATGTAGTAATGGTGTGCACTGAAAATAAAGTGTTTTTAATACAAGCCTAACTGAAAGGTACAACTACAAATGAAAAATAGAAAACAACTCTTGGAATCACCCACCGAGGATCCTACCTGAAGGGTAGGTAAAACTCATCTCCACTGATCTCCATGTTAGACAATCTTATTTGTGTACCACCTGGTCTAAGCTCTCTCTGTATCAACCAAGTTGCTCGTCGTCTGCACAAGACACAATAAGGTGCGGGAGAAGCCTATGCAGGGGTGAGTATAAAAATACCTAGTACGGACCATGCGACCCCCAAAGGTCCCTCAGGATTCTACAAAGGAAAAATACAATGCATGATTTCAATCACAAAGCGCAAAGAAAAAGACACAGCTCAAACTAGGTATAAGTAAATCACAAAAGTATAGATGATTAGTGGGGAAGCTAGATCATCTTATTCTATCAAGAGGCACTACTACTGACCATAAGAAGTTTGGCCCACACAGGAATGAAATGTATTAACCCCCAAAAGACCCACACAGGATCTGACCCGCCAGAAGTTGATATGTACTAACCCCTGAAAGACCCACAAAGGATCGGTATGTGTTGAACCACATACGATCGTTGAGCACTGAACCACACAGTATATGGTCCACATATTATTGGTAGGTGCTGACCCACATAGGATCACTTAGCGCTGACCCACATAGGATCTGACCAACACAGGATTGACATGTGTTTATCCAAATAGGATTTATTGGTATTAACCTCCGTATGATCTGTCTCCAACCTCTACCTCACTGCCAGCCACTGGATTCCCACTCATAGTATGCTTGATTCTAGTAGAACCTCTCCTCAAGAAATTGGTCATATTTAAACAACCACAATGTCCCATAAAGAAGTAACCCAATGATCTATCACATTAAAAGGGTCCAAACACAACAAACATTGCGTAATCTGGATGTCCAGTCTATTTGTTATGGGAATTTTAGTGCCAAGGGCCCAGTTGGATTCAGAGTTGATCCAACCCGGCTGTACTCTAACATTATCCAAATGTCTTGGGGAGTACCTCAAAATGATATTCTATCTCCAAGGATCCATATGTTGAAGAAGTTTTTTCCAACGGACATCAGGTTTGCAAGTTATGGCCTTTTAAGCGTTTGTGGGCCCAAGAGGTGTCTGGGTCCGGTCCGACCAACCCGGTCTGGGTCTGGCCCGGGCCACCATCTAGGCATGGACCAACGGGCAACACATCCAGTCCTACTGGCACACCCCACGTGCAGTGCACGGTCCGCCTTCTGAACCACTCAAAGGAGAAGTTCGGCTCCTTAAATGGCAGTGCCAGGTGGCACCATCTCACTACTCGTGGGACCCACAGGGAGCAGGTCCCAGCCTTCACCACCACCGTAGACTTCTATGGAATGGAAACCTTATACAGCTTCCATAACATGATGTCACAGCTCCCCTCAGTGTCATGATACCCTAGCTCTCCTTTGTGGTGTGCAACGGCGCGCCGCCTGCTGCCGTCGCGGCCGACCGATGCCTGCTGCCGCCATCTCTCGCCAGTGATGTGTCAACGGATAATCCACAGGGCTGCAACGATGCTCCAGAGCTCGGTTTCCTCTCCCACATGGGCCTACGGGTATCATAGGATTCCACCTTCATCGCTTGACCCAATTTTTTGTGTTGTCGTCAAATTGAGGAAACTTGTCCCCGAAGAACGAAAGATGAACAAAGTGGTAGAGGGTCTGAGCCTTGGTCATTTGGCCTACTCCCTATGCATTAACATGATAACTAGTGGGATAATATATATATATATATATATCGTTAAAGATTAAAGAAACTCATTTCAAACAAAAAGACTCCCACGAGATTCAATGGAGGCGTCACAGTTGCGGTGGGAGGAGCGTCCACGATGGATATAGTCATCGGCGTTCACTGATCCCAAATCGTTGACACCCGAGCATCCATCCTCTGTCAATGGATGTTGTCACAGGACCTCACTAAAGCATTCTCACTTGAATAATCCATTCCAAAACACCACCCCGAGTTCCATTCAAATAGAAAGGGGAAGGGTGAGCAACACATTGAGGAATTAATGAGGTTCATTAAATGAATTAATGAACCCCTTTTAATTTACAACAGTAGAGTCACACAGTTGATGAGTTAAGCCATTAAATGGATTGAAAATTCACTTGTCCCACCACCGCTGCTCATCCATTGGAGAAAAAGGAAATAAAATAACAATTACATGTTATTTTATTTTTCTTTAAAAATTATAAAAACTAAATTTTTCTCCTGACCTACTACGGTCAAAGTGAAGCTTCCCTTAAGAGAATCTCGACACTGCAAATTCTATGGTGTCCTAAAATTTCAATTCTAAGTACCAATTCAAAATATAGAAAACTCCACATGTTCTTTAACTTAAAATACTTTAAAAGAGTTCAAAAATTCATTTTGAGCACACTGGGCCTTGGAATCACATTCTCTCAATTTTTGCAGACTCATAATAATCCAAAATAGTTATTAAATAATTACATGGAATTTTTGGGTCTTTACATTCTCCCCACAATATGGATTTTATTCCCCAAAATCTATAAAAAACTAGGGGAAAAAATGGGGGTAATGGGCATTCATTTGAGCCTCTCACTCCCATGTGCTCTCCTGGAGGTCCATGTGCTGCCAATGAACTCGTACCAGATGAATTGACGACCCAAAAAGGACCTGATTCTGTCGATCCTCTATCTCCACTGGGAACTCCACAAACATCACCCCATAGTCGATGTCCAAATTTCCCCAGTCGATAACGTGCGATGGATCATGCATGTATCTTCTTAGCTGAAACATGTAGAAAACATTATACACCTCGTGCATTTATGGGGGAAGAGCTAGATGGTACACCACCTCATATACTCTACTGAGGATGAGGAAAGGTCAGATGAACCTCTGAGATTTCATGTCGCCCTAACTAAACCTCCATAATTCTCATTCGAGTGAGACCCATAGATATACATGGTCACCCTCCTTAAACTCCAAGTGTCTCCATCTCATATCTGCATAAGACTTATTCATGCTCTGTGCAGTATTCATCCGCTCATGAATGACCTGCACCTTCTCTATGGTAACCTATACTAACTCTGGACCCATAAGTGCTAACTCCCCAAGGTCTGTCCAGCAAAGTGGTGATCTAGATGGTCACCCGTATAAATCCTCAAATGGATCCATGCTGATAGTGTAGTGATAACTGGGGTTGTATGAAAACTCTAATAGGGGAAGGAGGCCCTCCCAACTACGGCCAAAATCGAGGACACAATCACGATGAATTTAATAGAATTTCTGTATGGTCCACTTCATCTGATCATCTGTCGGAGGATGAAAGATGCTGCTCAAGTGTAGCTTCCTTCCAAACACTTCCTACAATCCCTTCCATAAGCAGGATGTAAAATGTGTGTCATTATCTAAGACAATCGTCTAAGGAACTCCGTGAATTCCTACAATATCTTGTATGTAGAGATGTCCCAAGCTCTCTATTGATCTCTGCTCTTGTATGGGTAGGAAGGGGGGTAAATTGGTGATTTAGTCAATGATCACCCACACAGAATCGAGGCCACTAGACGTATGTGGTATCCATGTCATGATGTCCATGGAGATAATGTCCCACTTCCACTCTGGTACATCAAGTGGTTGAGCTAAGCCTTATGGGACCTGAGGCTTGGACGTCACTTCCAAACAAGTGGGGCATTGGGATACAAACTCTGCCACTTCCTTCTTCATCCCTGGCCACCAATACTAACGCCATAGATCCTAGTTCATCTTCGCCACTCTAGGATGTACCACTAAAGGGGATGTGTGAAGATCCTTCAACACCTCCTCCTATAGAGTCACTTGTACCATGGTGCATCTTCTAAAGAAAACAACATGCTCCCCACCTTCAAAAAATCCTTCAGGAGCCTATCCTGAGGATATCTAAGCATTTTGGGTCTCACAATATATATCCGCAAGATATGCCTCCAAAACACACTGAAGAAATGGGGGAGTAAATATCATATACTGGTGGTAAGATTCTCCACCTCTATCCGTAAAAGTTAATTGCAATGCGGCTAGATGCTCTATCACCTCATTCAACAGTTATAGACCAGACCTCATGCTGAGTGAGTCTGCCACTACGTTACACTTCCTTGGAGTATAGAATATCTTAAATTCATAGTCCTGGAGGAAATCTAGCCATCATCGTTGTCTCAGGTTCAGGTCCTTCTATGAGAAGATATACCTGAGACTCTTTTAATTAGAATAAAAAATTAAATCATTCACCCATCATGTAGTGCCACCACATCTTCAGCATAAAGACCACTACTGCTAAATGAAGGTCATGGGTATCATAGTTCTACTCATGTTGTCTCAATTTCTATGAGACATAGGATATAACTGTTCTCTCCTCTATCGGAACACAACCTAGTCCAGTCTTTGATGTGTCACGGTAGACTACATACCCAACTCCCTCTTCTAGTAGCCATAAGATGGGAGCACTATTCAATATTTGCCTCATCTCCTGAAAACTATACTATAAATTCTACATCCACAAGAGAGGCTTCCCTTTCTTCATCAAGGATGAAAAGGGTGCTGCTACCCTAGAGAAGTCAGGCCCAAATCTCTGGTAGTACCCAGCCACTCTCAGGAAACTTTGCACTTCGATCGCACTCCTAGGTGGCTCCCAAGAAATCACTTCTTATATCTTTTCTATATCTATTTAAAATCCTGTCTTTGAGATAACGTTTCCCAGGTAGTGAAATTTCCATATCTAGAACTGGAATATCATGATTTTTCCATAATGATGGTGCTCTTGGAGTGTATCTAGAACTATCTGTAGGTGTGTGGTGTGCTCCTCCTCCAACATCAAGTATATCAAGATGTCGTCGTTGAATACCACCACACAGAGAGAGAAGTATCAATGAAATATCTTTTTAATGAGACCCATGAACCCTACTAGAGATTTGGTCATGCCTAAAGGCATCCCAAAGAACTCATAATGGCCATACCGATATCTGAAGGCTATCTTCAGTACGTCTTCGTCTTGTACTCTGAGCCAATGATAGCCTGATCTGAGGTCTATCTTCGAAATCCATTGAGCTCCCTTTAGTTGGATGAAGAGATAATTGATCCTTGAGAGTGGATTCATGTTTTTCATGATCAACTGGTTCAAGCGCCAATATTCCACAAAAATACTCAAGATCCCATCTGCCTTCTTGGTGAACAAGATTGGGGTTTCCCATGGTGAAACACTGGGCCTTATGAAACCCTTTCCCTACAAGTCCTCCATCTATACCTACAACTACCAAAGCCCCATGAGAGGCATCTGATATGCTGGTGTAGATATCGGTGTTGTCCTAGGGTACATCTCAATGTGAAATTATACCTCTCTAATAGAAGTTAGTCCTAGAACATCATCAGGAAATACATCAACACACATGTCCACCACCACAGGGTAACTCAGACTCCTCACATAAACTTCTTTGAGGGTTAGGCTAGCCAACTGATGAGTTATCATCTGCACCCTCCTCTGAGAGAGTCCAACCTATTCTGAAAAGGTTTCAATCTCACCGATGAAGGAAAACCTAATCCCATTCTCGTGGAAACACCGTACATTAGGCCTGAAATAGTCAATCTGAGCATAAACTCTGGATAGCTAGTCCATACCCAAGATGACATTATAAGGTCTCAAAACTGCTACTAATAGATCCTATCCAATGAAATCACCTCCTACAGTGATCTCACACTACCTGTACTAGTGTGTAATCATTGAATCTTCTCCTGTAGAAGTCTATAATCACAAGGATCGAGTCAACGGGTTCATCAAAATCTCGGAGCTCTGAATGAGTGTTGTGGAAATGAAAGAGTGAATGGAACCTATGGCTATAAGAACTGCCGCTAGGGTGGAATAGACATAGATCATACCTTTAATAATCTCTAGAGGACTGTGGTCATAGGTCTCTACTGCCTGAAGCTGAGCTCGCTCTTATCCACCTGCTCTCGGTGGTTAGGGCGGACCTCCTGGGGGTCGTGGTAGTAGAGCCACAAATCGCCGCCCACCGCTTGGTGTGGGGCTTGATCCTCTACCTTGTATGCTGCCCTACGGACCTCCTCACTCGAATCTATGCCTCTGACTTAGCGGTCCCCCTACTTTCTGCTGATTTTCGATAAGGTTGGTTAAGAAGTGACGTCCCCTGTTTCCCTACCCATCACACGTGAAGCACATTCTACCTCCTAGAAGACCTTTTATACCTAAAGATCTATGCACCTCTGACCTTGCCTCCCGAGGTCGTCCACTTGTGGGTCTGGCCCACTTGGACCTCTGCTTCATCTGTCTACCGCCTCCTAAAGATGACTTGGCTACCTGTCGTCCAGTGGTGACTCTCACCGTTGGTGCCTGCTCTACTATGAAGCTGTCAACCAAAAAATGGTATCTTGAGCACTCTAACCTGCATTGGAATATTCATATATATCATGGATTATCTAGTCTCCAACCAGAGACCATAATCAATGGTATGGGACATGAAGAATGGGTTTCATACCATGTCTGTGTAGTTGCGTGCGAGGTCAGTGAATCTCGATGAGTACTGGGACACTAATAAGATGCAATGATATAAGTGCATCAGCTCCTAGATACGCATTGAGCAGAGTGTCACTGGAACAAAATCCACCCTAAAGAGGCTCTCAAAGTTCGTTCAGGTGAGGGACGCATTGTCATGTGTGTGGAGAGTCATGATCCCCCATCTCCATGTTGTTCCATGGAATAGGAAAGTAACAAGGATAACCATCTTCTCTATTGGTGTCTCAACAAAGTGAAATACTATAGCCACAGCCTCCAGCCAGTCCTCTACATCCTAGGGATCTGTCTCACCTTGAAACCATAGAGTCCTCTGTCTCTAGAAATCGTGCAACGTGCTCTATCGACATGCGAAGTCTGTTGGTGGGGTTGGTGGTATCTCCTACCCAATGAGTGATGGTGTTTCTGGTGCACCACCCAAATGTTCTACCACAGTAATAGGGCCCTACATAGAAGCCTCATCACTCGGTGGGCCGTCAACGTGTACTCTATCAAGAATCCCATCTTGTTATCTATGTAGAAGCATCCTAAAAATAAACTAGTGCGCTACGTTCAATATCTTACACTTGGTGAGATTACTCAAGATAGATCAAAGTAAAAATATTTCAAAAACACATGAAATCATTATTTTCATGCACCGAGTTAGAACTCAAAATTTAGGGTCATGGTGTATGGATACGTCGGCCGCCGCACCCACACTAGACTCCCCAAACTGAAAACCATACTCGAAACAGTTGATAATATTGCTTCATTAAAAATATCAGAGTCTTAGTTCTTTGGTAGAACCGACTTCTTTTATACCACTTTGTCACGACCCGTCCCCCTGGGCCCAGGCTGTGACTACCCCATGCACGCCATACTTAGGCCAGGGGTTGAAGACTAGCAATAGATAGGCATATCCCTAAAATGGGAAGGATGTTCCTTTAAACTATTACAAAAACATAATCCAAGGACACAAAAATATGCAACCACAAATTAAAACTAAAGTAGTAAAGGTGTGTACTAAAAGTAAGGGGGCTGGAACACAAGCCTAAATGAAAAGTACAACCACAACTAAAAAATAAAAATATCTCTTGGAATCACCCACTAAGGATCCTACCATAAAGGTAGGTACAATTCGTCTCCACTACACTCCATGTCATCTAATGTCCTTCATGTACCGACTGGTCCCTGCTCTTTCAAGTCTTAACCAATCTTCTTGTCATCTGCATAGGACACAACAAGGTGCGGGCCAAGCCCGTGTAGGGGTGAGTATAAAAATACCTTGTAGGGACCCCGAGACCCCCGAAAAACTCTCATAATTCCACAATGCAAAACCACAAAGCTTGATTTCAATAAAAAATCACAAAGGAAATGATTTAGCTCAATCTAGGTATAAGTAAAACATATAAGTACATATGATTAGTTGCGAAGGTAGATCATCTTGTTCTGTTAAAAGGCACTACTGCTGACCATACAGAGTCTGACCCACACATGATCGATAGGTGCTAACCCATGAAAGACCCAAATATGATCCAACCCACCCAGAGTCAATATGTACTAACCCTCACAAGACCCGCATAGGATCTAACCCACACAAGATCAGTATGCACTGACACACGCAGGATTTTTCATCGCTGACCCACACATGATCTGACCTACACAGGATCGGTATGCACAGACCCACCCAGGATCACTGAGCACTGACCCACATAGGATCTGACCCATACAGGATTGGTAAGTGCTGATCCAAGTAGGACCACTCAGTACTAACCTTCGTATGATCTGTCTCCATCCTCCACCTCACTACCAACTGACAGTGTTTTCATGACACGTCAAATTGATTATGATTTTAAGGATTATTTATAGTGTAGGTATATCCTATGTCATCTTCGAAGGTGCGTTGGTGGGTTTAGAGTGTGTGTTTTTAATAATAATAACAATATAGGGCGTGGTTTGAAATAAATTTAAAGAAAATGATTTGATTTAAAGAGTTTAATAGTTGATAAATAAAAGGGGTGTTTAAAAAATGAGATAAGGAGACAATTTCAAGTTCACTACAAATCTTTCTGAGTTCGTCATTCTAAAAAATAAACATGGTTTAATGGAACCCTTTGGTTGAGGGTTTTCAAGATCTCAACTTTCCTCTTTCCTCTTAAAATGATGCTCAAAGTACCACCCCATAACACAACAATCATGTTTTCAAGGTTTGGTTATCAAACATAGAAAAGAAAGGATACCAAATAATACTGAAATCTTATGTATGTGTGAGATAAATAGAACTCTTGTCTAGTCCAATCAGAACAGAACAAGATTCCCAATTGAAATCTCAACCCAATCGGTGTTGTTATAAAAAGTGTTTCACTTCATTATAATGAAATAAATGTATTCAGAGGAGAATTGAATCAAATATAAACATAAGAAAAATATTTATCATACAAATTACAAGAAAAATGGTATAAAATCATGTGCCATAACTCCCTCCCAAGTATGTGTAGCTACCATGAAATGATTGTCCATTATTTAGCTCAACATCAGGAAGAGGAGGAAGCTTGAGTGGAACTCCTTATTCATGATTAATCCCCCTATATTGATTGGGGCATCCAGAACGTCTAAGAGGAAGAGAGGACTCCTTGGGGTATCTGAATAAGAAAATCTTGGCCTCCTGATAGAACTTATAAATTGGGATCCCAAGCATCCATTTTATAGGCAAATTGGAAGGTGGTTTTGAGAAGCCTGATTTCGAGAAACCACATGGTTCATGATTTTCGATGGATAGATAGTCTTATCTAACTTTTGAAAAAACTAAAAAGTTATAACCCTACCTCCTGACTATCTCCACCGAACGTTTGGAATTATTTGGACAATCAATTCTCTAGATATTGACATATTACAGAATGCCACTTTTGACTTTGTGCATATTTGGTGTCTTGGACAGATTAGTTCGGATAATCCCCATAGAATCCAAATCGAGAATGGGTTCCTTGAGATTAAGTTTAGCCCATAAAATATTGGACCATCCCACAAAATTTCAGCCCATTTGGATGTACGGTCTAGTGCATTGTTTGGATAGATACACTACTGTGATTGGGCCTTGCACAATTTGGCCCATTTTTCTTGGACTTCATCATGGGTCCTCCATATCACCTCCATCATCAATGAAAGTATCAAAACAAGTAACATTGTGTAACATCATAGTTTTGGAATCCACCTAGAGATTCCCCCATACATGGTTGGTCACATGTCCTCAAGTGCATTCCCCCAAACTCTAGAGGCTGACGACTAGCAACGAGGTCCTTGGTTGTGATATTGGGGGAACTATGCCCTCATTGGAAGAGTAACACAGCAGAAGTAAAATCAAATATAGAATGGAGAAAACATAAATAATCCATAAAAAAGAAAACAGGGGAAGAATAGAAAAAATAAACTGGAATACACACACATAGATATATATATATATATATATATATATATATATATGAATGATGCATGATACATATGTCTAGGAAATCATCCAAACAAATCACAGTGCTGGAATACAGTAGTACTAAACCAATGTACAAAAAAAATATTAAAAACATCTCCACAGCATCACAAGCCATAGCTTGGTCTCATGCTCGCTAGCTCCATAGTAAATCTAAAACTTGAAGTAGAAGGGAGCTTGTCCATATCTATACCTGTAACAATATAATCTATTTGGGTCCAAAAGAATGGCTCAAACATGGTGTGAGACTAAATCCTAGTAGGCAACCATCACGAGATCTGTGCCTAATAGTCAGTGAATATATGGCAGGTAAGTACAAAAAGCAGTAAACATGTAAGTACTCAGCAATAAATAATCCACAGTTTCAAAACATTAAAACCACTACATAACAAGCAACAGCTAAACAAAGCAGATACCCACAATAGGTAACCCTATGGGAGGTACCCATAGCCTCTCCCCTATGGTCCTAACTAGCAACACAAGAACACAGCTAAATCACAAAGGTAACCCTATGGGAAATACTCACAGCATATCCCCTCTAGTCCTACCTAACAATTACAAGCAACCCTCTAGGCAGTGCTCTCAGTCAAAGCCCTCTTGTCTAGCTTAAGCATAGACTCTCTGAGGAAGAACACATTGTCAATTCCCCTTATAGTCTCATATCGGTAACTAATGGCGCTCTAGGGAAGCAATTATGTTACATTCCCTATGTGGCCCACATCGAGGAACTATGTATACTCTGAAGAAGCACACACCATCAATTCCCCCTGTGGTCTCGCACCGTAGGAAAAATAGACACTCTGGAGAAGACCTCAACATCCATTCTCCCTATGGTCTATTTACCAATTTCGCATGGCCCTATGTAAGTCAAGCAAGTATAGAAGTGTGTATCGTCCCAAGTAAACCTCAAGAACTACTTGGCTAGAAGTCTACAACATATCAGCATAACAGAACAACACACACACCATCCTACAATACTAGGCATGGGAAAGTAAGCAACAGCCTCCATAGGAAAACTAGACCCAACAGTCAAAATAGGAAAAACATGCATGGGAAAACACATCTAAAGCACATAATTTCACCATATTCGCAATCAATTAACCTCTAATCTAGAATACAAGCATAGAAGGGAAACAATAGGTCTAAAATGGTAAACGCGGAATACCTCATTCATGGGTATTGGGAAAATTTTTACATATAACTCAAAGACATTCAACATAAAGGAACAAACCACCTACCTTTAGGGTTCTAACGAAGTCGATCTATAAGCTACCACACCTCCACAAATCCGGTGAATGCACCACCGAAATAACTCTATATCCCCTTCCCTAACATCTACAAATCTTAAAATCAACACCCAAGGAAACCAAAAGCCTATATCTACACACTATGGTTGTAGATCTAGAAAACTGAGAGAGATAGGGAGAGAGAGATGTAGATATAGAGGAAAACACAAAGAAACCAAGAGGAGACACTTACCTGGGATAAAACACCTTCAAACTACCTTAAAACCCATTTGATTTGCTTCCAAAAAAGAGTGGGAGAGTCCCTCCAACCCTTGAGAACCGAAAATCCTGAGAGAGCTTCGAGTGGGAGGAAGAATAAGGGAGAGATGGAAAATACCGAGTGGTCCGAGACAAAAAAACACTAAAATTAAGTGGATGCATGGTTACCCAGCATGGTTTGGAAAATATACACCACCCATGTGATTGCCACTGTCTCACTCAGGGACTTTGCACGGCTTTCCCGCACAGTCTAACAAACCTTGTGCCGCCCGTTCAGAGCCCTCTGTCAAGGGTGATCAGTTTTCATAGGTTGGTCACACAGTCTGTTCATACCATGCGCCAACCATGCACCCCTGTAAAACCTTCACAACATTAAATGTTTTTCCCAGAAAAATTCAATTCAACCAACCAAAGAAGGAAAACATACCTGAAAGAAGGTATAGGTTCTTACAAACTTCCCCCCATAAAGAAATTCGTCTCTGAATTTCCCCAGCGCATCGTAGAATAAGAAACCCCGAAAAGCTCCACCCACTGTGCTCGTAAATTGGCCTCCCTCTCCCAAGTCCCGTTCTATACTCACCCGTGTTTCCATAGCACTCATATGAGAGAAACAAACCGACCAAGGATAACATTTGTACTACAATCTACAATCCAGATAGGATGCTTCTCGAATGACGTATTCACTTTGAGCTCAACCTCCTCAGGTTTAAAAACATGATACGGGTCTGAAAATTCACGTCGGAGCTAAGAAATGTGGAAAAGGTCATGCATAGCTCTGTGCCTCTGAGGTAACAACTATCGATAGGAAATCAGCACAACAATCTCCAAAACCTCAAAGGGCCTGACGTAACTCACTAAAAGTTTACCCTATATCCTAATTATTCTGTGCCCAAACCTCTATGTGACATGTAAGAAAACCTGATCCCCGACCTCGAACTCCAGAGGTCATATCTACTTATTAGCATAAGACTTATGTTGAGACTGTGCAGTATCCATCCTCTTCGGAATCAACTATATATGTTATGTGGTCTCCTGAACAAGACAAGGTCCCAACAAAGCGGCGTCTCCTGACTCCAGCCAACATGAGGGTGATCGACATGGTCTACCATACAAATTCTCATATGGTGACATCTGAATAGTTTCTTAAAAACTATTGTTTTAGTAAAACTCCCCAAGAGGTATATGCTTCTCCCACAAACCTCCAAAATCTAGAATTCATTCTCTGAGCATGTCCTCAAGCACCTGAATCGTACACTGGGACTAGCCATCTGTTTGGGGATGGTAATCTATAATCAAAAGTACTTGTGTACCAAACTACTTCTAAATCCCCTTCCATACCAGATAAGTAAAACGATCATCCCTATCTGAAACAATGGAGTGTGTAACTCCATGCATATGTACAATCTCACGGATCTACAACCATCCCAGCTTATCAACACTAAAAGTCTCCTTGATCGGCAGGAGGTGATAAACCTTCTTGTGTCTATCAATGAAACTCAAACTGCATCATTCCACCGAGGTGACCTCGGAAAACTAGTCATGAAATCCATTGCGACATCATTCCACTTCCACTTGAAAATGGGTAACTACCGCAAAATCCATGATGGATGTTGTTGCTTTGCCTTCACCTACTGACAGGTGGAACACCTCATGACAAAAACAGCAACATCCCACCTCATACTTGGCCACCAATACTAGCGGTGTAGATCACAATACATTTTGGTGACACCAGGATGAAATTCCAAAACTGAGGAACGAAAGTCCAGCATCATCTCCTCATGTATGTCTACTGGCACCCATACGCACCCCTGGAAATGCAAGATATCATCCTCACCTATGGCCCATCCCGGAATAGGGTCCTCTTCTGAAATGCTCTCCCGTAGGACTAGGCCTTCCAAATCGGATAACGGCCTCATTCGTACTCAATCAAGAAGGATATAGGTAACTGCTATAGAAGATAGAAACGTATATCCCTATCTATCGCGCACCTCTAAATGAATCTCAGAGAATAGAGCCATAAGCTACCACTCACTACTATCCACCCGAGCTGCCTGTACTTGGTTCCTATTGCTTAGCCTATCTGCCACTACATTGCCCTTCCCAAGTGTATAAGCAAGCTTCAAATCAAAGGACTGTAGGTACTCAAACTACCTTCACTGTCTCCAATTCAGATCATGCGGAGTGAAGATGTAATTGAGACACATATGGTCAGTGAAAACCACAAAATCCTCTCCGAGTTGATAATGTCTCTATCAGTGTAAAGCATTAAAAACAGAAGCCGACCCGAGATCATGTGTCAGGTAATTCCTCTCATGTGGCCTCAACTACTAAGACCCGTACGCAAAAACTCCCTCTCCCTGCATAGGCATAGCTCCTAACCCAATACCTGAAGAATCCCAATACATAGAGTATCTCATTCCCAGGTCTAAAAAGACTAGTATTAGTGCTATGGTTAGCCTCCATTTCAGCTCCTCAAATGCTGACTCACAAGAGTCTAACCACAAGAACATTGCACTCTTCTTAGTCAAAATCATCAGTGGTTCTACTAAGAACGAGAAGTCCTGTATAAAACATTTGTAGTATCCAGACATCCCTAGAAAACTTCATACCTCAAAGACATTCTTTGGATGCTCCTAGGAAACTATTTCTCTCAGTTTTTATGGATCTAAAAATACTCTTGTCTCTGAGATAACATGACCAAAGAAGTGAATCTGATCCATCCAAAAGTGCCATTTTGAGAGCTTAACATATAACTGATTCTCTCTTAGTGTATTCAAAACGATCACAAGATGGGTAGCATGGTCATGTCGAGTGTGAGATTACACCAAGATATCATCCATGAAGTCCACCACAAATGAATCCAAGTACATATGGAATACTCGGTTCATCAGTTCCATGAAAACTACAGGTGCATTTGTAAGACCAAATGACATAACCATGTACTTTTATAGACCATACTTGCTCTGAAAGGCTGTGAGAGGTATATCAGATGGTCTAACACGCAACTGATGAGAACCGGACCTCAAGTAATTCTCTAAGAACACCTGGGCTCCTCTAAACTGATCAAAGAGATCATTAATCATAGGAATAAGATATCGGTTCTTGACTGTCAACTGGTTCATATTCTGGTAATCCACCCAAAGTATGAGGGTACCATCCAACTTCTTCACAAATAGGATAGGAGAACCCCAAGAAGAAGTACTGTCTCAGATGAAACCCTTTTCCTGCAACTCCTCCAACTACTTATTGAGCTCTTGTAACTCTTGTTTTTCCATCCAATTAGGCGGAATAGACACTGGTGGTACTCCTATTACAATTTCAATAGAAAATACTACCTTGTTCTCTAGAGGAAAACCTGAAAATTCTTCGGGAAATACATCCCTGAAACAATCCACCACTGGAGGAAAGTATAACTATGAAGTCCCCTGGTCATCTAGATATAGACTAGAAATCTGTTCTGCAACTCCTCCCAACCCATGATGCTCAGGTCCTGCTCTGCTGACCCGGACATCTCAGTCACCCTTATGAAGAAACGATATGCCCTATGGTGATGTGAAACTCACCCTGCGATGATAATATTCGAACAATGCCTGGAAAGGAACTAACCAGTCCATGCTGAGAATGAAATCATAGCATGTCATCTCTAGGACATATAGGTCCCATAGGAAGTGACACCCACCAACCTCTAGAGGGAACTCCCGGCACTGACGTACACTAGTCATTCTAGTCCCCAACAGAGTGTCTAGCGGCAATATATCAGCAGAAGAAAAAATGTGGAGACCAAGGATCTCTACAACAGCAATAGATATAAAGATGTGGGCATCCCCTATATCGAAAATACTAGAATCTAAAACTGAGTCTACAAAGATTTCAGCTCGAATGGTTGAAGGTCTGGGATCCTACTCTTGCTGGGTATGCTCCACTGCAAATGTTTGGCCTGAAACGTGGCCCTGTGACCCTGCCTGACCGCTCTGACTTGATCCACCCTGATTTCGCTGAAAGACTGGAGACTGAACATCATGGCCATGACCTCCACCTTGGCCTGAATGGCTAGAAGAAATCTAGTTCCCAGACCAGTGAGAAACTGGTGGTGCTTCTCCTGAATGAGGAGTCATAGAAGAACCCATGTCACCAGCTTCAGGTGAGAAGATCAAACATAAGAACTAAATATGATCCATATTTCTACACATTTGGAACTCCACAAGGTCTCTCGGTCCATGTGGCATCGTATGCCCTCTCTTCTCGCACTGGTAGAACACCACCTGGCTACTAGAAGAAGTTTCTTGCCTCCTTGGATCCCCATGCGTAGACTCCCTATGGCACTTCCTGATGTCAGGAGGAGGAATACTAACTCCAGACGCTAAGCTGCCCTAGCTCATAACTCTAGAATCCCTCATATTTCACACTGTGATCAGCGTCTAGTTGACTATATAAGTGATAGAAGTAATCTAGAAGATGTTCACCTAAGATCAGGTGTTGTTCCCCAGACCATCCTTGAACTTCTTTTCCATAAATAACTGATCACCTTCTGAAATAGGCATGAAGCGCAACAGCTCGGTGAAACGAGAGGAATACTCCATGACAAAAATAATTCCCCACTCTAGAATCATGAACACTCTGGATAAATCGGTCATCAAGGTCTCTGGATAGAAGTATTAAAATAAGATCCATTGAAACTCATCCTAGGCCATGACTTGCTGGTGTCCCGCCTGTGAGATCACATCCCACCATCTCTTGGCGGAATACCGAAGCATATACATAGCGATCATGACCCACATTTCGGGAGGAGTATCTAGATTCTCAAAGAATGTCAGGATGGATTCTAGCCATGACTCTGTAGCGTAGGGTCCTCCATCCCCTGAGAAAGTGGGAGTATGCTGATGCTGAAAGACCCACGTCAAATCTTCCATCGATGGGGCTGGAGACGGCGCTCCCTGAAAGGTCTACATCATCCCCATGAAACCCTCTCTAAACTATTCATCAGTACCAATTTTATGTATAACAACTAGGGCCAAGGATGACATAAATAGGGGATTCACTGGAAGTCCTTGATCTGCCATACTCAGTGTCTAATCACCTCCTAACAACTGGAGAACAACCAGAGGACGTCTCAGTTGGATGACTATGCTAGGTCAAATGCACACCTTAGATCAATATTATAAATGAATTAAAAACTAGAAGTGTGAGAAGGTAACAAGAGGAAGAAAATCATCCATTTTTTACAAAACTTGACTACACGGCGTGTATAACTTAAGTTACTATCAATCTGTATCGTTAGTCACACAGGTGGACACAGGGTTCACACAACATGACATGTATAGACGGTACATGGCGTGTTCACTCAAGATTTTCCCTATCCCGTATCTCTGCCCACATGGCCAATGACTTGGCTAGAAACTACATGGAATGTATAACTTAAGAAAAACAGTTTCTTCCCAAATAGAAGAACACAAGATGTGTATTCGAAACTACACGGTGTGTATTCTGGGTTTTTCAGGACAGTAAACCTCAGAAACTACTCCGGAGCCCAAAAAAACACTGAAATGTACATTAGGTTCCAAATTCTAATCCATGAGGGCCCAAACCCCTCGCAAATCAAAGTATGGAATTTTATACATGTCATGGACAAGTTAAACCAAGAAATTATCCACCAATTTCCGATCCATGAGGGACCATAACACCTCAAGAACCAAAATATGGCGTTCATTCAAACAAAACATTATAAAAATTATACCTTATCAAATAACATGTATTTATCAAGGAAACTATCACAATAGCATGCATATTCTACAAAACATCTATTACAACAGCATGCAATTTCTAATTCACCCTAAATTCCATGGAAAGAATGCTTGACATGGAATTTCTAGCAAGTGTTTATATGATGAATGAGATGGTATACCCTCATCTCATCGAGTTGCGATAGAAATAGAACCTCAATAACATCAACTATAATAGTAAAAAACATGTAAGTCACCCAACGGTGAAAATAAAACCAACCATAAACTTGAAAAACCAAAAAAAAAATCAATAAATGAGGTAGGATGCCTTTTCCTTGTACATGGGTTTGCTATTCGTGGGCACAACTTAATACCAAGTACCTATTTTGTAACACCCTGAGATTTTATGAAAAATATTCTTTTTAATTTCATTAAAGTCTTGTGTTGTACGCTACACAAAAAGGAGCTTGCACAACATGCATCCTTGACTTTCCTTTCATTACACGCAATCACGACCTTCCTCGATAGCGTGTGTAGTACGCAATACCGAGTTTCACTAAACAACGATATGCTATTAAAATATTAATAAAACTAGCCGTTATGAATAGTAATAACCAGTTTTTGAAATATTGTAAATTTTATTTTTCAAAATGGACTTCATTTTTGGATTCTAAATATCAAAATTAGCTTAGGGTGAAATTTTGGTATTTTTCAGATAAATTTCATTTTCTGATGAATAGTGAAAATTACAAAATTTTAATTAAAAACAACATTTTTAATAGAAATAATTAATAGTGATAAATTATTAATTTTAGTGGTTTTAAAGTATATTTAGAATATATTTTTACAATTTAATACAATGTTGGTCATTGGATGTAATTTCACATTTAAACCACACATAAACAAGTGTCAATCTTTGGATAGTTATTATCTCTTAAGAACACGCTATTTGTTTTGACGATGGAAATTAATTTTTAAATTAATTAATGCAAATGATATGTTTTTAATTTGGTAAAATAGACATCATTTTTGAGTTCATAATATCAAATATAGCTTAGGCCTAATTTTTGGTATTTTTCTGGAAACTTTCATTTTTTTGATGAATTGTGAAACAACTAAGTGGTAGTTAAAAAAATGAATTTTCCATAAAACATAATTTTAACACTTCTGTGAGTGGAATTTAAAAAATCCGAGAGACACAGTTGATGTCAGTAAGTAAAATGTGGTTCAATGAGATGAAAATAATTTTTGGTGAATAGTAACTTCTTACTTTTTTTTACCACGGTTAAAAGTAAATAGGGTAATTAAGGGTAAAAATGATCATATTGTTACCCTAAAACATGTCCTAATTCTATTGGATAAGTGTAATTCGACCAAAAACAACCTTAGGAATAAAATATGACCATTTAGGCCCACTGAGATTACATTAGGACATTTATTATTATTTAATTCAAAGAAGAGTTAAAAGAGTTAAAATCAAAGTTTATTTACTAAAACATTTTTAATATAGGGTTTTACATAAGATAAATTATATTGTAAATATTAATTGGAAATATAATAAGATTTTCTACATTATGATATTTTATTTATAATTTTTAGACTTTAAATAAATTAATTTATTTATGACACAATGATGATGCAGTGATTACCATAATAGTGAAAAATTAGAATAATTGATATTATAAATACCCAAATAAATATAATTTGAGACTTTTTATTAATTAAACTAATTTTCTAGCTTAATATGGAATGTTAGGATTGATTTAATTAACTTTGGTCGAAGTAATAATTCTATTATGAGTTTCACAAAAATCAACTATTGAATAGTGTCAAAATTGACATAAAATAGTTTTTAAAACAAATATTATATTATTAATTGTTATTTTTTTCTTTAAAATCTATGGTTCGGCCAAGATACTTATATCACGATATTCGTATCATTAATGGACCACTTTGGCGTCTCTTGGATGTATATGGTATGTTTATTAACTATATAATATAAAAATACACACGGACATGGTAAATGTTAATCTAATTAACTAAGAGTTAAAACTAAACGATAAGATTATTATAATGACCTAAACTTGTCTAAATTCTATTGTATGAGATTATTTCTACCCATACCCACCATATCTTCGAAATAAATCAATTTGGAGCTATTTAAAACCGAATTTGACTTTATAATAAAATAATATTTTTAGTTATTCCAAAGGTGCCCCTCTCCTCCCTTATAAAAGGGCACCTCCTCCCTCTCTTCCTCACACCACATTGAGCCTTCAAGCTCGGCCAACCCCTGCCAAATTCGCTTCTCCACTTCCCTAGTAACATCCTAGAGGTCCTAGTCTTCTTCAAAGACCAATTTTACTGCCCTAAGAGGAGGACTCAAAGAGGCGCTTCAAAGAAGAGGTAATGTCCGTTACCGATTCTTTCAACTTTATTTCTTCTTCCACTTCTTCTTCATTGGTTGTTTCATTATTAAGTAATAACATCATTATCACTCATATAATGATATTTTATTATAAGTATGAAACAACCCTATTTCACCATCTATCCATCCTATGGAAAACGAAATCACCGCACGTGCGTACGTACAGAATACCGTCTCCACGCCGTGGTGTAATCTATTTTCCACCACCACCTTACTTGGATGGATATAATGGTGTACATAATAACTATATATGATTATTTTAAAGTGATATTGATTTTTAAATAGTATACATACACTCCAATACAATTCCACGATCATTAAAACGATTTCACCGCTCGTGCGTACGTACGGACTACCGTCTCCACGACGCGATGAGATTCATTCTCCACATTAACCATTCATGAATGATTATAAAGTATATATAATAATAATTAATCATGAAATTTATGACTGTAGTTATTTTTATATATATGTATGTCATCTACTTAATTCCATTCAACTCAATAAGGAAACGAAAACAATGTTCATGCGTACGTACGGCCTACCGTCTCCATGAACGGTGTATTTATTTCCATTTACTAATCTATTATATATATGTATATTCTGAATATATATTATATATAAATCATGTTTTATATTCTGGAATTAAGTAATCATGATCTAAGTAATCATATGAATAATTACAAGTCAAAACACGGATGACAAATGAAACGATTTTACCCAAAACGCTCTTTAACATGGAATTTACAAAAGAACGGGAAAAATAAAGTCATAAGTGAACCATATATGATATCATAACAATGATTATGATTCAGGAATAAGTCAATGACATTATTTAAATCATTATACATGAGGTTCGTACACTTACGAAGCAAATCGGACCTAAGGTAAGTGAAAATATCACAATCTCATTTTTATCCGAGATTGTTTATACTTTGAAATTTACTGGGGTGTATTTTATCATCCAGATCCATGTGTTCCTCAATATGTAATATTATTTCCATCCACCTAAAATTGTTTAAATCTAATTTTACCCCTCGGTGAGTTTTTATTAAATGATATAAAAGGAATCTTTTGTCGTTTTTCGTACGACGTACTTTTTGACTTTTCCGACAAAAGTACGAGAAGAATGTTTTTTTAAATTATACGCCATGAATGGATTTTTAAGACATTATTTACAAGAAGCTTCCTTTACAAGTTTTAAATTTTATTTTTAATCAACTTCTTTTAGTTTAAAATTGTATGACATGTTAAGAAAGGAAAATGTTTTTGAATTTGAAAGGATATTTTCCTCAAGAATGGAGTTCAAGTGTTTTATAAAAATTATTTTCCATCTAAGATAATATAAGGTTCTGTTTATATCCCTATTATTACATTGATTTGATTATGTTGTGATGGAATTATTTTTAGGAATTCCTTTATCTTATATGAATTGTTTGATGATGTCACGATGTTTAAGATTCCCATTTTTATTACATGGTTTTGCAATGATGTATGATTTATGATTTTGTGGCACACATAAGAATGGTATCATTATGAGATGGGTGGGACCTATATCTCCCTCCAATGAATTTGGTAAATATTTTATATCTCATGAGATAGACATGGATGGAACGGAAGGTTAAACCGGTTTAGTGAAACAGGACTGAAACGGGGAGTGAACTCAGTTTAAAAATGGAATTTGTCCACTAAGACAGTCTTGGCTATGAGTATTGACTAATAAGAAATTATTCTCTATGATTATGTGTGTATGACAAAAAGTTTCATGTTTTAAGTTATGATTATTGGGATTACATTTCACTACTATGATTTATCCCATGTTATGATATTATGATCTCTTTTACAAGTTAAGATTTCCAAAATGTTATGTTCTTATGAATATGATGTGATTGATATTTCTTTTGTTTACCTTTACTGAGCATTTTAGCTCACCCTTTTATGTTTTCTTTTCCCCGAGATATAAAGAAAGGTTTTAGGTAAGAAAAAAAGGGAAGATCTTTATGGGAGATGTTGAAGATCTTTCACCATGATTAGAAGATTACATTCCGAGTTTCCAAAGACACTAAACTATTATGGTCCTTATGTGTGTGTGTGTTTTTATGTACTAAGTATTCTACAAAAGTAATGTAATGTCCTTGTACTTCAAGCTTTAGGTGTCTACATATTTCTTCTAATCTGAAGCTAAAGGCTCCATAAATTAAGTCAAGATTAATAAATTCCTCTGATACCACTTTCTAACATCCCAGTTTTGGAATCCAACCAGAGACGCCCCGTACCCGGTTGGTCACGTGGCATCAAGCGCATTGCCCCAAACGCCAGAGGCTGCTGACTAGCAGTGAGGGCCTTGGTTATGATAGTGGGGAAACTATTCACTCATTAGAAAAGTGACACAGTGAAAGTAAAAAAATATACAATGGAAGAAGTAGTAATAATCCATACAAAAGTAAACAACGAAATACTAGAAATAATAAACTTAATCACAAACACACACACACACATATATATAAATTATGGATGATACATATGTCTATGAAAGAAGCCAAACAAATCACAATACTGGAATACAAAATTACAAAACCAAAGTACAAAAGGAAAATAGTAAAAATCTCTACAGCATCACAAGACATAGCTTGGTCCCATGCTCTCTAGCTCCACAGTCAGTCAAGAACATGAAGTACAAGGGAACATGAAATTTTCTATAACTGCAACAATATAATCTGTTTGGGCCCAAAATCATGGCCCAAACAGGGTGTTGGACTAAATCCCATTTGGCATCCACCATGAGATCTATGCCTCACAGTCAGTGAATATATGGCAGGTAAGTATAGAAAGTAGTAAACAAGGACGTACTCTGCAGTAAACAATCCACAGTTTCAACGCATTCAAACCACTACATAACATGCAACAACTAAACAAGGAAGATAACCACAACAGTTAAGCCTCTGGGAAGTACCCATAGCCAATCGCCTCTCGTCCTGCCTAGAAACACATGAATGCAACTAAAGCACAACGGTAAACCTCTAGGATGTACTCACAGCCTATCCCCTCTGGTTCTACCTAATAATTACATGAAACCTTCTTGGAAGTACACTCAGTCTAACCCCTCTGGTTCAGCATAAGTATAGAGTCTCTAAGGACTCACCGTCAATTCTTCCTATAGTCGCGTATTGGTAACTAAAGGTGCTCTAGTGAAGAACTTACATCACATTCCCATTGTGGCCCACGTTGAGGAACTAAGACACTCTGAGAAAGCACTCAATTTCAATTCCCCTTGTGATCTCGCATCATAATTAAAACAGGCACTCTGGAGAAGCCCTAAATGTCCATTCTCCCTGTGGTCTATACACTAGGTTCTCACAACCCTGTGTAAGTAAAGAAAGTATAGAAGTGTGTATCGGCCCATATAAACCTCCAAAACTACTTGGATAGATTCCTACAACATATCAGCATAACAAAAAAACTGTCACACCATCCTACAATACTAGGCATGGGGCTAGCAGTCTACAACATATCTGCATAATAGAACAACTGTCACACCATCCTACAATACTAGTCCTGGGAATGTAAGCGGCATCCTAACAGGAAAACTAGACCCAACGGTCAAAACTAGAAAAACATGCATGGCAAAATACATCCAAAGCACGAAAAGTCTCCATATTCACAATCAATTAACCTCTAATAATGCATACATGCTTAGCAGGAAAACAATAGCGCTAAAACGGTAAATGTGAAATACCCTATTTAGGGGTATTGGGAAACTTTTCACATATAACTGAACGACATTCAACAAAAAGGAACAAACCACCAGCCTTTAGGGTTCCAATGAAGTCGATCCACATGCTACCACACTTCTTCGAATCCGGAAAACGCACCATCGAAATCACTCTATATCCCCTTTCTCTATCATTCATATGTCCTAAAATCAACACCCAAGGAAACCACAACCCTGTATCTACACACAACGAGTGTAGATATAGAAAACCAAGAGAGAGAGAGAGAGTTGTAGATCTAGAAGAAAACACAATGAAACCAACAAGAGAGACTTACCTAGGAGAAAGCACCTTCAAACCACCTTGAAACCCCTTTTATTTTCTTCCAAAAAGAGTGGGAGAGTCCCTCCAACCCTTGACAACTGAAAATACTGAGAGGGATTCGAGTGGGTGGAAGAATGATGGAGAGATGAAAAATCCCGAGTGGCTCAGGACTTAAAAACCCTAACATTGAGTGGTAGCACGGTTAACCCGCATGGTTTGGAAAACCATGCGCCAACTGTGTGGTTTCCACTATCTCACCGAGGGACTTTGCATAGCTTGCCTGCACGATCGGACAAACCATGTGCCGCCCGTGCGGAGCCCTAGGTCAAGGGTGCATAGTTTTCCTGGACTGGCCGCAGGTTTTTTTCATACAGTGGGCCAACCATTGGCCCCTTCACAACCTCCACAACGTTAAATGTTTTTCCCAGAAAAGTCCAAAATTCAAGTAACCAGAGAAGGAAAACATACCTGAAAGAAGTTCCAGGTTCTTACACATTGCCCTTTTAGATTGTGATAAACAAAAAATAATTGAATCAAACATGAATTGCATTTTGTTATTATATTTTTATTTTACAAAACAAATACAGATTAATAAAATGGTGTAAGGGTGAAAATGACACTGTGAATCGTGGTATGATCACACCCCCACACCTATACATTTTCACTCCCGGGCAAATCCATGTTTCCAAAAAAAATATGCATGTAGATATTTCTTACTTCATTAAGATTTAACATTCAATGAAAATTAATTCCTCATAGAAATGTAATCCACGAAAAAATCACACCGAGGAGTTATTCTCAATGATCATTGAAAAATATTTCTCAAAAATTATGTCCAAATGAAATTCTGAGAGATGCTTGATACCAATAAAAGAAAATAATTCAAAAGTTAACGATGTCAATAATTCCCCACGTGTGTGGGTGATAACCATTTCATGATATTCTTTCCACTTTTTATCATGTTAATATATGTTATTTTAATAATTTTATACTTTCAAGATCATTTCCACCAAACATTCCCCACATCCTTTGCAATCAAATTTCAAGACCCGCTCACTTAAGCATTCCTATAAGTGAAACCATAAGCTCATGGCCTAGATTTCTCCATATGTTGTACATCTCTTCACTCCCCTCATTTATTAATTTTTCAAAAGTTTCATTTGGAACAAATCTCACACTCTTTTTCCAACCCATGTTTGATCTCCTCACAATACTAATTTTAATAGTTATAACAAGATCAAAGGTTGACAAAGGGTGGACTTTTACCTACCCAATATAAAACCCTTTTTTATAATTTTTCTTTTTTTAGGGTGTAAAACCGTCAGATAACAGGTACACATGCATAAGTCAATCTGGTACAGTAATGAAATAGATCAAATATAGAAAAAATGTATGGAAAAATGATTTTGGAAAGTAGAGAAAAATAAACCTAACTTATATTTACCTTCCACTAATTAATAAATTTTCACACATCATGGTTGGGTGAAAAAGAATGTGTGGAGGGATTAAGTGAAACAATTTTCTTTTAAAATATTCAAAACAGGGCCCCAATATTCTCAAAAGTTATAAAATGATACAAATATTTATATCCTTGACAAAAAACCAAATTTTGAATGAAATTTACACCACAGTATTGAATTCTTGCTGAAATGTACATTGCATCAGAATTGTTTTTTTTATGTTAAAATAACATGAAATACAGACATTCCATATGAATTTTCAATAAATACCATAATTAAATAGGTATCATTTCCCATGATAAAGTGGGAAAAAAATTAATATTCCAGAACAAAGGTGAGGGGAAGGGAAGGGGGAAAGTAACAATACAATTCAGTAAAAAAAAGAAATAGAAGAAATATGATGAAAATTATCTCTAACTAACTCAATAATATACCCCCCCCCCCCCCACACACACACCTAATGTGTGCAGTGTCCTCACTGTAAAAATAGAATGTATGATGGAAGGATAAAACCTGGTGGGTGTCAATCGTAGATATCTTCTTGAACTTGGAGTTCCTCCATCGGGGACTCCAGAAGGGTTTCATGGAAGTGCTTTAGTCGGAACCCATTAATTATGAAGGTTTTCTTGGTTTCTTCATTTTGAACCAAGAAAACACCAAATGGAGAGAAATTAGTAATGGTGTGTGGTCCAAAACCGGGGGAATAAAGCCGACCTAGATGTAACTTCCGCCTTGCATCATATAGGAGTACATTCTTCCCAATGTGGAACTAATGATGAAGGATGAGATGGTAATGGGTAGCCTTTATATTCTCCTTATAAATATTATATTTCTCATATGCATCTCTTCTCATTCACTCCATATCCTTAATTTGCAGCTTCTTTTGATCACCTAAACCAGAAATACTAGAGCTGCATTGTTTGATGGCCTAGTAGGCCCGGTGCTCAATCTCAACAGGCAAGTGACAACTCTTTACAAACACAAGATGATTGGGTGACATTCCAATGGGAGTTTAGAATGTAATACGATATGCAAAAAATGAATCATCAATTCAAAGACTCCAATCTTTTCTATTAGGTTGAACAGCTTTTTCAAGAATCTATTTTACCTCTCTATTTGACACCTCAACTTGACCATTGGTCTATGGGTGATATGCAGTAGACACTCTATGACCAACCCCATACCAACACAAAAGTGATTGCATTGTTCAGTTGTAGAAATGAGAACCCTAGTCACTGATGATAAACCAAGTAAAGACAAACTTATAGAAAATTTTGGTTCTCAAAAATTCTATGACTACCTTAGAATCATCACTCCTTGTGGCTTGTGCTTCTACCCATTTTGAAACGTAATCAACTTCCTGAGTAATTTACAAGCTTCAAAAGGAATTTAGAAAATGGACCCATATATTCAATACCCCAAACATCAAAAATGTCATGAAGGAGAAATGGTTGTTGTGGAATTTTATTTCTTCGAGAGACATTACCCATTATTTGAAAATGAGGACAAGATTTACAAAAATAATGGGTGTACCAAAAACGTGGTGGGAAAAAGAGACCATAATCAAGGATTTTGCAAGAAACCAATTGGGGACCAAAGTGGAAAGAACAAGCAAGAGTTTGGAAGAATCTATGGATGGACTGAAACATTCTTTTAGGGACACAACACCTAAGGAATTGATCGCTACATGTGCGCCAAAAGTAGGAGTCATCCCAAAAGTACCAATGAGAGTCATGTTCTGGATGGTCGGCCAGGTTTTTGTTGAAATTAGTAGGAATGTAATATGCTACCAAATATTTTACAATTTCAGCATACCAAGGAATAACATCTTGTGCACGGTATAGTTTCTCATCAGGAAACATTTCATTTGTAGTAATTAAGGGCGATGAGTCAATATCCGAGCATTGATGGATCCAACTGATATGGCCATCCACTACATTCTGTGCCCCTTTTTATCTCTAATTTATAGATTGAATTCTTGAAGGAGGATCATTCATCGAATGAGACATGGTTTGGCTTCTGGTCTCATTATGAGATACCGAAGGGCTGTAAGATCGAAGAATACAATGACTTTGGACCCTAAAAGATATGAAATTATTTCACCCATGGAAAACACTATGTCAAGGAATTATTTTTCAGTTGTGGTGTATTTTTCTTGGGTAGGGTCCAAATTATGTGAGGCATAGGCAATGACATGTGGAGCTCGATCGACCCTTTGTGACAAGACATCCCCAACGACATAGTTATAGGCATCATAGATGATCTCAAATGGTAAATCCCACTAAAGTTGTTTGATTACCAGGGTTGATGTGAGACTCCACTTTAACTTATTAAAATATTCCTCACATTCATTATGAAAAACAAATTCCTTTTTATTTTTTGAGTAATCGAAATAGGGGGAGTGCAATCTTATTAAAGTCATGAATTAAACGACGATAAAATCAAGTATGACCTAGGAAAGACTACACATCCTATATATTTTTGGGTATTTGAAGGGAAGAAATGATATCCACATATGATTTATCTACTTGGATATGATCCCCAGAATGGAAATTTTCAAAAACTATACATTGTCGCACTATGAAATGGCATTTCTCATAATTTAATACGAGATTGTTTTCAATACAGAGACGTAGGAAAAAACCAAGACTACATAAACATTCAACAAAAGATGAGCCGTAAAAAGTGAAATCATACATGAAAAATGGGGTTTGTCTTAGTGGTAATCACCCCTTAATTCTACATGAAAAATGGGTGTTCAAAACCCATTGGGAGTAGGTACTATAGCAGTACTGTAGCGTACTGTAGTAGCAGTGAAAAAGTAGCAATGAAGGGCACTGTGGTGGTGGCAGGTACTGTATCGGTGGTAGGGTATTATAGCAGTGGTGGGTACTATGTGGTACTATAGCAGTGTGAGTACTATAATATTACTATTCACAGAGTGGTCCTTGGGAAAATCAAATGGGCCTACGGGCCATGTAATGGGCTAAATTCCCACTGGGCCTTCGAGCTATGTAATGGGTCACCCTCTACCTAATTAAAGAGGTAATTTCATTGATTTAATAATAAAATGAGTCTTTGGCACCAACCTTTAAAAAAATTCAATGCAATTATCTAGGTAATCAGAAAAAATACCAATCATACATCGCTGGAAAGTACCCAGAGCATTGGACATACCAAATAGCATCCTCCTATAAGTAAATGTGCCAAAGGGGAAAGTGAAGTTTTACTTTTCCTGATCCTCGTGGGCAATATGGATATGAAAATATCCAGAATACCCATCAAGGAAACTGTTGTGGGACTTACCTGCTAGACTCTCTAGCATTTTTTCAATGAATGGAAGAGGGAAATGGTTCTTCCTAGTGTGTTGGTTTAGTCGGTGATAGTCTATGCAGACACACTAACTATTATTCCCATGAGTTGGAACCAATTCATTGCTTTCATTTTTAATTACTATAAGGCCAGTTTTTTATGAAATACTTCAATGAGACTCAACCATTGACTGACTGATATGGGGTAAATGATTCTAGAAGCCAATAATTTTGTTACCAAATTTTTCACAACTTCTAGGAGGTTTGGGTTTAGTCGACATTGTGACTACCTCACTAGTTTAGCCTCGTCATTTAATAAATAATGATGTGTACAAATTGATGGTATAATACCAGGAATTTCATCAATTGTTTATCCAAAAGATTGTTTATACTCCATCAAAAGTTCAAGCAGTTGCAATTCATGCTCAGGAGGGAGTGAACTAGCAATGATGACTTGTAACTTTTTTTCATTCTCAACATATGAATATTTTAAATCTTGAGGCAGTTGTTTTAGTTTCTATTCAGGTGGATTTTGGATTGATGGGAGTGTCTGTGAATGTGAGAGGTCACAGATCTCATCTAACTGCTCAATGGTATCATCCTTAGTTGAGGAAAGATCTTTTATAAGCTTAGTAGTATCATTGAAAATCCTTGGATCCTTTGTGTTTAAGAAATCATCAATCAGTTAACACGCATGACACTTTCTAGACCACTACAAAAATCATAGCATGATTCGTTTTCTTGAATTTATATCAATGAATAAAACTCAGAAAGGGAATCAGGGGAATGAAAGGATGTTTTTTCATTGGAAGTGAGTACATCTATAGAATTAACAGAGAGAGGAATATTCTTACATGGGGTGATTAATGGCATAAAAAATATTTATGTGGAAAATTTCACCACCAAACTCCATATATAATGTACCATTTTGAACATTAATTGTTGTTTTGGCAGTTTTCAAGAAGGGTATCCCTAATATAATCAGTGCATGTACATTCATCCTATCATCCTCTATTTTAAGCACATAAAAGTCAGTAGGAAAATTTAAATTTTGAACCCTCACAAGAACATCCTCTAACACACCATAGGGGTGTGCAGTACTTTGGATAGCCAGTTGAACAATAATTCCAGTGGGCTTCAGTTCCCCAAACTATAATGTAGTGTAAATGGAGTGGGGTATCACATTTAAAGAATCACCTAAATTATGCATATCATTAGAAAATTAATACTCCTATATGGTGCATAGAATTGAGAATGTTCTGGGATCATTTACCTTTGGAGGAAGTGAAGGATCTATTAATGCAGAAACATTCCTCCCCAATCTCACCTTCTCATCACCTCAAATTCGCCATTGATGTGTACACGTGTCCATTAAAAACATGGCATATCTTGGAATTTGTTTCACAACATCAATCAAGGGAATATTTACCTGATCTTTTTTGAAAGTATTTAAAATTTATTTATTGAGTTTAGTTTCCTTTTGTTTTCTATGTTTAGTGGCCCTTTGTATAAATGGAAGAGGTATTGGTGGGATAACTAACTCATCAATAAACACACTCTTTCCTTTGGAGGGGATTCTCTCAATATAAGGTTCTACCTCATTTGGATTATTTCTAGTAGTTGGGATGGTGGTGTCCTTGGGAAGGGATGACTCTAGTGGAGGGGTCATTTGTCTTTTTAGTTCTGTTCCACTCCGAAGGGTGATAACACATACATTTACTTAATCTTTAGGGTTAACTACTGGTTGAGAAGGTATTTTACCTGACCCATGGCTTTGGATATCCCCCACTGAGTTGGAAGGTTGGCCTAATTGGGTTTTTAGGTCTTTTATGACAACTTGGGTGGTTTATTGGAATTGGACATTGTTGGAAGCAATTTGTTTCATCATTTCCTCTATTCTAGGATCGGGTTTTTGAGGGGTTTGTTGGAAAGACCATTATTATGGTTGATGATTTCTGGGTGGTTGTGGTTTACTACTCTGCCCCAATTAGTTCCATAGTTGTTGAGGTTGGTTTGAATACCCCCTTACATATAGTATTGGTTATCTTTCCACCCAGGATTGGATAAATAGTATGGTTCTAGCCTACAGGGTTGGTTATAGGGGAAACCTGGAAATATTTTCTCATAACTCTCAAGAGTTTCTCTTAGTTGGGGGAAGTGAACAGAGTAGCGGGTTTTGGAGAACATATACCAAAATGGACGGGAGGAGGAGATTGGGATTTCCCTTGGGAAAGAGAAAGTTGTCGAAGAAGGGTACATACCTCTTCGAACATTGTGTCCACCGTCCACTCGAATTCAGTATTTTCTCCTCATGGGCACCACGAATGGGAAAATTAAACCTTGAACAGAATTGGTGAGTGTTCTGTGCCATGTTCTCAATTACGGTCCATGAAATGATTGGGATTTTATCAAACAGTGCACCACCTACAGTAACATCAATCATATTTTGGTAAATAGGAATTAATCTTTCATAAAAATACTGAATTAAAAGTTGATCACTTATTTGGTGTTGTGGAAAACATGAAAATAACTTTTTAAAGTGTTCCCTATATTGATGTAATGTTTCTCCTTATGGTTGTCTTATAGCACATAGTTCATTTCTTATAGTTGCAGAGTGATAGGCTGGGAAATATTTTTCTAGAAAATGGTGTTTCATGTCCGCCTAACATCATATTGGTGAATTAACATAATCTGCCAGTTTTTTGCAGTGTCTTCTAATGAAAATAGAAATGACCTAAGCATAAATTGTTCATTATCGACATTATCTGGTTTTAAAGTGGAACAAAGAGTATGGAATTATTAAATATACTTATGTGTATCTTCTCCATGAAGTCCATGGAATCTTGGAAATGAGGGAATTAGATCGGATTTTAGTTCACAATTGGGTGCCTCACCATGTATTTGAATATATGTGGGTTGGAAATAAATATTAGTCAAGTTTAGTTCTTTTAGTTTCTTATTGTTTTCATCCATTTTATAATAGTTAATTTTAGGTTCAAATTTGGTTTCATAAGAAGATGGGTTTAGAGTATTTGTGTGTCCTCCTTTAAAGGGTTGTCTTGTGCATCTCGGGGTCACTGACATAAGATCCTCTCTAGTTTGGGTTCGAAATGTTGTAAGTATCCCAGAGTAGAATATGTCATGCACAGAACCTATAGAAGAAATAAATCAGAACACAAACATATATGAAAAGGTAGAAGATAAAACAAATAAATATTCACAAATATTACAAAAAAAATTACAAAAAACATGCACTGAAACGAAAGCGCTCCTCGGAAATGATGCAAAAATTTGACAGCGTAGTCATGAAACAACAAATTGATTTTGATTTTAAGGTATATTTGTAGTATAGGGAAGACCCTAGGTCATCTCTCAATGAGTGTTGGTGGGTTTAGAGTGTGTGTTTTTAATAAGAAGAACAAAATAGGGGGTGGTTTGAAAACTGTTTAATGAAAATGACTTGATTTTAAGAGATTAATAGTTGATAAATAAAAGTGGTGTTTAAAAACATGATATAAAAAGATCATTTTAATTTCACTATAAATCTTTGGGAGTTCATTATTCTGAAAAATACACATTGTTTAATGGAACCCATCGGTTGAGGGTTGTCAAAATCTCGATTATCCTCTCGCCTCTTAAAATAATGGTCAAAGTACCACCAATTGACACCGCAATCATGTTGTTATAGATTGGGTATAAAACATAGAAAATAAAGGCTACTAAAGAATACTGGGATCTTATGTATTTATGTGATAAATAGGACTCTTGTCTTGTCTAATCAGAACAAAACATGATTCCCACTTGAAACCTCAACCCAATTGGTATTGAGATAAAAAGTGTTTCACTTAATTATAATGAATCAATTGTATTCAGAGGATATGTGAATCAAAGTAAAACATAAGTAAAATATTTATACAACAAATTATAGAAATCCTGTTTAATATCATGTTCCATACATCCCTCCCATATATGTGTAGATCCCTCGAAATGATCTTCCACCGTTTAGCGCAACATTAGGAAGATGAGGAACCTCGGGTGGAACTCATTCTTCATGATTGATCCCCCTATAAGGATAGGGGCCTCCAAAACTTCTAATATCAAGAGAGGAATCCTTGGGGTCTCCAAATTAGCAGATCTTGTCCTCCTGGTCGAACTTACAAATGGGGGGCTCATGCTTCCATTTTGTAGGCAAAGTTGTAGGTGGTTTTGAGCATCCTGATATCGAGAAACCACTTTGTTTATGGTTTTAGTTGGATATATATTCTTATCTCACTTTTTAAAAAACAAAAAAGTTATTTCCCCACCTCTTGACTATCTCCACAAAAATTTTGGTGCTATTTGGGCAATCAAATCTCAATATATTAATATATAATAGAACACCACTTTTGAATTTGTGGATATTCGGTGGCTTCGAAAGATCAGTCCAAATAGGACCTGTATAAGCTGAATTGAGATTGGGTTCCTTGTGTTTAAATATATTCAATTAAATATTGGACATTCCCTCAAAATTTCCACCTATTTGTATGTACACTATATTATGAGTTTCCGGATTGATCCACTGTTGTGCTTGGGTCATGTGAAGTTTCGCCCATTTTTCCTGGACTTCATCATGGGTCCACCAAATCACCTCCACCATCAATGAAGAATTTTGAGCAAGTAACATTTTCATTTTTAACAGTGATAAACACAAAATAATTTAATCAAAAATGAAGTGAATTTTTTTATTATATTTGGAATTTACAATACAAATTCAGTTTAATACAATGGTGTAAGGCTCAAAATGACATAGTGAATCACAGTATGATCAAACCCCCACACCTAGACATTTTCATTCATGGGCGAAGTCATATTTCCAAAAATTATGCATGTTGATATTTCCAACGTCATAAAGATTTAACATTCAATGAAAATTAATTCCTAATAGAAATGTGATCAAATAAAAAATCACATCGAGGAGTTATTCTCAACGATCATTGAAAAAGATGTCTAAAAAATTGTATCCAAATGAAATTATAATAGTTGAATGATACCAATCAAAGAAAATAATTGAAAAGTTAATCATGTCACTAATTCTCCACGTGTGTGTGAAAACCATTTCCGGCTATTATTTCCACTTTTTATCAAGGAAATATGATTTATTTGAACAATTTTCTACTTACAAGATCCTTTCCACCAAACTTGCCCCACTTCTTTTGCAATAAAATTTCAAGATCCACTCACATATGCATTCCAAAAAGTCAAATCGTAAGCTCTCGACCGAGAGTTGTCCATATGTTGTACAATTCTTCACTCACCTCATTAATTATTTTTCAAAAGTTTCACTTGGAAAAAATGTCACACTCTTCTCCCAACACATGTTTGATCTACTAACGACACTAATGGTAATAGTTATAACAAGATTAAAGGTCGAGGAAGGGTGGTTTTTATCCTACCAAATATACAAACCTTTTTTATTATTTTTCTTTTTTTAAGTCATACAACCATCAGATAACAGGTACAGACATATAGGTCAATATGGTAATGTAGTGAAATATATCGGATAAGGAAAAATATATGGAAAAATGATTTTGGAAAGTTGAGAAAAATCAACCTAACTTATATTTACATTCCATTAAGTAAATTTTTTCACACATCATGGATTGGTGAAAAAAAATGTGTGGAGGGATTACGTAACACAATTTTCCATTACACTATTCACAAAAAAGGCACCATTCTACTCAATGGTTTTAAAATGATATAACCATTTATTTCATTGAAAAAAACCATATTTTTAATGAAAGTCACACAACAATATTGAATTCTTGGTGAAATTCACATTTAATCAGAATAGTTTTTTTTGAATGTTAATACAACATGAAATTAAGATATTCTACTTGATTTTTAAATAACATCCATGATTAAATGGGAATCATTTTCCATGATAAAGTGGACATAAAAAAGTAATATTAAAGAACAATAGTGAGGGGAATGGAAGAGGGGAAAGTAACAATAAAATTTAGTAAGCTAAAAAATGAAAACAAATGATGTTGAAAATTATACCTATCCAACCCATAAATATACCCCCCCCCCACACACACACACCTAATGTGTGCAATATACTCACTGTAAAAATAGAATGCAGGAAGAAAGGATAAAACCTGTTGGGTGTCATTCGTAGACTTCTACATGAACTTGGAGTTCTTTCATCGGGGACTCCGGAAGGGATTTGTGTAAGTCCTTTAGTCGTTATCCATTACCTGTGAAGGTTTTCTTGGATTTCTTTTAAAACCTGGACAACACCAATTAGAGAGATGTTAGTAATGGTTTGTTGTCCAAACCAGTAGGAACGATGTTTACTTCGATGCAACATTAGCCTTGCATTATAGAGGAGGACCTTTTGCCCAATGTGGAACTGACGATGAAGGATGAGACAGTCGTGGGAAGCCTTTGTATTCTCCTTATTAATCTTCGAGTTCTCATATGAATCTCTTATCATTTCCTCGATCTCCTGAATTTGAAGCTTTTTTTGAGCACCTGCATAAGAAATATTATAGTTGCATTGTTTGATGGCCCAGTAGGCTTGGTGCTCAATTTCAATAGGCAGGTGACATCTCTTTCCAAACACAAGCCGATAGGGTGACATTCCAATGGGAGTTTTGAATGCATTACGGTATGCCCATAATGAATCATCAATTTGAAGACTCCAATCTTTTCTATTAGGTTGAATCTTTTTCAAGAATCCGTTTTACCTCCCTATTTGACACCTCGGATTGAAAATTGGTCTCTGGGTTATGTGTAGTAGACACTCTATGAACAACCCCATATGGAAGAAAAAGTGATTTCATTGTTCAGTTTCAGAAATGAGAACCCTTGTCACTGATGATGAACCTAGGTAAGAAAAACCTGTAGAAGATTTTGGTTCTCAAAAAGTCTACAACTACATTAGAATCAGCAATCCTTGTAGCTCATGCATATACCCATTTTTACAATTAATCAACTTCCAGAAGAATGTAAAAGTATCCTAAGTAATTGGGAAATGGTTCCATAAAGTCAATACCGTAAACATCAAAAATTTCCTGAAAGAGAAATTTTTGTTGTGTAATTTCGTTTCTTTTAGAGACATTACCCATTCTTTTACAATGAGGACAATATTTAAAAAAATCACGAGAATCGCAAAAAAGTGGTTTCCAAAAGGGTCCAGAATCAAGGAATTTATGAGCAGTCCATTGGGGTCTAAAGTGTCCCTCAAAAGAAAGAGTGTGACAGAATCTAAGTACAAACTGAGACTCACTGTTGGGGACACAATGCCTAAGGACATGATCACTTCACGTTCACTAGAGGTAACAGTCATCCCAAATGTGCTAACAAGACTCGTGTTTTAGATGGTTGGCCTGGTTTTTGTTGAAATCAATAGGAATGAAAGATGCTACAAAATAATTTACAATTTCAGCATACCTAGGAGTAACATATTCTACTCAGTATAATTTATCATTAGGAAACATTTCATTTATAGGAATACTTGGAGATGAGTCAATGTATGTGGATGGGTGGATCCTACTGATATAGTCAACCACGATATTCTCTGATCATTTTTTACCGATAATTTCTAGATTGAATTCTTGAAGGAGGATCATCTAGAAATTGACATGTGGTTTCGATTTCTATTTAATAAGGAGACACTGGAGGGCATCAGGGTTAGAGAATATAATGACTTTGGATCCTAAAAGATATGACATAAATTTATCCAAGGAAAACACTATGGAAAAGAAATATTTTTTAATTGTGGTGTAGTTTTCATGGGTAGGTTCTAATGTACATAAGGCATAGGAAATGACATGTGGAGATCGATTGACCCTTTCTGAAAAAACTACCCCAACTGCATAGTTAGAGGCATCAGAGATGAGAACAAATGGTAAATTCCACCAAGGTGGTTTGATTACCGAGGGTGATGTGAGACTCCATTTTAACATATTAAAATCTTACTCACATTCATTATAAAAATACCTTTTCTTTGTGGAGTAATAGGGAGGGGGTGCAATCTTACTAAAGTCTCGAATGAAAGACGATATAATCTAGCATGACCCTAGAAAGACTGCACATCCCATACATTTTTGTGAATGGTAGAGAAAGAAATTACATCAACTTTGATTTATCTATTTGGATACCGTCCCCAAAAATGAAATTCCCCAAAAATATACCTTGTCGCACCACGAAATGGAATTTCTCATAATTTAATACTAGAATCTTTTCAATATTGAAATGTTGGACCAAACCCAGACTACATAAACATTCATCAAAAGAGGATCCATAAAACATGAAATAATCCATGAAAACTTCAACGCAATTATCTAGGTAATTCAAAAAAATACTAACCATACATCACTTGAAGGTACTCGGAGCATTGCACAGACAAAATAACATCCTTCTATATGAAAATGTGCCAAAGGGGAAAGTGAATGTTGTCTTTTCTTGATCCTTAAGGGTAATATGGATCTAAAAGTATCCATAATACCCATAAAGGAAATAGTAGTGGGACTTACCCAATAGCCTCTATATCATTTTTTTCATTGAATGGAAAAGGTAAATGGTCCTTCCTAGTGAATTGATTTAGTGGGTGATAGTCTATGCAGACACGTCAACTATTCTGAACATGAGTTGGAACCAATTCATTGTTTTCATTTTTAATTAATGTAAGGCTAGTTTTTTAGGAACTACTTGAACGGGACTGAACCATTGGAAGTCAGAGATGGGGTAAATAATTCCAGAAGACAATAATTATGTTACCTCCATTTTCATAACAACTAGGAGGTTTGGATTTAATCGACATTGTGCCTGCCTCACAAGTTTAGCCTCATCATTTAATAAAATATGATTTCTAAAAGTTGATGGGCTAATACCAATAATGTCAGCAACTGTCCATCCCAAATCGTTTTTATACTCCACCAAAAGTACAAGCATTCGCAATTCATGCTCAGGATGGAGTGAACTAGGAATGATGGCAGGCATCTTGTTTCCATTATCATGATATGAATATTTTAAATCTTGAGGATTTTTTTTCAATTCTTATTCAGGTTGATCTTGGATTTATGGTAGTGTGTTTGAAAGTGAGAGGTCACTAATCTCACCTAACTGCTCAATGGTATAATATTCAGATGAGGAATGAGATTTTACAAGCTTAGAAGAATCATCAATGGTCATTAGATCCTTGGTGTTCAAGAAATCGTCAATCAATAAACATGCATGACACTTTTCTAGACCACTACAACAATAAATTCATGATTCATTTCCTAGTATTTATATCAATGAGAGAAACTCCGAAAGGGGATTGGGGGAATGAAATGATGTTTTTTCAAGGGAAGATAGTACATCTATATAATTAACAGAGAGAGAGGAATATTCTTTTGGGGGGTGCTTCATGGAATCAATGATATTATAGTGGATAATGTCACCACCAAAATTTATAGATAATGTACCATTGTGGAGATTAATTATGGTTTTGTTTGTTTTCAAGAATGTTCTCTCCAATATAATTATGGAATTTCCATTCATCCTCCATTTTAAGCACATAAAAGTCAGAAGGAAAAACTAAATTTTAAAACCTCACAAGAACATCCTCTAATAAACCAAAGGGGTGTTAAATACTTAGGTTAGCCAGATGAACAATAATTCCAACGAACATCAGTTCCCCAACCTAAAATATAGAGTAAATTGAGTGAGACATCACATTTATAGAAGCACCTAAATCAAGCATAGCATTAGAAAAAGAATACTCCCCTATGGTGTAGAGAAATTCAGAATATTCTGGGATAATTGTAGTTGGTGGGAAGTGATGGCTATATTAATGCGGAAACATTCCTACCCAAGATCACCACAAAAGGACAATCTTGCTCAAAGATCCCAGTGGTGTAAAAGGTTCTCCAAACAGACGTCCGGTTCGCAAGTTATGTCCTTTTATGCATTTCTGGGCCCAAGAGGGGCCCGGTCTGGCTCGGACCAAACTGGTCTGGGTCGGCCTAGTTGGGCAGAGTCGTGGTGGGCTTGGACCACCTTGGCTAGGCTGGGCCATGGAAGACCTGATCCGCTAGGCCGCAGACTAGCCCAACCCACCGAACGACATGTCCCAGACTACTGGCGCACCCCGTTCTGGGAACACGGTCCCCCTTACGAATGCATAAAAGGATCCATTCGGATCCCTGATTGGTGGAATCAGGTGGTTCCACCTCATCACACGTAGGACCTATAGAGAGCGGGTCCCAGACTTTTTCACCCCCACAGCTTCAAAGCCGTGACCCATCAACATGGAACGCAACGGTGCGCTGCCTTCACCTCAGTGACTGGCCGAGGGTCGGCCGGCTTCTATAGCTGCCGCAACATGATGTAGCAGCTCCCTTCTGTGGTGCGTGAAGGCACACTTCCTACCGCTTTTGTGACCGGATGATTTCGGCCACTGCCATCGCCCTCCTGCGCTAATCACCAGCGGATCTTCCGCTGGGCTTTGGCAGTGCACTGGACCCCCGTTTCCACTTCTGCATATGCCTATGGGTCCCCTAGGATGCCTCTGTCATAGCATGACCCTCCATTTCCCATTTTCGTCAAATTAAGGAAACCCATCCATGAAGAACACATCATGAGCGAAGCAGTGGAGGGTTCAGGCCTTGTTCGTTCAGCCCACGCCCTCTACGTTAACATGATAACAAGAAGAAGAATATTTATCTATCATTAAAGATTAAATAATCTCATTTCAAACAAAACCCCTACCTCGAGATCTGTTGGAGGTGTCTCAGTTGTAGTGGGAGGAGGGTCCACATTGGATGGAGTCATCGGCATACGTAGATCCCGGATCATTGCCACCCGAGCTTCCCTCCTTCGCTAGAGGATGTTTCCACAGGACTTCGCCATAGTTTCCCCACATGAAGAATCCGTACAAAACCCCAACCTAGATCTCCATTTAAATAGGAGGGGGAAAGGTGGGATACACATTGAGGAATTAATGAGGTACATTAAATGAATTAATGTACCCCTTTTAATTAACAATGATGGAGTTACGCAGTTGATGATTCAAGTCATTGCATGGATTGACAAGTCATTGGCCCCTTCATCACAACTCATCAATTGGAGAAAAAGAAAATAAAATAACAATTACATGATATATTTCTTATCATTAAAATGTCTAAAAAATTAACTTTTTCTCCCAACCTACTGCGGTCGAAATGAAGCTTTCCTTAATAAAATCCTAGTGCTTCAGATTCAAGTGTTTCCTCAGATTTTAATTCTGAGCACCGGTTCAAAAGATAGAAATTTTTGCCCACATATTTACTTAATGTACAATTAAAAAATTTCATAAATTTATTTCAGGCAGACCGGGCCTCGGAATCATGGGCTGTCAATTATCGGAGACTCTTAATAATCCCAAATAATTAAAAAAAATACATGTAATTTTCATGTAATTACATGTATATTCATTTTTATGTAATTTTATGAACAATTAATATTCTTTGGAGTAAAATGATACAATAATTTTGGAAGAATATTTCATCAAATATCTATAATCATTGGGTTTCAAATTTAATCAGGAATATTTTGATTATTTTTAGAGTTATTTATTTGTGGAATGATTTTTGTTGATGTTTGGGGGTTATATTTCATTTTTTGGATATTAATGTATTATTACCTCATAAAATGATCTATTTATATTTCATTTTGGTATTAAATATACTTATTCTAACAATTTTTAGATTTAGTAAATCATTAGAGACCAAAAGAATAACTTACCACCCCTTTTGTGGATCTCATGATCCCTTAAAAGTTAATTTTAGTGCTTCATGGAGAAAAAATTCAATATGTCTATTATCGTTTATAATATGAGATGAAGTAAAGGTGAAAAAATGCTTGAAACATACCTAAAGGATATGATTGTTCCTACGAAATGGAAATAAATCAGTTAAGTATATTTTCTCAGATTCTATATCTTGATGGTAAATGAATTTCTTAACTTAATAAAGTGGAATATAAATCTATCATGTCTTATGTGGGTGGTATCACTATGATATCAAGGTATTATTTTTTAATTCCATTCAAAATTATGAGATGTATAATATTACATATATTGTATTAAAATAATTTATTTATAAAATAAAATTTTTCCTAATAGTGACTTGGAAATTAATTATCATGATATAATATACATCATATTTTGTTACTATTTCATGATACACTCATTTTTTTAGGTACAGATTATAAATGTGATGATGAATTTTTTAAGGGGGAGAATGTAACACCCTAATATTTCAATTTGTAATTTTCCATTAAATAATATTATGGTTGAGAAATTATGTTACATGCAACACCAAACTATATTAAGTCATTAAATATTAAAATAAAACAATATTACATAGAAATAAAGGAAAAATTATGATTGTTACATTATATTATTTTCTTTTAATTGATTAAATATAATTATTATAAAAATGATAATTTATATGTTTAAAATTATTCAATGTTAGAAAGAGATATATTTAAATGAAATATTTTTAATGTATTGTATATGCTATATTAATAAATTAAATATATCATTTATAAAAGATTATTATGTTAAAATATGATATTAAAATGCGTTAAATAATATATTTACACAAAAATAATTAGAAATTGAAATGAATACCATTTAAAGTATAAAAGGATCATTTTTATGTAGAAGTGAATTTGTATAATTTGTTTCAGTTTTCAAAGATAGTAATGTGTTTTATAATACAAAATTTATGAACTAAAATTAATTTTTTAATTTATCCTTTTAAAATTATATTAGGGTGATTTTTTTATTTCTCTAAAAAAGTTAATTTTTGGGTGAATAGTGGAAAATACATCTTTTACAAATACAGTCAACAGTATGACATCAATATGATATAAGATGAATTGAATGTTCAGAAAACCATTTCAATGTACCAAAATATATATATATATATATATATATTTTTTAAGTAATAAACTTAATTTAAAAATATAATACTGAATATAGAAATCTATATTTAACATTTTGGAAATCTTATTAATGTTTTTATGTAAATAAAAAAAATTGGTTCGCCTCTTTTCATTAATTATTCCCAATGTTCCTTTTTTTGTTTTTTATAATGTAACATAATTTTCGTCGATTAAACATAATGCAATTAATTATATGGGAATCAACATAATATATTATTTTGGGAAAAAAATAAATTTTATGCTTAAAAAGGGTGTTTTTCCAGCAATGGTTTCATTGTGTTTTTCCGACATATATTAAATGTAATTTTTACAAATCCTAGAAATAGAATATTAGAAAATTGATTCCATATTTTTGACCACTCATATTTTAATAAATAATAATTCATTATTTGTTAGATAAAAAAACAGTTAATAAAATCCAAGAAGATTGTAAGGCTTGGTGTCTTTGGGAAAATAGTTATATATCACAATGACTTGAATAAGGATAAAACAACATTATTTAAAACTCTTAAACAGGATCTCAAAATTCAATCAATATTTTGAAACTATATGAGATATCTTGGGGATGTACATAAGAAAGAGGCGAGCTATAATTCCCATCGTTGGTGTAATCAAATCGTAGAATAATGTAAAGTAGTGCATGTGATACAAGAGGTATAACATGGTGACATAGAATGCTGAGAATCATAATCATAAACATGGAAGTATATTATAATATGATACAATCATGGAAGCTTAAGGACCATGAAAATAACAAAAAACATGACATCATCAGAATAAGTTGAGGTTAAACACTTATACATTATACCATTTTGTGCTTAGGATAACCTCTTGTGCAACATTCATTATATCCCATGACATAAAGACATTACCCAATGCATTAAAAGACTATATAATTTTGGGCCCACTAGTCATATTCATATCATGTACATGAATTTCTATACCACATTAATCATACAAAAAAATAACATCCTTAATGAATTATTCCCCTATTATTAAGGAGTGTGGGATACATACATGTAAGTCCCCAATTAATGAAGTATATGTAGGTTAAATACTTTTGAGTGTAAATGGGGATGGTTATTCACTACAAAAATGTTTTCATGGGAAATCCTAGGATAATTGGAACAGCATAATGGGTATACATAATTATTCATGAAAGGGTTTAATGAAATTAAAAGTGGGTCTCTCATTACTTTTTAATCAAAAGGTTAACAATACGGTTGTGTAAATAAATTTTCCAACATATGAAATAAGAATTATAAATTCACAATACACTGATAGAGATTGAATAATGAGGATAGGATCTCTTACCTTGAGAGGTGCTTCTAAAAGCATGGTAAGATCATCTTAAGAGATTTGTAACACCATGGTAGGGTTATAGAGAAAGAAAGGATGAGTAAATTCATGATAAAAGGGTTTTTAGTGAATCAAAATGGGAGGTTTGGTGGGGTTTTATAATAAGAGATATGGGAATTTTAATTTATTTTTAATCATTAGTTTTGGACTCTATATGATAAAATAATAAAAAATAAAAACCATCCGCGGTTTTGGGCTCATGTTTCTGTTAAAGAGAATGTGTTTTAAATATTTTACATGTATAAAAATAATTCTTTTTAAAATAATATCCTTGGTTATGTGGAAGTGAATATTGTTTATAATGAATTAATTTTAAAACCATAAAATATAATATACGTTTGTAGGGATTAATTAATGGTTTATAAAATTAATCAAATAACATCAAAAAAATTATTTTAAATGGTAAACATATATTTTTACATGGATACTCTTTATAGTATTTAGTACATCACTTTTAGAATTTTATGATTTTATAATACATACCATATATTTATACAATATTTAATATTTACCAAAAAAATCGACTATCTAAAAAAATATGAAAAATTCACCATTGACCAATTTTAACATGATGATCTAAAAAATAATATTTTTTTATCAAAATAATTCTCAAAATATTATAATTTACACATTTCAAAAATCCCCATTTATCAAAAAACGTGTTTTGTGATGACAAAATTTTTTTAACCCTTATAAAGATTACATAGGACTTCCTCAAATTATATTATCATTTATATTTGAATAAATTTTATTTAATAAGATTATTTTATTAAAATAACACTTATTTAATAAAATATATACATTATCAAATGTGTGTCTTAAATGAGAGTATACATTTTTTAAAAATACATTTTTTATTTATGCATATCAAAATCTAATTTTTTATCCAACTAATTATATAATAATATATAATGTAAAAGGAAAAGGGGAAATAAAATCATTATTTTACTAAAAATAAAATATAAATAATCATACCCTTAAGTATTAGATAGAAAAACCCCATATTACACCAGTGTATTGGCTATGGGTAAGGTATATGATGATGACACTTTCATGGGGTGTTCTAGCAAACATGGTTTGGGCCATGATCTTAATAAGCTTCATCTTCTTCCCTAACTAGTTTTCATTCTGCTTTATTTGTTGATTATTGGATTGGTATTGGTCAAGGGAAAAGACCAGTGATTTCATATCCCTTGGAAACTTTGATAAATGGGATTCATAGTGTATGATCCTACTATTCTTGGCAATCGATTCTTTCATATATTTCAATAGAAATTTATCATCACCCTTAATTTACACTAATCATAATGTTCACTATAA